>OX451215.1:143055119-143217252 GCA_949628195.1 Phasia obesa | reverse complement strand
AGTCCTTCTGCATGAGTACTGCCCCATAACCATACTTACTAGCGTCAGTGTGAACTTCAGTTATGGCGTTTACGTTAAACAATTTCAATACCGGATCTTTGGTTAATGCCAATTTTAACTGTTGAAATGAACTTATTACTTCGTCATTTACTTTAAACTCATTTCCCTTTCGCAGCAAATCACTTAAAGGCTTCGCTATGATTGCATACCCATCCACAAATCTTCTAAAATAGGATGTGAGCCCTAAAAACCTTTGCAATGTTTTTTTATCATGAGGCATCGGGAAATTTTCTATTGCTGCTGTCTTTTCTCTAGACGGACGAATTGTACCCCTTTCGATAATGTACCCTAAGAAATTAACTTCCATCTGACATGAAGACCATTGTCTTCTGCAACTTTCAATACTTTAATTTTTCTATACCTTCAGCTTCATCTTTCGAGGGTATTATTACGTCGTCCATATAAACTATCGCAACATTCTTACTAATCAAGTCCCTAAATATAGCGTTTATGAATCTGCAAAAAACTGCTGGGGAATTCGAAATTCCAAATGGAACGAAAAGGAAATTCATACTGACCGTTCTGTGTTACAAAAGCTGTATATTTAGATGATTCAGGATCCACCGGAACATGAAAGAATCCATCTTTCAAGTCGAGAGTTGTGTATACGTTAGCACCCTGTAACCTTTCTAACACATCGTCCATTAAAACCATAGGGAAATTATCACGAATTATCTTTTCATTCAATTAGTCACAACATAAACGCTTGGTTCCATCCTTCTTTGGGACCAAAACAACTGGCGATGAGTATTCTGAACTGTGCATCTATTTTCTTATCTGGCTTATAGCCCTCAATCAACTTTAGCACTTCAACACGTTCATCGACTTCGAGATGTTCTAGCTCTGCTAGCGGTATTACCTCTTCTTCAAAATTAATACACAGTCCCTGAAACTCTGCTA
Organism: Phasia obesa; assembly: GCA_949628195.1. Lineage (NCBI taxonomy): Eukaryota > Metazoa > Arthropoda > Insecta > Diptera > Tachinidae > Phasia > Phasia obesa. The sequence goes on along the minus strand of OX451215.1, from coordinate 143,216,292 downwards.
TCAACGAAGATTCGTTATTTTCACAACCTACGGTTTCACAATTTGCATTATCGGTAACCTTTGGAATACATTTCACACCCTCCTCGCTAACTACCAGATCTACAAAACTTAACAGACTTAACCCCGAAATTGCCGGATATTCAACATCTTCACACGGATAACATAAAAATTAATATTTTCGATTTTGACGTCATCAGTTATAATTGTAGTTTCAAAATAACCCTGTGTGTAAAAAATACCAGACCCTGCACTTCTAAGACGTATTTCTTCTGATTTGAAATCAAACTTATCTGCAAATTTGTTGTAAACGTCATGTCGTATGGTACAAATATTACACCCTGTATCTATTAATGCATACAATTGAATACCCCTTAGAGAAATTTTCTTAAATTTCATGCCAGGTTCACACGGTTCCTTATCGTACGCTATCATATTAACATTCCCAGGTTCCTGTTTGACTTCAGGTTTCTTATCTTTACATTATTAAGCACGATGACCAAAACCGTTACACTTAAAACATTTGAATTGTCTCTCTGAACAATCTTTGGCTAAATGGTCCGGCTTGCCACACTTAAAACAATTTTTATAATTTTTGATAACATTTTTATCAACAACCTTATCAACTTTCTCAACTTTACTATTTGCTGGATTTCTACGATTATCAAAATTCCCTCTAGGACGAGTTTTCTCGTAAATCTTAATGTTTTCCTTCATCTCACTAACTGTTTTTGCCTGATAAAGTATACTTTTATTTAGTCTAGAATCTGGTATACCTTCTATGAAGTATTCTAATAAACTAGGTACATCAAGGTCAATTGCCTTTCCAATTTCCATTAAGGTGTATAAATATTCTCGGAAAGTTTCACCTTCTTTCTTTCGACGATTCCGTAGAAGTTTGTGGACTTCTACAGATGAAAGACTTTCCCCGAATTCTGATAAAAGAGCCTGTTTCAACGAATTCCAATCCTTAAGACCTGTCTGACTACGCACAAACAACTTAGCAGCTCCTTTCAATAACTGCTTCGCGTAAATAAACTTTTGAATTGAATGCCAACCCACGGTCTCTGCATTCTCTTCAAATTCGGATATCCACTGTCTCACCTCTAAACTGTCTGTTCCACTAAAAGCAGAAAAACTGTCGGCTATATCTCTCAACGTAAATACCGGGGCATTGGAGCGAAATACCGGCACATCAACATCCTCATATTCTGATCTTTCTGACGCATTGTCACCAACAGCTTGAAGGCCGAAGTGTTCAATGAGCCTATCTTGTAACACCCTTTTCAGTGCTGTACTGTCACAGTCATACCCATTATGCTACCTAATTCCATCTTGCACAAAACTGAGAGTAGCTGTCTTACGATATTATATTTTAAGTAAATATAAAACTATTGAAATAGAAAATGGTATAATAGAACAAAAATTTTAAATAAAAACTAATACAATCTCAATATTCAACTCTTGTCTTCAACATTTAATCTTAGTTATCAACTTAAATTATCAGCTTTGATTTTAACATTAATTTCAAACTTATTGTCATTAATTTCCTCAACTTTAAATTTCAACGTTTAACAACTTTTTTTTTCAACTTTAATTTTCAACTTTGTTTAGCAACTTTCCAACTTTAAAATCCAATTTTCAACTTTAATTTACAACTTAATTTTCTTCTTAAATTTCAAAATTATTAAATCTGTAAAATCTGCATGCGTGTGCTTGTCAGCGTTTGATGATCTGCCACACATCAGTTCTCTAAATTATCATCAGCTTCTTCTCGAACACACGTTAACTTCATTATCACCTTACGACGAACAAGCTTACTGGCTTCTTGCTCTCACTTGTTGTCGGGCGATTTTTTATGTTGTTGTTTTTATTGTTTATGTTAAACGCACTGTTTCTATTTATTTTTAACTTGACAACTTTGCATTTGTTTCTATGTGTTTCTCATTTTCCAAAAAGTTTCTTTTATGCTGTCTCTTTTTTTTTCATTCCACTTTTAAATTTTAACGCACACAAAATTGATCTTTGCTGCGTATTTTCAATTTGATCAGTTTCTCTGCAGCAGTTTTGTTTTTTGTTTCACTACAGTTATTGCTGAGCAAAAGTTGTTGTAGTTATTGCTACACATTTAAACGTTTTTAAATTCAAATTTGTGTGTGTTTCATTTCAACTTAGTCTCACAGTTTTTTCTATATTTTGTCTTTTCTCTCTCAATATTCACAACTTTATATTGATTCTTTTTGAAACGTTTATTTAGTTCTTAAAATTTTTATGATAAGAGACTTTGTTTCACTTTCACAATAGTTCTATTCTAGAATTTTTCTCTTAGTTGCGTCTTAACCGATCGTTTTTTTTACTACGTCATTTTAAATAGTTTTTTATGTAATTTTTTAAGGCGTCTTTATTAAATGTTTTTTATGAACTTCAATGTTTTATATGAAAATTTAGTTTTTAACACTTTCTTCTTCTTTTTTAATATTTGAAATTTATTTCGTCTTTTTATTATTTTTACACACCTTTTATATTTGCAATTGTTTTATATAACTTTTTTATTCACTTTTTCAATTGTTCCACAGATTTATCCCGGACGAGCCCCCAATTTCTGTGGGATTTTCCTTTACTCACCGTTTTATTTTATCGATTTATTACCGAATAAACACTTTTTTTATATTATTAATTTTAATTCATTTATTAATAATAATAATATATTTGACTTATTAATTCTATCTTATTTTGTAGGGGATTTTTACTTTTAATTAATTCGCGCACAACTTTTCAACTTTAATCCAAGGCGGCTACTATTCAACTGAACTATCGTTTCAATTTGTGTATCAGTTCCATTTGTCTTATTAGTCCGTTTGTCTTTGTCGTATTAGTCCCTTCGTCTCTGTCGCACAAATCGTTAGCAACATTAACCATAGTGGTTGCTCTGGTGTTTCTTCTAGGCTCAGATCCCATATATATATATATATATATATATATATATATATATATTAAAAATAAATTCGTTTGTAGTTCCTTGACTGCCGGAACATTTTTTGAAGAATAAATTTATTTGTTTATGGTTCCTTGACTGCCGGAACATTTTTGTGAGGAATAAATTTATTTCTGTGTGGTTCCCTGACTGCCGGAACATTTATTGGAGAATAAATTTTATTTCGCAGCTTTTGTGCGGAAATTCTTGTGGTTCCTAGCTGACTATTGTGGTCTTTGGAAAAATTTATTGTGGTTCCTTGCCTGCCGGAATAATTGGTTCTCTGTCTAAGAGAAAATCAATTTTTGCTGAAGTGGTACCATGTCAGCCGGAATAAATAATTTTTATTCCTTGCCGTTAAATAAAAATATACTTGAAAATTTTTAAAGTGGTTCCTCGTCTGCCGGGACAACAATTGTTTAAAGATTATTTGTGGTTCATAATGCAACGATCGCCAGTGAGAAAAAGCGCTCGATTGCAGACAACATCAAGCCAAAATAATAGTGGTTCTCCATCTGCCGGAACATATCTGCCGTCACAGCAATTGGCTCCCACTGGAGCTCCTTTGCTGTCTACCAGTTCCTCTGCCGCCGGAATAGCAATGCCTATACCAGTAGTTCCTTCAACCAAGACAATCGTAAGTACTGCTCAAATAAGTGATAAAATATTATCTGCCCCTGCCGCTGTCGCAATGTCTACGAGTTCCACCTGCGCTGGAATCTCGGGTAGCGTAGCCACCACTTCCACTGCCGCGTCCAACATGCCCTCAGCCACGGTGCAACCTAGCCAACAGCTTCCGATGCCCCAGCCCAATTCCGGTATCAATTTGGAAGACTTGCAAAGCCAAATTAATACACTCCAGGTCCAATTGCTGACTACTCAGAAAGTTTTGTCCATTGCCCTTAATGCCAATTCAACGCCATCCTCAGCCGTGCCCCAACCATCCAATATGGCGCCAGCTGTGACGGGTACTAGTGAAGCCAACGTCGAATATTCTGTCTCAGCCAACGTTGACTGCACTGATCGCCGTACGCTATTTTCGTGTGTTAGCTGCAATGTTACCGCCAAATAATTTTGTGTCTCAAAATGGCGTTTCGATGGCAGTGCACAGAAAAATATATGACCCATTTTTTCAACAGCCTTTAGGAACTCGACTGCTGTTTATAATTACAATAATTTTGAAAATTGTGTTCGGCTCCAAAAGGCATTAAAGGGTGATGCAAGGGAGAGTGTTAAATCGTTGCTCATACATCCGGATAAAGTCAATGAAAATAGTACCTGTGATGGAGCAGTTGCGTTTTCGATATGGTCGTCCAGAAATGCTTATCCGATGTCAGCTCCAACAAGTGAAAGAAATTCAGCCCATTAGTGAGAGTGCTATTGATCGACTTGTGCCATTTGCTGTTAAGGTGCAGAATCTTGCCGCCTTTTTGGAATCTGCCAATGGACAACATCATTTAGCGAATCCTACATTAATGGATGAATTGGTTGGTAAGCTTCCCTTGAGCAAACGAATGGAGTGGGCTCGCTATTCCTCATCAATTAAGCCATATCCAATGGTTTTTGATTTTAACAGGTGGTTCAAAGATGTTGCTGATTTGGTGCAAACTATTCAAGGGGTGAGTAGTAATCCAAATTATAGTGAACCTAAAAGAAAAGTTGTCCTCCACGCCGTTGATGGTCAACGTAAACAAGAATGCCCTATGTGCCAGGGTAATCATAAATTATTTAAGTGTAAAAAATTTAGTTCATTGAGTGTGCCTGACGGATGGTCTAATGTGAAGAAATTGACGTTATGTTTTTCGTGTCTTGGCTCGGGGAATCCTAGTAGGAGTTGCCGTAAACGAAGAGAGTGTCCCATCGATGGTTGCCTGCGAAAACATAACAAATTACTACATGATGTACAAATTAATAATAATCGCGAAAAATATTCTGGGCCAAGTGAGTCAGAAGCCCCAAGTGGTTCATCAAATGGAAGTGCGTCTGTCTGGGGCTGTGTATCCCGTCCTGCAGATAAGAGCGTACTGCTGTTTCGAGATGTGCCTATTGTACTTTATGGTCCTAGTAACAAGGTTGAAACTTACGCGTTGTTGGATGAAGGTTCTTCGGTTACTATGGTGGACAGCTCCTTGGTGAGGCAACTGGCTTCCGGGGGCATCAAAGTAAATTGAACTTGCACTGGTAGGCTGGAAAGGAATCTTAAGAAATGGCATCTGTGGTTGATCTGCAAGTAAGTGGGAGTGGTAAGCAAAGAAAATATGCTTTAAAAAATGTTTATGGTGTCTCGAATTTGAAATTGCCGGCTCAGAGTTTCAATATGGATTTAAGCGCTCATCCTGGTTTACCAATTAAATTATACAATGGTGTGGCCCCTAAAGTCCTGATAGGATTAGATCACTGCCATCTTGGTCTTCCTGATGAAATTGTGCCTTTGGAATAAAGTGGTCCCTACGCTGCCAACACACCATTGGGTTGGGTCGTTTTTGGTCCGATGAAGGGTAAGCCATCAAACTCTAATTTATGTTTGTTGACAGTTCAGCCTGAGCAGACACTTTACGACTTGGTGGCAAATTATTTTGAAATCGAAAATTTTGGAGTCAAGGTCTTACCGGTCATAGAATCGAAGGAGGTTGCTCGAGCTCGTCAAATAATGATGAATACTACTGTCAAAGTTGAAGGAAGATTTCAAACCCGGCTCTTGTGGCGCTCTGATGATGTAGTTCTGCTAGACAGTTATTCCATGGCTCTAAATAGACTCAATGGTATTGAGAGGAAAATGAAGAGAAGAGTTGGAGCTGTTACAGTTTGCGGTGACATTAAAGAGATGTTTCACCAGGTCCTTGTGGCTCCTGAAGACAGATGTTCCCAACGCTTCCTTTGGCGCGATGATGACAGCAAGCCTCCAGATACTTATGAGATGGTCGTGATGACATTTGGCGCTGCTTGTTCGCCCTGCATAGCCCATTATGTCAAAGAAACCAACGCCCCCGTGCGGTGAAGTCTATCTTGGATCATCATTATGTGGATGATTTCGTCGACAGTTTTCCAACACCTGAAAGAGCTACTGAAGTTGCCCAACAAGTTCGTGACATCCATAAGTCAGCTGGATTCGAGCTAAGAAATTTTTCATCCAATTCGTCTGAGGTAATTGTGGCTCTTAAAGGTGCTATGGAGAAGCCGGTGAACTTTTCCAGCGATATCAACGAGCTGCAGTCAGAAAGAGTTCTAGGTATGTACTGGCAACCTAAAGATGATACTTTCAGGTTTGAGTTGAGGTTCCACAACGTGAATGCTGATGTCATAAATGGTTTGAAGGGTCCTACAAAACGAGAGTTGCTTAGTGTGGTAATGTAAAACCGACTTCAAAACTGATAGAAGGGCACCAATTCTAAACTAAAAATGTAAGAAGTAATCTGTAAGAACTAGATTTAGCCTCTCCCTATTACTGTTTAAAAGTTAAGTTATTTTCACCAGCATCCGTATTGTATGGGGACACCATTCAAGCCTCTGTCTATAACGGTTTCAAAGATAGGGGCACACAGATCAAATAACATCACCTATTCGGACACCCTTTAATTTACAATGGTCAATTAAAGACCTGTTGTTATAGAGGACTTGGCCACAAAGATTCTTTGTAAATTTCAACTATCTGTCAACAACGGTTAAAAAGTTTAACCATGTATATCAAATTACATAAATTTTGGGACACCCTTTGCATTATAATTCCAAATATTTATATTTGTTATCATACCCGAGAAAGTAGTGGACATTCTGCCTAATTTTTAAGTGTTTGTGTTTAACGGTTCAAAAGATAGGGCCATATAGATCAAATTACGTAATTTATGGGGACACCCTTTCATTTCTAAATTCAAATTGTATACTTGCTATAGTGGACTTTGTAATACAGGTTCCTTGTAAATTTCAGCTGTCTGTCTCTAACAGTTCAAAAGTTTGGCTACATACATAGAATTACATTAACTATTGGGACACCCTTTTAGTTCCAAATTCAAAATTTTATACTTTTTGTTATAGCTGACTTAGCAATACAGGTTCTTTGTAAATTTCAGCGGCCTGGGGGGTTACTGCGTAATTCGATTCGAAAAGGAAATCATTCGAATTTGTACGACTTTAACATTGTTTCGAAAAGAATTCTTTCGAATCGAAATACGCAGTAGCCTCCCTGTGTACAACTTTTCAAAAGTATGGCCATATACATCAAATTAAATGAACTATTGGAGCACCCTTTAATTTAAAATTTTGAGTATTTATACATTTTATTATAACGGTCATAGTAGCCGACATTCTGTCAAGTTTTCAAGGTTTATTCTATAACGGTTCAAAAGATAGACCCAAATAGGTCATATTATGTCACCTATGGGGACACCCATAGGTGACATTCAATGTTATTCATGAATACATGAATAACATTGGTCCAAAGAACAATAAAAGGGCAATATTTATTTAATATAAACACACAAATTTCATCATGCCGATATTCATTAAGGGAATACCCTTTATTGATATTTTTAATATCATTTTCAATTTCACTATAAATAGATAGAACATCTTTTGGAATGGACTATTTCTTGCTATTGATTCTAATGGATCAACTTTTTCATTGTCTAAAAGATTATATTCCTTGAATGTGCTTTCTGTGTCAATCTCTGTTAAACAATGACGTAAAATTTCAAGGCTGTTTTCTAAATTATGGTTTTTGTAAGGAGTAAGCAAAATTATAAAAATATGTTTAAACCATTGTTGGCATTCATCAATAGTGGTTAAACTAAAAGCAGCTACTAATGCATTTTTTAATAGATTCCTTAAAATGTGGTATTTGCCCAATTTCGCATTTAAATCCTTGCAAATTATATGTATATAATGACATTTGCACCATTGTAGTATAACAAAATCTGGTTTTGCATTTGAATTTGGTTTCAAATTATTTAAAAATGCAGCACAAGCGTTAAGATACTCTAACAATGTTTGATTGTTAAAACTTTTTAGTACTGCACCATATAAGGCTGCACTTACGTCAGTACAAGCTCTTTGACAATAAGGTGGTTTGAACTGAAATTTAACTTTGTGCTCTTTCAGAGATAACTTTAAATTATCTAAATAGTCACATATTTCCTTTAGAGTATGTGCAGAAAGAATTGCTTCTGCGATAGGCAGTATCTTTTTTAATTTCCAATTGCGTAAAACTAATTTATATGTTAGAATCCTTTTTTTGGCACATATTAAACTTTTTACGCTTTCTCCTGAAGCATCCAAATGTAATGTAAATTTGGAATCTTCCAGGATTTTTAAATTACTTGAGATTGTCTCAAAAGTATACTTCTCCCAAGTATACACTGTAAAGGGTGAAGCAAGTCTATGTATATAGTTTTTATAGGGACCTGTTTGCATTAAATACAGAGCATAAAATGGATCTGGGTTATAATATCCATCATGATTTAGCTCAGATTTACATTTTCTCAATGTTTCTAATTTATGGATATTTTGTAAATTGCCTTTTTCAGCAATATCATCAGCGGCATCCAAAATTTGTTGCTTTCTGAACAAATATGCCTTATTTCCCTTAAGCTTACTTTTTACTACAAGTCTTTTTACTCCCCTTATTTGACCAACTTTTACCTCATTTTCAGCATGATGTAACTCCTTTGTTCTATGAACAGTTACATTTCCTTGAGGATTTATTTTAAACCGAAATGTAGTACAATCATTCAATTTGCAATACGCATATAACAAAATATTTTCTATGCCATATTTAATGTTGTAGAAACATAAAATACAAACATTGTTATATTTTAAATACTCTTCTCGTATTAAATCTTCGAGAATTTTTTTTCTTGTAATTTTGTCTAGATTTGTGTTTTTTGCACTGTTCAAATCCACAGAAAAACTACAATCCCAAATATTAGCTTTAAATTTTCGGTTAGGTTTCGTACTTTTAGATATTGTACGTATAACATTTCTTTTGCATTTTTCTTTTGGGTTTGGTGTTTTTCTGTATTTTAAAAATTCTGAAACATTTGGAGACTCATCTGTTATCTCAAATGGACTGAGTGTATGATCACGTTTCTTTTTTTCGATTATGGATACTTTGGGAGAACTTTCCTGAATTTTATTTTTACTACTTAGTGTAGTATTAAGAGAAATTTCTTCCATTTTTGAATTTTTTTCAAATTGATTATTACTTAAAATTTCGTTTAACAATGTTTTAATTTCGTTAGGACTTGACATGTTATGTGTCAAAATCTCTTTAATGTTACATTGTAAGTCGAGTACAATAGATTTAAAGTCTTGAACAAAATCTTCTTTAAATTTTTTTAACGAATTTTGTAAAATTGCTTTAAAATTATTGTTAAATTCATTTATTTTAGATGTTTTTGTAAATTTTTCTATACTAAAACAATTTTCTTCTTCATTTTCCATTCTATTAAGTTCATTAATAGACTCTGCTTTATTCAAATTTTTATTTGAAATATTTAGAGTTTCTAAACTTTCATCAAGATCAGACAACAAAGTAAGTTTGTCTACACTAAAATATTTTTCTTCTTCATTTTCTATATTATTAAGTTCATTAATACACTCTGCTTTATTAAAATTTTTATTTGAAATATTCAGAGTTTCCAAACTTTCATCAAGATCAGATAACAACGCTGTTATAAGAGCTTGTTCCATTGGAAAACTTTCCAATTCCAAGCTTTTTGGATTATCTTCGAAAAGTTTTCCTTCATTATCTATTTCATGTTCTGATAAGATATTGTTTTGTGATAAAACATCACTTTGTACATTTTTAGGCATTCTATGGCCTATAATTGTTAAGTCTCGAGTTTCTAACATAATATCGTTTTGCGATATTTGATCAATTTGTATGTTTTCAGACATTGTATGGCCTGTATTTGTTTGATCTCGAGTTTCTAAAATACGTTTTACAATAATAGAAATACGTTTACGAGTTTTCGCATTATTTTTGATTTTATTGTGTTTGCTTCTTTTTTCATTTAAAGAATTTATAACACATTCAAACAAATCTTCATTTGCCTTGGAATAACTCTTCAAATTTTCAAAATTTAAAAGGTTTAAAACAACATTTTTTATATCTAAAATACTAATTCTATATCCTTTCATTGTGTGTTCCTAAAATTATAAGAAAGAAAAAAAACAGTCAATTTTAACTCTTCTTTATTTATAAAAACTTAATCTAAACACTTTATAAAAACAGCTTACAAGTTTATTTTTACTTATACTACCAAATCAATCATGATATTAAAGGGGATTTCCCTTAAATACACCATTTTTCATGGATTTTTTATTTACAAAAAATAAAATACTTTATAAAAATAGCTTACAAGTTTATTTTTATTTATACATACTTCCAAATACTCAAAACGAAATACTTATATCATTGACTTCCGTTTCGCATTAATTTTCATGATATTTAGTTTCAATCATGATTTTAAAAAGGGGATTCCCCTTAAATTCACCATTTTTATTGAAATTTTTTTTCAAAACTACATACAAAACTCTGTATCATTACTAAACTTACAGAATATTTTTCAGCTTTTTGATACTTAAACTTCTCCCATACTATCTATGGTATCCGCTTCGCAATAAAACGTTATTCTGAAATTTAAAAGTGCATATAGTTATTTATTTCGTTTTGATACAATTAATAATTTAACATTTAATGAATTTACCTAACAAATATCAACAAAAGAAAATCTTATTTTGGTATAAAAAAATAAACAATTAATTTTAAAAAAATTTCAGTATAAAATACTCGAGCACTTCGAAAACTGAGAATTGTACACATAATATTAGGCCCTTTTTTGACTTAAATTACCACAATTTTTTAAATCGTTTAAACTAAAAATACAAAACTATGTATTTTAAAACACTCATAAATTTGGCATTGTAAAAAATCGTCACTATTTAAGAGAATCTCGTTAAATCTGGCAGCAGTGGTACCGCTTTCTCATTCGTGCTTTACACTCAGGGCTGCCATGTCAATTTAAGAAAGAATCGTCAATTACCCGATAAAAAATAAAAAATCGTCTTTTCAGCTTTTAAAAATTGTAAAACTAAAAAAGTATTTCTTTAACTATTTTTTGTTTATATTTTTGTTAAAAAGCAATCAAAAAATCATAAAGTCAACTTAAATATATACATTTATGTCTTATGCAAAAGAAAAAAGACTACTCGAAGTGTACTAAAAAAAAATTTTTCATAAAAATTTGAAATAAACTAGACTTGATGAAGACTTTATTTTTTGGGTAAGGGCATTAATGTATACTGAACTCAAAACATTTTTTATGCTTTAAACACATAGACGACAGCGGCTACACGACTACAAATTCTGTTGGCTCAATCGTCGCAGTGTAGTCAGCTACTTATTTATATTGAAGAAGACAGCTACTTCGTAAACTCTGACATTGTTATAGAAATACATATTTTATTCCTATAAAATATTTTTTTCAAAAAATAATAAATATTTTTTCAAAACCTTTGGACAAGGCGAATTTATATAAACAAACAGTTGCCATGCACACAAAAAGTAAAGCGAAAATAATTAACTTCGCCGTGCTGCCATCTTATAAAATAGATTTGCCTTGACCTTTGTCATGTAAATGAATGTATTTTGTGACATTTTCTTTTGCTGAAAAAAAAATTATCACATACAAAAATAGAAATTACACTCATTTGACTACATCCACAACGGTGGTCGTGTAGCTGTGATGACTTAAAATTAATCGTCTGTAGCCTAATTTTGTCTATGTGTTAAATGCATTAAATTTTAAATTCTACCATAAATTCTATTGACAAAATGTTTCGGAACACTAGAAGTTAACAAAAAACCTATTTATATTATATACATAATATAAATATGCATATACATAATATTGAAAAGCGAACAATAATCCCCTTAAACTGGCCTTTTTGATTTTAATTACCACAATATTTTAAATCGTTTACTCTAGAAATAAAATACAAAAACCCTGTTTTTAAAACTCATATTTTTGGCTTTGTAGAAAATCGTCACTTTAAAAAAAATCGTCAAATTTGAATTTTTCAATTTCTTGGAACAAAATTGTCAAATCTGGCAGCCGTGATCACACTCCAATCATGTTTGAATCAGTGTTGGGATCTGAAAGTGTTTAAATTGTACCGCCCCATTGATAAAGTTGTACCAAATCCGCATCAATTGTAACAAAATTTGGCTCGATTAAGGTATTTTAAAGTAATGATAATTGACCTTGATTTTTGAATTATTGTTTTAATGTTGCTGGAGCTGGTTATTCTTCAAATTCCATCAGATACTTGAAATTTCACCAAATTAACCGGATTCTAAGTCGACAGATTATGCCTCGAGTTATTTTAAAGAATAATTAAAAAGTAATCTAACAACCAAAAAGACCATAGGATTTCCCACTAAAAAGAATGGAAAAATATATCAGCTAAATACTGCAAAAAACTGATTGAGGCAAAAACGTTCAAATGCTGTAGATCAGAAAAATTTCCTTGTAACTGAATTATCTATTAATTATAAATGAATGGGTTATCAAAGTAAATATAAAACTTCTTCAATATAAATTAAGACTGTCACAGGATTGGAGAACTATTAAATTAAAATTGTTTATTATTGTAACTAACTAAATTGCAACATTCTTAATTTATGTTCAGGATTATAGTTATTTACTTTACTAATAGGAAATTTAGTTACAGAGCTCTTTTGCGGAACTACAGCGTTTGAACTTTTTTGCATCACCTCAATCAGTTTCCGGCAGTATTTGGCTGATAAATTTTTCTATTCTTTCTACAGAGAAATCGTAAGCAATTTTTTTAATAAATTATTTATTATTTCATCGGGTTAAGATCCAGTTACTTTGGAGGAATTTCAACCACCTGCTTTAAATTGCAGAATTACCGGCTCCTAATAGAGCGCGAAGCAAGTGCTTCGTTTTGTCGTGGATGCATGAATTTACTATTTCAAGATGTTTTTTGGCACTTATGGGACTTACCTTTTCTCTCTTTCCTCCTTTCCACAAATTTAAAGCTTTGAAGACAAAAAAAAAAACAAAATATATTAATAAATGAATAAATTTATTAGATTTTAGTTACCTGAAACCCAAAGTCCTGCCTGAAAAGAAATATAATAATAAGTACATATAACTAAGGTATACCAGACTTTAATTCACTTAAAAGTGTTGTGATCCCAAGTTTTTTTGTACTAAAAATTTAAAAATATGGCAATACTAAAATGATTTTACTCACAATACAAGTGTTGGGATTGTGGTACTATTGTATCAAATTAGGTACAATCGATGCATCATTGGTGCAATGGTACACTTCACGTCTTTTTGTACAATTTCAGTAAAATTTATTAAATAATTTTTTTTTATATAACCAATATTTTTTTATTATCAAATCAAAACTTAAGAGTGCTACCAAGTTTATTACATTTCTATTTATTACTTTAGATTACTTTTTCCTGCTTTTGTATTAAAAAAGGTTTTCTTTTATCCTTTTATAAATTTTACAAATATTTTCAATTATAAAACACATTAAATAAAATTCTTTCACCAAAAAAACTATTTATTTTAATTTATCAAAATATATTAACATATTAAATTCGCTTTAAGTTTAAATTGTTTCGTAAATATTTAACATTTTTAACAAATTAACAACCTGAATATGTTATCTTTTGATAAACTAAAATAAAAATTTTGTTGATGAAAGAATTTGAATAGTGTATTTTATACTTTAAAATATTTGTAAATTTTTACAAAAGTGCTGACCTATAGGTACGGTGACCAATCGTTCACTATTTTAGTGGAAAGTACACTATTTTAGAATCTTGTACCTTATTTTTTGTGTGTACGCTATTTGTTTATTATTATTTTTATTATATTTACATACATCTCCCTTTTGTTTTACATATTAAAATTCTATATGTGCCTTTGGTATATGAAGATGAAGAGCATAATCGAGAGGAAACAAGTGGTAGTTTACTTGACACCCCAAACCGAAAATAAAATTTTTTTGATTCGAATATACTTTGATCTTTTATTTTTTATGTAATATCTGTTTTCTGTAGGCCACTCCAGAAATTTTATGTTATTACAGGAAAAGAAATACTTGATTTAAAAGTTTTCATATGTAAATGCAAATCTGTCCTTTAAGTTTATTTTCATTATTTTTTGTAGTAGGTGGATTTCGAATTTTTTCATTTCATTTAATTTTAAGTTGTATTTAAATACAGTTTCAGTTTTTCAGTCTTATTTAAATGTTCTTACTTAATTGTGGTAAAAATATGGTAGCATCAAAAAATATCAAAACAAATGCAGATAATTTTATAATAATACATGTAATATTAATAATTTCATAGAAAGGAAACATTATATTTTAATTAATTTGTGTAAAATAATACAAATACTGTCAATGGGCTCACATTTGTTCATTTGCACAAAATCAAGCTGATAAAAACATATGGTTATGTGTAAAACTTAAATAGTCTTTAAATGTTAAGTTAAGTTTCATATAAGAGCGTGGCGAAAAACTAATTTTCATATTTAAATACAACTTAAGGATAAATACGAAGTCAAAAATTGGCCCTTAATTTTAAATATTACTGTATGGGCTTTAAATAATTTATTACTAATCTTGTAGTACTAAATTATTTATTTGGAAAAAAGTTAGTCTGGCAGCACATTCTACAAAATATTACTAACTTGGTAGTACTAATTTATTTATTTGCAAAAAACTCTGGTCTGGCAGCCACATTCTGCAAAACTGAGAAACACAAATCAGACCAGATAAGACACGAAAATTTAGTGTTGCCAGATCACAGCTTTCGTTGGAAAGGGATAGCAAGAGTTAATGATTTTCTTATATTACTATCTCTTTCTGGTTATAGCTGCAATTTGACATTTTATTGTTTACAAAATAATTTGTGAAATTGCTGGAAAATTTTAATTTTTCTGTGAAAAATTATGTTTTAAAATAATTTGTGGCTAAAATAATACATAAAGAAAAACCATCCGCAGGCGGCCAAATAAAAATATATAAAAGGAAGCAAACAACAGGATAAAATGTAAGTATAACAAAGGTTTTCTATTGAAATAAATTTGCTATTTCAGGAGTCGCCGATGCATAATGGGCTGCCCAAAAGGGGAAAAACTTCATCAGTTTCCGAGAAATCCGACGAAGTAAGTATTTACTTGGTTAAATTTACTTGGTTAAATTTTAAATTTACATGGTTAAATTTTATATGCAAATTATGCCTCTGAACATTTCATATGAAATTGTGATTGTGTACTACATTTTTGAACAAATTGTGTGAATATGGGTATCAATATAAAGCTTTTGGAAATATCTATCAGGTGGTGCTAAAATTTAACCCATTAAGAATCGGTGACATTTTTTGATGAAATTTTATGCATAGTACGTAGGAAAATTTTAGTAAGCGAATCCGGTATTGGTCATACCACAGAGGAGAAGATCCTTGTGTCCGGCCGAAGGCCGGCAATGCTGGAAATCTTTAGTAAGCGAAGCCGGTGATGGTCATACCATAGAAGAGAAAATACTTGCGCCCGGCCGAAGGCCGTCTGTGCAAAAAACCTTTAGTAAGCGAAGCCGGTGTTTGTCATACCATAGAGGAGAAAATACTTGCGCCCGGCCCAAGGCTGGCTATGCAGAAAAACTTTAGTAAGCGAAGCCGGTGTAGGTGTTCGATTTAAGGGTTTTATTTGTTGTTATATTTAACCGACTTCAAAAAAGAAGGAGGTTATCTTTTCGTATGAATGTTGCTTTTTTTATGTATGTAACCACAGAACTCAGCCATTTCTAAACCGATTTTAAAATTTTTTTCTTTATTTGAAAGGTTATGCTTTCAGGTTGGTCCCATTTTAAAAACAGTTCATTATATTAAAAATTAAAGGGTGTCCACATACAACATACATAATTTTTAAGTGTATTAAGAACCGTAAAGGGCACCAAATTAAAATTTTAACAAATTGCGTGTCGCTATAGCTCCCAACAGCAGAAATTAAAAAAAAAAAAAATTAACTTAAAATTTAAAGGGTGTCCCCTTAGGTAACGTAATTTGAACTATTTGGGCCTATCTTTTGAACCGTTATAGACAAAACCTTGAAAATTTAACAGAATGTCGATTACTATGACCGTTATAATAAAATGTATAAAAATTAAAAATTTTAAATTAAAGGGTGCTCTAATAGTTCATTTAATTCGATGTATATGGCCATACTTTTGAACAGTTGTACACAGACCGCTGAAATTTACAAAGAACCTGTATTGCAAAGTCCACTATAGCAAATATACAATTTGAATTTAGAAATTAAAGGGTGTCCCCATAAGTTATGTAATTTGATCTATATGGCCCTATCTTTTGAACCGTTAAACACAAACACTTGAAAATTAGTCAGAATATCCACTACTTTCTCTAGTATGATAACAAGTATAAATATTTGGAATTATAATGTAAAGGGTGTCCTAATAGTTCATGTAATTTGATATATATGGTTAAACTTTTTAACCGTTATAGACAGATAGTTGAAATTTAAAAAGAATCTTTGTGGCCAAGTACTCTATAACAACAGGTCTTTAATTTGAAATTGTAAATTAAAGGGTGTCCGAATAGGTGATGTTATTTGATATATGTGACCCTATCTTTGAAATCAGGCAGAGGCTTGAAAGGTGTCCCCATAAAAGACGGATGCTGGTGAAAATAGCTTAAATTAAGTAATAGGTATATGCTTGACATTCACATAGTTTTTACTTTTTTCCGCTAACTTTGGCACATCTATTATTTGGTTTAAATCTAATTCTTACCGATTACTTTTTACATTGTTAGTTTATAACTGGTGCCCTTCTATCTGTTTTGAAGTCGGTTTTTTTTCAAAAATTATTTTCTTTATTGATTCATTTATTACGTATTACTGTACTTAATAGTGTAAAAATTTTAAAAATAAAAAAAAAACGTTGGCTCTTATTGGGTTAATTTTTTAAAAAATGTTTAGCATCACCTGATAGATATTTCCAAAAGCATTAAAATGATACCCATATTGACATAATTTGTTCAAAAATGTAGTGTAAAATCATAGTTCCATATGAAAAGTTCAGAGGCCCATTACTCGGAAAATAAGGGCGACGGCCAAATTTTCTATTTTACATTTTTTTTAATAATTTAAAAAAAATTTTAATATTCAATCAGGTTTTTACCATACGAAGAATAATTGCCCTGAGTTGGCAGGTCCTTTTTACTAATCCTGACTACAAGCTCAAGGTAAAAAAATATATTACAAGTTTAATTTTAAATTTTTTAATATTTATATGTAACTTTAATTTTTCTAATTGCAGTTTTCTAATAGCGTAAACTCTTATATATTACATTTAAAATTTGTTAAAAATTCTTTAAACTTTTTATTCTGTTAGACAATTAAAATACAATTGTTTGTTTGTTTTTATACTTAAAACCTTTATTTCTTACACAGTTTCGAAATACTTGTTAAACAACTAATTACAAATAGCAAAACTAAATACAAAAAATATATATTTGTTTTTAATCATCTTTAACACATTGTAAAATTTTACAAATTATACATATACGAGTATATACTCTCATTGATATTGTTTTATTCAAATGAAAATATAATGTAATCAATTGTTAGTTATGTTTTTAAATTTTGTATAATAATTGAGCACTTAAGAGTTAAATCTAAATAATGAAAACATTAAATATATTATATTTAGTTTGTATGTTTTAACCATACATGAAATTAAATTAACTAAAATAATTATTTAAATAAGAACAAAAAATTTATTTATTTATTACCGAACTACCTTACAATTAAAATTATAAGATAATATAAAAAAAGAGCTTTAGCAACATCGGCCGTTAGTTAGCTCTGCCTTTTATAAATACAAACAAAAACAATAAAAAAACTTAAATTAAAAAATTTAACAAATCAATTGAAAAATAGTACAAGAAAAATATTAAAACAAAGATTTCAATTTAATACTATACTTTGTAGGTACATATGTATAAAGAACTTATAAATATTTTGAGTCAGGCAAAAATATATAAATTTATGTATCTATAAGAATGACTTTATATAAACGTAAAATAAAAACTTTAACAAATAAATATTCAAACCGAAATTAAATTCAAATAAAGTAAAAATGTTTTTTTACTTGAAGATATTTAATAATTATGATTAAGATTTTAACTTGGACTTCATAGGCGTAGTATTTTCAAGTGGTGCAACATGACAACCCATTGGAGCGATTGAAACGTCAACCGATCCATTTACCATTTATTGCTTGCAATTCGTTTTCGTTTCTGGCTTTTTCACAAAACAACGTATCGTTTTCATTTCATAACTCGCGTACAATGCGATAATAATAGCAGCACAATTTACCTTCAATGAAAATGCAATTTATTAGAGGTATGTATTTATATCACAGGGTATTGAAATTGTTTTGCTTACCTTCATTTTTATCGAGAAATACGCATTTATATCATAAGGCAATCGCGGCTGATTAATAAGAGCAATGAATGATAAAAGCATGTGGATCATTGCTTGGCTCACGTATATATTAAAACTTTCCACCGAATCCATTAACTGAAACGAGCAATTGTTAAATCGATACGAATGCATCCAAATTCACTAGATAAATATATTTATTTATATATTTGTAAAATATATACATGTATATATTATCTATTAAGTTTCCACCATAATATACAAAAACATTTCTTTGCAACTTTGTACATCAAGCTAACGTGCACTTCGCCGGACAACTATTCATGTAATGCATAAAGGCATCTACATATATTGCACAATTCTTACGAAGTCCCATACTTATTTAAAGTTGTTTATCATAAGACCTCTAATACTTTAGCCACGACTTCTTCATTTCCAACAGCATTTGTGTTCAATTTGTTCCTGAATTCTGTTGAATTGAGACTTCTTGAACAAATACCACTAGCAACATTTTGATTGTCAATTTTTGTAACAACCTTATGCACATGTTGTATTTTTTTAGCTTTTAATAGCACTTTGGAACTACCGCAATATATTTTTATAAATTTTAAGTTCTTTACTTCACGGAAATTTATATACTTTTAACTTTTTTTACAAAAATACAAATTTTGCTACAGTTCAATTTAAATTTTTTTGTTTACTTCATCGATAACATATGTTTGAAATGGCTATGTATAGCTGTTTCTGTTAACTCATTGCAATGAATATTATTGGTTATTTTTTTATTCACTCTATCGAAAGCTGTTAGTACGTATGATAATGTACTTTTTTAAACGTCACAAGTGGGTAATCTGGTTAGTAATCTGTGCTGAGAAAACGCTCATTTTTCTGCACAAATGAGAGTTTTTGTCTCTCTTCGATTGTGTGAATAAAAAAAGTTTGTTGGACCAGAGTTTGTTCTTTTCTCGCAGGTTTGTATTTTGTATGTACATGAGAATTTTTGACAGTTATTTTACGCCATACGCCCTTGAGCAGTAACTTTAAAGTTCATACCACGCGTTCTATGCGCACACGCATCTGTCAAGTAAGTAAGATCAGTGTAATTGTATGAGAGAAGTACACAAGCACATCGCATAGAATCACGGCTGCCAGATTTGACGATTTTGGTACAAAAAAAAAAATAATTCCGATTTGACGATTTTTCTAAAAAGTGACGATTTTTTACTATGCTAAAAATAAGAGTGTTTTAAAATACAAAGCTTAGTATTTTTAGTTTAAACGATTTAAAAAATTATGGGATTTAATAAAAAAGGGCGCGTTTAAAGGGGATTGCTGTTCGCTCTCTAATATTATGTGTACAATTCTTTAAAGATGCTTTTTGTTAACTTGTAGTCTTAAGAGTATTGATAACTCCCAAACATTTTATCAAAAGAATTTATGGTATCCTTGAAACTCTAGAGCAATTTTATATTTCAAATTTGATTTATTGCATTAAATACATAGGCAACATTAGGCTGCCTTGTACATATTGTAGAAAATAAAATACACACATCTATAGTAAAACGATTATTTTAAATTCATTAAAGCTACACGACCACCGTTGTGGCTGTAGTCAAATTAGGCTAATTTATATTTTTGTATCACCCCTTTTACAATTGGACAGAATTAGGGTAGACAGACGAGATTTGTTGGCAAGAGGTTGAAGAGGTATTTGATTTGCATTACTTTCTATACAAATTTAGTCTGTCTGCCCATTTTCTCTCCAAATGTAAAAGGGGTGTATGCAACAATTTTATTTTTTCACCAAAAGAAAATGTCACATAATTACAAATTCATTACATGCCAAAGATTTTGAAAAAAAAAATTTAATTTTTTTTTTTGAAAAAGTTATTTTATAATAGTATTCTATACTTTTTTCTATATCTATAACAATGTCAGAGTTTGCGAAGTACATAGCTGTCATCTTCAATATAATTAAGTAACTGACTATTCTGCGACAATTGAGCCAACGGAATTTGTAGTCGTTTAGCCGCTGTCGTCTATGTGTTCAAAGCATAAGAAAAAGTATACATTAAATATGTATGTCTAAGTCAACTTACTTCTTACAATTTTTTCGCTTGCTGTTTAACAAAAATATAAACAAGAAATAGTTAAAAAATACTTTTTAGTTGTCTGATTTTTTGAAATTGAAAATACGATTTTTTACATTTTTATCAAGAATTGACGATTTTTTTTTAAATTGACCTGGTAGCCCTACATAGAATGCCTAATAGCACGTTTCCACGGAGCTCAATTGTTATGACCCATTGTAAATATTATGATAATATGGCAACACTAAATGTAAATAGATAAAATGTCATCTCATATTAATGGGTGATTTTTTTGAGGTTAGGATTTTCATGCATTAGTATTTGACAGATCACGTGAGATTTCAGACATGGTGCCAAAGAGAAAGATGCTCAGTATGCTTTGACATTTCATCATGAATAGACTTACTAACGAGCAACGCTTGCAAATCATTGAATTTTATTACCAAAATCAGTGTTCGGTTCGAAATGTTCAAATGTGACAAATTTTGTTCAGCGATGAGGCTCATTTCTGGTTGAATGGCTACGTAAATAAGCACAATTGCCGCATTTGGAGTGAAGAGCAACCAGAAGCCGTTCAAGAACTGCCCATGCATCCCGAAAAATGCACTGTTTGGTGTGGTTTGTACGCTGGTGGAATCATTGGACCGTATTTTTTCAAAGATGCTGTTGGACGCAACGTTACGGTGAATGGCGATCGCTATCGTTCGATGCTAACAAACTTTTTGTTGCCAAAAATGGAACAACTGAACTTGGTTGACATGTGGTTTCAACAAGATGGCGCTACATGCCACACAGCTCGCGATTCTATGGCCATTTTGAGGGAAACCTTCGGAGAACAATTCATCTCAAGAAATGGACCGGTAAGTTGGCCACCAAGATCATGCGATTTGACGCCTTTAGACTATTTTTTGTGGGGCTACGTCAAGTCTAAAGTCTACAGAAATAAGCCAGCAACTATTCCAGCTTTGGAAGACAACATTTCCGAAGAAATTCGGGCTATTCCGGCCGAAATGCTCGAAAAAGTTGCCCAAAATTGGACTTTCCGAATGGACCACCTAAGACGCAGCCGCGGTCAACATTTAAATGAAATTATCTTCAAAAAGTAAATGTCATGGACCAATCTAACGTTTCAAATAAAGAACCGATGAGATTTTGCAAATTTTATGCGTTTTTTTTTTTAAAAAAAGTTCTCAAGCTCTTAAAAAATCACTCGTTACATTCTAATTGTTAAGTCTTTTATTATACCTCGTTAAATAAACATTATTAAACCTACATCCAAACGCGTGCTAATTAGTCAAATGTCGATAAAATAAAAGATAGAAAAGTGGCGACGAAGTCAAAATATTGTAAATTTAATAAAATTCAAGAAGAAAAAAAAAATAATTCTACACCACAACAAGAGAAAAATAAAACATTTTTCTTAAGATGAATGCGGCACAATTTGCGCAATTATTAGAGTCTTTTAACAAAACTCAACGTGATTTGCTACAGCAAATAAATGCTAATAACGTGCAAATACAACAACAACAGCAGCAGCCGCCATTACAGGTTATGTTGCCTCCATTCGAAAATTTTGATGGAAAAAAGGAAAATTTCAAGTTATACCGTCAACGCTTTGAAAATTTTTAACTATGAAGGGTGTTTTTAGAAATAAAACACTTTGCCATCAAATGCTAATAAATTCAATTGGATCTACACACTTCAAGTTGCTTGTTTCTTTAGCCCCCAAGACAGTCAACGAAGTCGAATACGACGAGTTAATCAAAATGTTGGAAACTCATTTATGTCCAAAAAAGAACATTCTGGTAAGTCAACACAGATTTTTGTCTACATATCAAAGCAAAGAGCACACAATAGCTGATTATGTAGCATTACTCCGGCGGGATACAAATGAGTGCGAGTTTGTGTCAAAGTGTGCTTGCAATGCCGACATATCGAACGTTTTCCTTCGGGCTCAATTTATACGTGGCATAAATGATAACACGATCCGCGAATATTTACTTCAATCTGAAGAAGACGAATTCGGAAAAATTGTACAAAAACATTTATCATTAGAAGCATCGAAAATTGATTGTCGAGAACTAAACACAAAACAGCCCATCAGTAGTGCCGTAAATAAAATTCAAGCTAGATCTTCAAGCCGACGAAAAAGTCGTTCCAGAAATCAAAATTCAAGATCACAAAGTCATTCAAAATCTAGAATTAAGTACAGTCAGCTGGGAATCGATAATTTGTCCATACTGTGTGGTAGAAACCACAGATTACTAACCAGATTACCCACTTGTGACGTTTAAAAAAGTACATTATCATACGTGCTAATAGCTTTCGATAGAGTGAATAAAAAAATAACTAATAATATTCATCGCAATGAGTTAACAGAAACAGCTATACATTGCCATTTTAAACATATGTTATCGATGAAGTAAACAAAAAAATTTAAATTGAACTGTAGCAAAAATTGTATTTTTGTAAAAAAAGTTAAAA
The DNA here is from genome assembly GCA_949628195.1 of Phasia obesa. NCBI lineage: Eukaryota > Metazoa > Arthropoda > Insecta > Diptera > Tachinidae > Phasia > Phasia obesa. The sequence continues at coordinate 143,193,238 of OX451215.1, read as the reverse complement.
GTATATAAATTTTCGTGAAGTAAATAACTTAAAATTTATAAAAATATATTGCGGTTGTTCCAAAGTGCTATTAAAAGCTAAAAAAATACAACATGTGCATAAGGTTGTAACAAAAATTGGCAATCAAAATTCAAGAAGTCTCAATTCAACAGAATTCAGGAACAAAAAAGATTGAACACAAATGCTGTTGGAAATGAAGAAGTCCTGGCTAAATTATTAGAGGTCTTATGATAAACAACTTTAAATATGTATGGGACTTCGTAAGAATTGTGCAATATATGTAGATGCTTATATGCATTACATGAATGGTTGTCCGGCGAAGTGCACGTTAGCTTCATATACAAAGTTGCAAGGAAATGATTTTGAATATTATGGTGGAAACTTAATAGATAATATATACATGTATATATTTTACAAATATATAAATAAATATATTTATCTAGTGAATTTGGATGCATTCGTATCGATTTAACAATTGCTCGTTCCAGTTAATGGATTCGCTGGAAAGTTTTAATATATACGTGAGCCAAGCAATGATCCACATGCATTTATCGAGTATTCATTGCTCTTATTAATCAGCCGCGATTGCCTTATGATATAAATGCGTATTTCTCGATAAAAATTAAGGTAAGCAAAACAATTTCAATACCCTGTGATATAAATACATACCTCTAATAAATTGCATTTTCATTGAAGGTAAATTGGGCCGCTAGTATTATCGCATTGTACGCAAGCTATGAAATGAAAACGATACGTTGTTCTGTGAAAAAGCCAGAAACGAAAACGAATTGCAAGCAATAAATGGCAAATGGATCAGTTGACGTTTCAATCGCTCCAATGGGTTGTCATGTTGCACCACTTGAAAATACTACGCCTCTGAAGCCCAAGTTAAAATATTAATCATAATTATTAAATATCTTCAAGTAAAAAAACATTTTTACTTTATTTGAATTTAAATAAAAGAATTTATTTTCGGTTTGAATATTTATTTGTTAAAGTTTTTATTTTACGTTTTAGTCATTCAAACAAATAATTGTATTTTAATTGTCTAACAGAATCAAAAGTTTAAAGAATTTTTAACAAATTTTAAATATAATATACATATAATAGTTTGTGGTTGATATGGATACCTGCTGCTGCCGATTTACTTGTTTGTTCAGATATGATAGTATTCAGGAAAACACATCATGTCATGTTAACACACAAGTTAATTTGAATTAAGACTGTTAATGCACCTTAACTCTGTCGTCTGTCTACGCTATTAGAAAACTGCAATTAGAAAAATAAAAGTTACATATAAATATTAAAAAATTTAAAATTAAACTTGTAATATATTTTTTTACCTTGAGCTTGTAGTCAGGATTAGTAAAAAAGACCTGCCAACTCAGGGCAATTATTCTTCGTATGGTAAAAACCTGTTTGAATATTAAAATTTTATTTAAATTATTAAAAAAAAGGTAAAATAAAAAATTTGGCCGTCGCCCTTATTTTCCCAGTTAAGGGCCTCTGAATTTTTCATATGGAACTATGATTTTACACTACATTTTTGAACAAATTATGTCAATATGGGTATCATTTTAAAGCTTTTGGAAATATGTATCTATCAGGTGATGCTAAACATTTTTTTTAAAAATTTAACCCAATAAGAGCCAACGTTTTTTTTTTTTATTTTTAAAATTTTTACACTATTAAGTACAGTAATACGTTATAAAAAATGTGATAAAAAGCAATTAAATGAATCAATAAAGAAAATAATTTTTGAAAAAAAAACCGACTTCAAAACAGATAGAAGGGCACCAGTTATAAACTAAAAATATAAGAAGTAATCTGTAAGAATTACATTTAAACCAAATAATAGATGCGCCAAAGTTAGCGGAAAAAAGTAAAGACTATGTGAATGTCAAGCATATACCTATTACTGTTAAAAATTTAAGCTATTTTCACCAGCATCCGTCTTTTATGGAGACACCATTCAAGCCGCTGTCTATAACGGTTCAAAAGATAGGCCCAAATAGTTCAAATTACGTTACCTATGGGGACACCCTTTAAATTTAAAATTTTTTTTTATTAATTTCTGCTGTTGGGAGTTATAGCGAACGCAATTTGTTAAAATTTTAATTTGTTGCCCTTTACGGTTCTTAATACACTTAAAAATTCTGTATGTTGTATGTGGACACCCTTTAATTTTTAATATAATGAACTGTTTTTAAAATGGGACCAAACTGAAAGCATAACCTTTCAAATAAAGAAAAAAAATTTAAAATCGGTTTAGAAATGGCTGAGTTCTGTGGTTACATACATAAAAAAAGTAACATTCATACGAAAAGATAACCTCCTTCTTTTTTGAAGTCGGTTAAATATAACAACAAATAAAACCCTTAAATCGAACACCTACACCGGCTTCGCTTACTAAAGTTTTTCTGCATAGACAGCCTTCGGCCGGGCGCAAGGATTTTCTCCTCTATGGCATGACCAACACTGGCTTCGCTTACTAATGGTTTCCTGCATAGCCGGCCTTCGGTCGGGCGCAAGGATTTTCTCCTCTATGGGATGACCAACACCGGCTTCGCTTACTAAAGGTTTCCTGCATAGTCAGCCTTCGGCCGGGAGTAAGGATTTTCTCCTCTATGGTATGACCAATACCGACTTCGCTTACTAAAGGTTTTTTGCATAGCCGGCCATCGGCCGGGCGTAAGGATTTTCTCCTCTATGGTATGACAAACGCCGGCTTCGCTTACTAAAGGTTTTTTGCACAGCCGGCCTTTGGCCGGGCGCAAGTATTTTCTCTTCTATGGTATGACCATCACCGGCTTCGCTTACTAAAGATTTCCAGCATTGCCGGCCTTCGGCCGGACACAAGAATCTTCTCCTCTGTGGTATGACCAATACCGGCTTCGCTTACTAAAATTTTCCTACGTACTATGCATAAAATTTCATCAAAAAATGTCACCGATTCTTAATGGGTTAAATTTTTTTAAAGTTTTAGCACCACCTGATAGATATTTTCAAAAGCTTTATATTGATACCCATATTCACACAATTTGTTCAAAAATGTAGTACACAATCACAATTTCATATGAAATGTTCAGAGGCATAATAAAATTTAACCATGTAAATTTAAAATTTAACCAAGTAAATACTTACTTCGTCGGATTACTCGGAAACTGATGAAGTTTTCCCCTTTTGGGCAGCCCATTATGCATCGGCGACTCCTGAAATAGCAAAATAATTTAATTATAAACAAATTTATTTCAATAGAAAACCTTTGTTATACTTACATTTTTTCCTGTTGTTTGTTTCCTTTTATATATTTTTATTTGGCCGCCTGCGGATGGTTTTTCTTTATGTATTATTTTATTTATTTTTTCTTTATGTATTAAATTATTTTAAAACATAGTTTTTCACAGAAATTAAAATTTTTCAGCAATTTCACAAATTATTTTGTAAACAATAAAATGTCAAATTGCAGCTATAACCAGAACGAGATAGTAATATAAGAAAATCATTAACTCTTGCTATCCCTTTCGAACGAAAGCTGTGATTTGGCAACACTCAAATTTTCGTGTCTTATCTGGTCTAATTTGTGGTAGAAACAACCACAGAACAAAAGACTGCCGTACAAACCCACATAACCTCAAATGTAAATCGTGTGGAAAAAGTGGTCACGTACAACAAGTATGTTTAAAAACTTTATTAAAATCTTCAAATAACAATTCAATTTATAAGAATGACGAAGCAATTCACAAAATTTATGGTATTAACTCAATTGTCGATATATTTTCAAATCAACATAATAACAATGATGCTGATAGGTACTATGCCACAGTAGAAATAAATGGACGCCGTCAAAAATTTGAGGTCGACACTGGTGTTGGTTATACATTAATACCAAGAAATCAATATAATCAACTACAAATAAAGGCCCCACTTGAACCTTCAACAATTGGTTTTCGATCATACGCGAAAAATATTATAGTTCCTGATGGTAAAATCAACGTTCAAGTCAAATACAACAACGCGACAGCAGATGAGGAGTTGTATGTAGTTCCTCGCGAATACGATGCCCTCCTAGGTCGAGTATGGATTCGGCATTTAGGAATCAAGAAGTGGACAGCCATCATTTCAACAATATTAATGCAGTAGAAAATAGTAACTTTGATTCAATTTCAGATATTGCTAATAATTTTGAGGACGGTTTTACGGAAAAAGTAGGCTGTGTTCCAAATTTTGAAGTCACTCTTCAACTTCGCCAGGGTTCAAAACCCTGCGAGACCGTGTTGAAAAAGAACTAAATGATTTAGAAGCAGCTGGTATTATTTCTAAATGTGAAAGGAGTGATTGGGGATCACCCCTAGTGATTATTACGAAACCAGATGGTGGTGTTCGACTCTGTGTCGATTATAAGGCAGGGGTTAATCCTCAAATAGTTTCTGCAAACTATCCAATACGCCGTATCGATGAAATTTTAAATAGTCTTAAAGGGTCAAAATATTTTTGTCATCTTGACCTCTATAAAGCCTACTTACATCTTCGAGTTAATCCAGAATCCAGTGAAATACAAACAATATCAACACATAAGGGAACTTACAAGGTAAATCGACTATCTTTTGGCATAAAAACAGTCCCATCGGAATTCAATCGTATTATTGAACAAATTTTATTCGGGTTAAACAAAACCATGTCATATTTCGATGAAATTATAGTACATGGATCAACGGAAGATGGGAAGGAATGTAAACAAAACTTGATAGAGTGTCTCAAACGTCTAAAACAACCTGACCTGCATTTAAATAAAAATAAATGTTCATTTTTTCAAACCCAGGTAGAATATCTGGGACATGTCGTACAGTACAACAAAATTTCAAAATCACCTACAAAAATTCAAGCAATTGTAAATATGCCTCGCCAGACTACAGTGGACGATGTCCGAAGATTTTTGGGCATGGTAACTTATTACTCCAGATTTATACCAGATATGTCTTCAATAACGTATCCATTACGTCAATTACTCCAGAAAGATACAAAATTTTATTGGTCTTCGAATTGTGAAGTTGCATTTATAAAACTTAAAAATATTATTTCCAGTGATCAAGTCCTGATGCCTTTCGATCCAGAACTGCCAGTTATAGTCGCATGTGATGCTAGTCCTACAGGGATAGGAGGTGTTCTTTCACACACAGTCAGCGGCATAGAACGTCCAGTGGCATACTCATCAAGGTCATTGACAACAGCTGAAAAAAATTACAGCCAATTAGATCGTGAAGCGTTAGCAATAATATTTACCATCAATCATTTTTTATGTACCTCTACGGAAGGAAATTCCAACTTGTCACAGATAACCGTCCTTTAACGCGCATATTTCATCAAAACAACAAGATGCCTTCAATTACATCAGCCAGGTTACTGCGATATGCTGAATTTCTGTCAAGTTTTAATTATGAAATAGTCTACAAAAAAGGTGCAGAACACACAAATGTTGATTGTTTATCTCGTGCAACAAAATTAATTGAAAAACCATCTACAGACAAAATTATCAACGAAGAGGTAAATGAATTATGTTGTCAATCAATTTTTACAATTTCCAGTGAACACATAAATGCTGAAACATTAGCGTCAGAAACCGCAAAAGACCCAGAACTTTCTGAAATTTTGTCAAATCTACTAAATGGTGATGAAGAAGAAGAAAAATACACGCTCGATAATGGTGTTATATTCAAGGGCCAAAGAGTTCTCATTCCCAACAGCCTGCAGCCTCAAATTCTCCGAGAATTACATCACACCCATCTAGGAATTACAAAAATGAAACAACTTGCTAGAATATATTGTTTTTGGAAAGGAATCGACCGCGATATCGAAAGAATGGTAAGATCATGTGAATCCTGTGTAGAAGTTCAAAACAAACCTTCAAAAGCTCCACTGCACCAATGGCAAGAACCAGATGAAAACTGGGAAAGAATTCACATCCATTACGCAGGACCCTTCCAAGATCATAATTGTTTAATTGTCGTCGATGCCAAGTCAAAATGTTCAGAATTTAGACTAATACGCGACTCACCTACAACTCAAAATACAATAAATCTTCTAAACGAAGTTTTTGCTACTCATGGGTTTCCCTCAGTAATGGTATCAGACAACGCTTCCATTTTCACCAGCGAGCAATTTAAATATTATTGCAGTCAAAATGGAATTTTTCAAAAATTAATCGCTCCGGGATATCCCAGTACAAACGGATTAGCTGAACGCAACGTTCAAACATTAAAACGCAAATTAAAAGCTATGTCGGAACCAGGTTCTTTACAAAAGAAAGTTAACGAAATTCTTCAAAGATATCGAGCAACACCTCTCAACTGTGGAAAGAGTCCAGCTTAACTTTACTTTAATAGACGCATACGCATAAAACTAGACGCTTGAAAGCCAACCATGAATCTTGAATCTACAAAACCAATACCGGGTGTTCGTCAAATAAGCGTGGGAGAAAGAGTTCAAGCTCTACATATTCGAAACAACAAAATAATATGGAAAACAGGTACCGTACTATATAAATATGGAGAACTTCATTATTCAGTTAAACTAGATGATGGATATACCCTAAAACGTCACATAGACCAACTTAAAGCTACACAAGTTCAACAACGTACAGTACGGTTCGCACCAGATTCACGTTACTCGTCAAGAAATTCAAATAACCCCTTTAACCAACAAGCTCAAGATTATAGCCAGTATATCCTTGAAATTTCAAATCCTCAAAATCAACAGAATTCAGAATCTCAAGGGACTGAACATCCTAGTAGTAGTCAAGTTGCACGTATAAACCCTCCAAGGATACAGGAGCCACAAATATCTCAACAGCCTCAATCAAGTCAGGACCAAGCTGTTCGTAGGTCTGCTAGACCCCGCAACATGCCAACATATCTTCGTGATTATGTTCCTGAATAATTTAATAATTAAATAATCTATTAATTTTATTTTTATATTTTCAATTTTCAAAATTGTATTTAAATGAATTTTATATTTTAGTTTCTAAATAACAAGATCTCAATTAAGCGTGGGAGATTGTTATGACCCATTGTGAATATTATGATAATATGGCAACACTAAATGTAAATAGATAAAATGTCATCTCATATTACATTCTAATTGTTAAGTCTTTTATTATACCTCGTTAAATAAACATTATTAAACCTACATCCAAACGCGTGCTAATTATTCAAATGTCGATAAAATAAAATATAGAAAACTAATATTCATGCTTCGCGCTCTCATTCGTGCTTCTCACTCCAATCATGTTTAAGTCAACGTGCTTCCCCATACAAAATTTTGAGAGCGAAGCACTTTGTTTTGAGATGATTTAGTTTGAATCTACTTGCGAAGCTTGAATAATTTCTATCTTCTCTATTTTTTATCACAAGTTTATCTGAACAGCTCTCTTTTTTACATAAAAATGTAAACAAAGAAAAAAATAAAATTAAAAATGATGTTTAAATATAAATAAATAAGCAAATAATTAAAATACAACTTAAAATTAATAAATAAAACAAAAGTATATCAAGTGGTAAAAAACAAAATCGTACAATAAATTTTAAAATCTAAACGAAATTAAGCACGTATGCGTCGTGGAAACGGTATGATTTGCAATCATGATTCTGAGAGCGAAGCAAGTGCTTCGTTTTGTCGTGGAAATATGGTATAAGACGCGTAGAACGGATGAAGTAGGTTTACTTACTTCGCAAGAACCATGAAAAAATGTCAGCTGTTTTCATGGCCAAGGATGGTAAATTATACAGTGCTATCGATAAATATGTTTGTCACATTGATTACTTTTTTATGTTTTTTGTAATAAAAAGGTTTTTGTTTTTGTTCAAAGCATTCTGTAATAAAGTTTACAAATATGTTAAAGTATAAAATGCATTAAAATAAATTTTTACAACAATTCTTTCATCAACAAAATTTTCATTTTAGTTATCGATTACTTCTACGCACTTAGTCTCATCTCTGTTGTGTTTATTTAATTATATAAATTTTTTAAACAACTGCAATTCAGAAGCACAAAGTAGTATGTGCATAAACTTAGTGAATTCCAAAAATTATTTTAAAATTCCAAATTCACTCTCTGTTTTAGCAAAAATTGTTTTGCTGCTTAAAACAAAAAACTTGGTTGCATGTAACTTGAAGTTTGTGTTGAAGTACAAATTTTTACTTTTACGGTTTTTCCAAATTTTCTTTAAGTGTTAAATTGATACCTTCTTTCTCATCCTTGTTGGAAAACCTTTTTGTCATTTTCAACGAGTAAACCGTTAACGGTATTTAAGTATTGTTGGCCATCTTTTGCTTAAGATTAAGTTTGGTAAGACATATTGTTTTAATCGTTGATTAGATATCAAAACGACATTACGTGCTTCTCTGTTACTCAAGGTAATTATTATTATAAATAAAACTTGGAGATTTTTTACAAGTATTGAATTTTAATTCTGTGTGTTTTATTTCTTTACATTGAAAAACATTTTCTTTTAAAATCGGATATACGCCGAAACATTGGTCCTTCGAGCCGGATAAAACAAGCAAGAATTCAACACTATCTCCAAGCAAGCCTTTACGGGAAATTTATTTGCAAAAAGAATCTTCATCATCCAACAAATTTATAAAATCAAGGTTAGTAAATTGATTTGAAGAAAAGTGAATTGTGTTAAAACAAAAATAAGTTATTATATTGTTGAACATACATACATGCATACATACATTCGGGTGTATATGTACATATGTGTGAATATAAGAAGATAAAAAACAAGTAATTGGTTATTGAGTGCGAACAAAGATAATACAGTGCATTAATTGTGAATTATCTATAAAAAAAGTACCCTTTAAAAATTTGTTTATCATACTTATTTTAACAAAGCTGAATTTAATTTCAAGACAGACAGCTGCAAAATAAATGTAAATTAATAAAAGTTAAAGTTACTGGGTCTCATTATTGATTCCGTTCCGCGATTGCGGAAAGCATTTTTTGTACGGAAGCAAAATTTGCAATTATTGGTTCCGTTGCTGCCGTATTTTTCCGTTGTTGCGGTATCATCTCTACAATGACGGTATGCCATATTATTAATTCCGCAATGTAGATATTTTCCTTAATTTTGCTTACGTTTAAATTTTGTAACGAAAAGCTGACGGAAAGAACAAAAATGTAGGAAAATTTGTTTTAGTTTGTCTGTTTTATTTTTGAAAAATATTTTATAGGAATAAAAGAGAAAAATACACAAATAAATTACAACTAGAAGCAATGGTTAACTTAATGCAAAAAATCAGGACATTGCTTTTGGGTTTAGCCAACACGCCCCTGCCGAAAAAAAAGGTTCTGGGAAGAAAGATGCCGGTGGTTGGAGAAAAGTACATAAGTCTGTTTTTTGAAAAAGTTTCCTTGCGTGCGCAATTAATTAATTATAAAAAATTAATCCTATATTGTAGGTATGGATGGATTACAAATGCGGTATAAAAAAAAAATGTCGAAGAATAAACAGCTTTTCTGGAACAGCCGATCACTGCCTAAACTAGTAGACTCAAGATCAGACAAAATATATTTAAATGTTGCCTTATTTAAACAAAATTTTTTTTTTGAAATCTGTAGAATTCATAAATATTTGACTAAACATATAATTTTTGTTTTGTTTTTTTCTTCAAAAAATTTTCAAATGTCTTTTTTCAGCAAAAGTTGACACAAAATCAACTCAGATTTATCAAAACAGAGATGTTAAATCGATTTCGCGGAAAGCTTATACCGCAGGAATGAATAATTGCAATATGCATATCGATCGATATTTCTTTTCGTTGAATTTTCCATTCCGTGCGGAATCAATAATTAGACCCACTATTTATTAAACCCTTTAATAGAAATAATAACAAATCCGATTAATACCAATAAATAAATAAATTAGTTAATTGAAATTATTTCATAATTCCGCGTATTTTATTCATAAACAGTGCGGTGTATTTACGGGCAAATTAATTGTTTATTAATTCTTTAAAAAATTTTTTTGCAAGAATACGTGCGTGATAATTAATTAGTAAATTGATTTAACATCTTGATTTGTTATATTTATATTGATATATCGTGAACTATATTCAGAGTGATTTACTTACTTTTCTTAACATTTAATTAAATTTGTAGCCGGTGATATTTGTGTAAACTAAAACGAGTTTTGTAAGTATTCTTCTTTTACTTATACCATTGTTCACTCTACTGTCGGTCGATTTGACTTCTTTGAGTTTGTTTGATTAAATTTGTTATTGAAATTTATTTTTTTTTACAAATTCAGCGAAAACTTTCTTCTTAAATATAATAGTAAAATTAAATTTATTTCGAAATGTCGGAAAAATATTTTGAAAGTTTTACTCGTGCTTCCGATGCCATTTTTAAATTTGAAATAACCTTTAACAAAATTCGAGATGAGGATTACCACGCCTATACTAGTGAGATATTGAGTCGTGAATTAGATAAACTATGGGAAAAAGTCAAACTTGAATACGAGCAGTGTTTAATTCATTTAGAAGTGTCCCCAAAAATAAAATGTGACTTGTTAGAAGTTGCTGAAGGGAAATATTTAAGCACCCTTAACACATACGTTCGGTGTATAAATGCAATAAAACTGAAAGGTGATGAACTAGGGTCAAAGGTTGAACCGAAACGTTCTAAGAGTAGTTTTGAAACTTCGGTTGCTGGTAATTCTTGCCATAACTTTACATAGCCGACCTTTAGGGATCTTTTTACGGCCTTATATATTAATAATAGCCGTCTCAGTAATATTGAAAGATTGTGTTACTTGGTCAAGAGAACTGGAAAAGAGGCTAAAGAAATCGTTTCAAAGTGTCCGTTAACTAACGCTGGATTTGATATCGTGTGGAAAAATCTAAAGGACACGTATGAGAATCCGCGAGTGTTGGTGAATAACCAACTAAAGGGCCTTTTTAGCCTAGAAATTGTAATAAAAGAAACTAGTTCGGCCCTAAAAAAATTTACAACGCGGAATTAATAGTTTTTTAACTGCTATGTCTGTTTATGAAACAGATACTCATAATTGGGATCCGATTATTGTTTTTATTTGCCTTCAACGATTGCCAAATCAAACGGTAACATTTTGGGAGCAAAGTATAAAGAACAAAACTGCTTTGTCTCTTTTGAAGGATTTAGATATATTCTTAACAGAACGAATTCAAACTTTAGATTGTATACGCGATCTTACAAGTTTGGAAACAGAGAAGAAAATTGTTGATAGAAAAGTTAAATCACATGCGTCTAGTACAGCTTTATCTAATTCCTGTGTTCTATGTCCAAAGCAATCACATTTGCTTCGATTTTGTCGTCGGTTTAAACAATTGTCTATATCTGAGCGATTCTCTACAATAAAAAGATTTCATTGCTGCGTTAATTGTCTGTTGAAATCCCATGAAGTCAAAGATTGCAAAAGTGAACATAATTGCTTCATATGTAATCAGAGACATCATACCTTACTCCATCGTAATTCACCAACATATAATTCAGTTAATAATAATAGTAACAACCACAACAACAATAATAATAATAATTTAAATGCAAGACAAAGTGTAAATGCAGTGGACGTGGAACCACAATTGCCATCGACGTCAGCCACCGCTCGTACTAACTTGAATCGTCAAGTTTTTCACATTTCACAGAATTCGTCTGTTTTATTAGGAACTGCTATGGTTTCCGTTCTTTGTCATGATACTACGTATCCAGCAAGGGCCTTAATTGACCCAGCCTCAGAAGCTTCATTTATTTCAGAACGTTTGCGAAATCAATTGCGACTTCCGTCACATTCTACGAATGTAAAGATTTCCGGCGTTAATAAAGAAGCATCATCGACTTCTAGAAAAATTTGCACAATTCGAGTAGGATCCCCAGTCAATAAAAGAATTGACTTAGAAACCCTTGCGCTTGTTTTACCATCAATTTCGAGTAATTTACCTACATTTAATTGTCCTCGGATATTAAGTGTGAATTATCGAACATACGATTGGCTGATAAAAATTTTTACAAAGCAGGCCAGTTGATCTTTTGCTTGGCGCTGATTTGTACCCAAAAATAATTCTTGGTGAAGTTCGCAAAGATATTTTTGGATCGCTAGTGGCTCAGAAATCCATTTTTGGATGGATTCTGACAGGTCCAATTGAAGCTTCAATCAATAATTCTGTTAACGTTTTTTCAACGGCCGTTACCTTTTCCAAAGAAGATAATTTAAATCAAAATCTTTTGAGATTTTAGGAATTGGAAGAAACCCCAAAAAAGAAAATTATGACTCCTTCTGACAAAATCTGCGAAGAGATTTACAAGAATACCACTATCCGAGATTCTACTGGTAGATTTATCGTTTCGCTACCTTTTAAGCCTGAATTTCCTCGTGAAATTAATTTGGGCATATCAAGGTCTAGCGCTATGAAGCAATTTATGAGAACAGAAGCTTCTCTTTGTCGTAAACCTGAAATTAAGAGCGTGTATGATGAGATATTGAAGGATTATTTAGTATTAGGTCACTTACAACGGGTTAAGGTCCATGATCAAGCTGTCACAAGTACATGCTATTTGCCACATCACCCAGTGATTAAACCGGACAGAAAAACAACGAAACTTACGAAAACACATTAGGTTTCAAGTGCTTTGCTGGCCAGGGATCAGCTGAATGCTGCCTTGCTATCTGCGGGTTTCGAGCTAAGGAAGTGGACATCGAATGAAAAAGCGATTCTGAATGGATTACCTCCAGATCACTTGGTGGATGCAAAGGTTTAAACATTTGAAGAGTCCAGTTGTTCAAAATCTTTAGGAATTTTCTGGAATGCTCAATTAGATTCGTTCTTTTTCAAAGTTTCTCCGATGGAAGTTAAATCGGGGTATACAAAAAGGGAAGTATTATCAACTCTAGCTAAGTTTTTTGATCCGGTTTGGTGGTTAAGTCCCGTAATTGTCACAGCAAAAATGATAATGCAACGCATTTGTCTTGATAATATCGGTTGGGATGACATACTAACACCTTCTACGGAAAAGGAATGGTTAAAGTTTGTTGAATTTTTTCACCAAGTAAACTTCATTCAAGTGCCAAGATGGGTAAAATATTACAAGCACTCGACTGCAGAACTTCACATTTTTTCAGATGCCTCGGAAAAGGCATATGCGGGGGTAATTTATATCCGAACTGAGTCACCAAGTGGAGAAATTCATACTCAATTATTATCCTCTAAAACGAAAGTAGCACCACTTAAAACAATTTCGTTACCTCGCCTTGAGTTGTGCGGGGCGGTTTTGGCATCGGAATTGTTAAAAAATGTCCTTAGGGAAATTGAAATCGCTATTGAGCGTATTTATTGTTGGACAGATTCTATAATTGTTTTAGCTTGGCTTCGAAAACCTCCTTGTTCTTGGACCACCTTTGTCGCGAATAGGGTTTGTCGAATTCAAGAAAATGTTGGAAACCACAATTGGTTTCATGTTCGTTCAGAGGACAATCCTGCTGACCTAGGCAGCCGGGGGGTGGATCCGCTCACTTTATCGAAAAGTGAACTCTGGTGGCACGGCCTAAAATGGTTAAAACAGGACAAAACCAGTTGGTATACACCAACTTTAGGAAATCTTGACACTGATATGGAAAGTCGAAAGGTCAAGGTTCATGCATCATTTTTTTTTCAAAATTTGAGGACATATTAGAACGATTTTCATCTTTAGATAGGGCTATGCGCGTCATTGCATACATTTTTCGATTCTTTCACTCAACGCATCCAGCCCATAAAGGTCATTTTAATTATGAAGATAATTTCGTGTCTAGTGATGAGCTAAAAAGGATAAAGGTACGTTTAGCGGTTATTGCTCAGAAGGTATATTACGCTCAAGAGTATAAAAATCTTTTAAATAAGATACCCTTGCCATCGAAGAGTTCTTTAGTACCTTTAAATCCCTTTCTGGATGAGCTAGGATTAATGCGATTAAATGGCCGACTTGCAAAATCACCTTCACTGTCGTATCGTGAACAGTACCCTATTATTCTACCATATGACTGCCGTTTCGCGAAACTTATGGCGGAATTTATACATTCAATTCACGGTGGAAATAAATTAATGTTGCGAATCTACCGTTGTGAGTATTGGATACCTCGTTTGAGGAATTTAGTTCGCACGGTAATTCGGCGATGCAAGCGGTGTATAATTGATAGACAGCGTTCCTGCAGTAAAATAATGGCTGCCCTCCCCCCGGAACGCACTACTCTTGATCGCCCATTTACAACCACTGGGGTTGATTTCGCAGGACCCTTTGATGTTAAGAATCATAATGGAAAATCATGCAAAATAACAAAAGGTTATGTTTGCATCTTTGTATGCTTTTCTACGAAAGCGATACATCTGGAAGCTGCTTTCAATCGATTTATTTCAAGAAGAGGTTGCCCTCAAACCATGTTTTCCGACAATGGTACGAATTTTGTTGGTGCTTCGAATGAAATAACAAGGGACTTTCGAACCTTTTTAAAAGAATGTCAGGCAAGACTGTGTTCCACTTTTGGCCATAAAGGCTTGACATGGCGTTTTATACCAGCTGGAGCCCCTCATATGGGCGGACTTTGGGAAGCTGGGCTAAAAAGTTTTAAACTACATTTTCGAAAAGAGGTGCAATCTTGCCGTTACACGTTTGAAGAACTATCTACGATTCTGGCTAGAATAGAGGCTTGTTTGAATTCTCGTCCCCTATATCCCATGACTGATAATCCTGGTGAACCGATTGCCTTAACACCAGGACATTTCTTGATTGGCTCGGCCATTTTGGCTCCGCCAGAACCAACAATATATGACAGCCCGATTAGTATAGTCAATCGATATCGTAAAGTAAAGGCTTTAATTCATGAATTTTGTAAAAGATGGAAGGATGAGTATCTCGTTGGTTTGCACAAACGCTACAAATGGCAATATCCCCAAAGGGAGGTTGCTGTTAATGGTCTAATTGTAATAAAGAATGAGCAATTGCCGACAACATCATGGAAGTTAGGACTAGTGGAGAAAATTTATACTGGCACTGACGGCCACGTTCGTGTTGCCGATATTCGCACACAAAACGGTCAAATAAATCGTCCAATAACCAAACTTGTTGTATTAAACGAATAGTAGTTTAACTTCACTTTTCTTTATCAATTTTTACAAATACTAACCTTTCTTTTCCTAGCGTTATGGACTCTACCAAAAATGCTCTACAAGCCGACTTTTTTGATGATGGTCTACTTGACTATGAAGAGGCGATGGAAACCAGCGATCCAGCACAAATTGGGAAAACTGTTGCCTTTGATCCCTCCGTCGAGCTCCCATCTGCCGGTATTGAAGAGCCTTTGATTCTGGCACCTTCTGTGCCAATTATAAATGAGAATAATGTTAATGTTGAACCCCAAAATAACTCAACGGTTGAAAAAATGGACGTCCTCACTTTGAAGACTGTGGTTCAGGCTCATGACGCAGATTCAAGCCCTGCCATTCCACACCCAAACGCAAGTCGTGGAGGATCTAAATGCCCAATTTGTGGTAAAAATCACCCTCTGCGATTTTGTTACAAGTTTAGGGACATGAGCCTGGAGCGCAGACTTCGAATGGTGGCGGTACATAGGATTTGTTTTCGCTGCTTGTCGAGTGGGCATGTTGGCAAAAATTGTAAGAGTGTGGCAACTTGCAACCATTGCAAACAAACCCACAATTCTTTGCTTCACGAGCATAAGACTTCAGCGGCAAGAGTGAAAACCAAACAACAAAAATCGGTATCGGTTCATACACATTTACCATTGCGTCAATCAGTGTCCTTTTCACCTACACTGAGATTAAACCTACGAAAAGGTCGTTCGCGGCTTCCATTGTGTGCCGTGCTAGATGCGTGCTGTCAATCTAGCTATATTTGTAAGGACTTTGCAAAAAATTACAAATACCAATTTTTAATGTGGAAAATGTGCAATATTGCCGCATTGACATCGAGTCGATTTATGATACGGCACAAAAAATTATAGTCACGGCTCGGTTGCATAAAATGCAAGGTATTAAAACACCGTCCGTATCTGTCGTTGATTCGATTTTGTAATCATATCAGGGTCTCCAACTAGCTGACCCCCACTTTAATCATTCGAGCGGTGTGGCTTTGGTCTTAGGGCCTGAGGTTATGCCATTATTTATAAAAGGTCGGATACATGTCAGTCCTGGGCTTCCATTAGCCCAATACACGATTTTCGGATGGGTTATTTCGGGGTTATCGCCGTTCTAATTTTATATTTATCGGTTCATTGAGACCGCATCAGGAGTCCTTAATGGCTCATTTTTTTTAAATAAATAAAATCAACAGGGGCCCTTAATGACCCATTTGTTACATTTGAAATATAAGTAATTATAATTTATACAGTCCACAGGAGCCCTTAATAGCTCAATAATTAAGAATTTTTCATCAGGAGTCCTTAATGGCTCAATCAAATAAATAAAACTTATTTCATCAGGAGTCCTTCATGACTCAATAAAAAAAAATGTATTATTTACACTTAACACGAGTCCTTATTGGCTCAAATAATTATACGTATGTTCTTCTTTGCAACATCCTTTATCGTTGCAAGGTGGCCGGCAATGTTTAAGTACAAATTGTTACTTTTACGGTTTTTCCAAATTTTCTTGAAGTGTTAAATTGATACCTTTTTTCTCATCCTTGTTGGAAAACCTTTTTGTCATTTTCAACGAGTAAACCGTTAACGGTATTTAAGTATTGTTGGCCATCTTTTGCTTAAGATTAAGTTTGGTAAGACATATTGTTTTAATCGTTGATTAGATATCAAAACGACATTACGTGCTTCTCTGTTACTCAAGGTAATTATTATAAATAAAACTTGGAGATTTTTTACAAGTATTGAATTTTAATTCTGTGTGTTTTATTTCTTTACATTGAAAAACACTTTCTTTTAAAATCGGATATACGCCGAAACAGTTTGAAAAGTACAGAACGCAGATAAAGTATGAACGCGTGGTATGGATTATCAGCTTTATTTTCTGTTTGTCGTCAATGTTGTTAGAATGCGTATAGCAGAACAAATAGGATTTCTACGCTTGATCAACAGATGGCGTTCTTTAAAAGTCAAATTATCATACTAAAACATGGTAGACATGGTTGTACGAACAGTGTTGTTTGAACAAGAACATGACATCGACATCTATAGACTTCAAACGGAGTCTTGACGAGCCACTCTTGTGTTTGCACATGAACAAAGCGCCAGCAGAATAGGGATTAATATTTTGTTTACATTCTTCTGTATGGAGGAAACGTATCGCTGTGCTTGCTCGAATCATAATTTTCTGTTTGTCGTCAATGTTGTTTGAATGCTCATAGCACAGCAAATATAATTTGCATGGTTGAGCAAAAGATGGCGTTATTTAAAGGTTGCATACATCGTTGTGCGAACAAATGTTCGAACAATTCTGTTTGAAAAATAATAAGGTTTTGATGTGCACACATTAATTTGTTCAATGGTTTAATAGCCCGTTCAGGCTGCCACGAAATTAAGTAATTTCGAGCTGAAATTACGAACGAAATCTAAAGTGTTCATACCGGGCTTTTTGACATTTGAGTTAATTTCGGAAACAGCTGATCACGTTTAGTTACATTTGCATAATTAAATTATTTTGCAAAAAGCTTTCGCACAACACTTTCGTATTGATTTAAAATATACACGAATATTAAAAACAACACTACAACAAAATTAATGTAGAATTATGTATATATTTCCATTATTTCATTTGGCTTTTAAATTTTTTTTAAACAAAACGGACTTTCAAGGTTGTAAGTCTGGTCATGGTTGCAAAAAAAGTAGCTTTTTCTACAAAACCAGCGTTGTCTATCGTAATTTCAAGTTAATTTCGACGAAATTAAGTAGAATGAGTTAATTTGGGCAATGGTAAAATGTATGCGAAATTACGTAATTTCAAGTTGATTTCGGCCGAAATCACGAAATGACTTAATTTCGTGGCAGCCTGAACGGGCTATAAACAAATCAATGACTCGTCAAGATGTAGTGTAACGAGAGGTTTTGATGTACGCACATGAATTTATTCAGTGGTTGAACAAATCGTTAAGACGTATTGTAATGCAGAACTGTTTACCTATCAACCTAAAATACAACAACGTCATTGCGATGTTATAAAAGAGTTTTTACAAACAGAGTTTTTAATACTAACTTGATGTTAGTGTTAATGTTTATCATTTTATGTCTAATGTAGACTTGGGGTAATGAAAATTATAGCACGTTTCCACGGAGCCCAATATTCATGCTTCGCTCCCTCATTCGTGCTTCACAATTTAATCATGTTTGAATCAACGTGCTTCGCCATACAAAATTTTGAGAGCGAAGCACTTTGTTTTGGAATAGTTCAGTTTGAATCTACTTGCGAAGCATGAATAATTTCAATCTTCTCTAATTTTTATCGCAAGTTTATCTGAACTAGCTCTCTTTTTTACATAAAAATGTAAACAAAGAAAAAATTAAAAAGGACGTGTAAATATAAATAAGCAAATAATTAAAATACAACTTCAAATAATTAAAATACAACTTAAAATTAATAAATAAAACACAAACAAAAGTATATCAAGTGGTAAAAAACAAAATCGTGCAATAAATTTTAAAAATTTAAAGCCCTTGCTTCGTTTTGTCGTGGAAACATGCTATTAAGACACGTTTTTCTCAATTAATTGATGTTAGCAAAAAAACTGTTTCAACTTACATCTTTGGCTTATTTTAGTGTCATCACTAGAAAACTTGTAGCACAGATAACTAACCAGATTACCCACTTGTGACGTTTAAAAAAGTACATTATCATTTGTACTTGTAGCTTTCGATAAAGTGAATAAAAAAATAACAAAAAATGTTTAAAGCAATGAGTAAGAAGTACCAGCTATATGTTGCCATTACTAACATTTGTTTTCAATTAAGTAAACAAAAATTGGAAACAAAATTTTAACAAAAATTATATTTTGTTAAGAATATTTAAAATAAACTGGTACAATAATTTCGTTAAAAGTTATTAAAATATATTACGGTTGTTGCAAAGCGCAGTAAAAAGTTACAAAAATAAAACATGATCATAAAGTTGGAAAAAATATGCAATAAAATTTTTTTAAGTGGCATTTATTCAAAAAGTCTCAATGTTAAAGAGTATTCAAGGAAACTTTGGACACAAATGCAGTTGGAAGCGGAGGAGTCCCGTCTAAATTATTTGATTCCTTATGGTAAACAATTTTATACATGTATGTGACTTCATAAGTGCAATATACATAGATGCTTATGTGCATTACATGAATAGTTCTCCGGCAAAGTGCACGTTAGCAACCAGAACATAAGGAAATGTTCTTGTACGACCGCCTTAACAGCAATAAATAAACGTTTATTTCTCGACAAAGAAAATAAGCTAAGCAAATCAATCTGAATATACTGTTATATATACGGAAAATAAATTGCATTTTAATTTTAGGTAAATTGTGCCACTAGTTCTGATAACTAGTTCACATAATGTTTTTGCGGGAGATCTAAGTCCTGAAATAGAAACCAAAAGCTTTACTTAAATGGCCCATTACACGCTATTCTCAAAGTATCAAATCAAATACGCCTTCGTATCGTTTGTGAAAAAGGCAGGAGCGAAAATGCCAAGGGATTGGTTCACGTTGCATTCGTATCAACATTCGGTCAACACGAAAGCTTGCTCCACCATGTAATCATTAATATTAAATTATGCTGCACTAAATTATATAAAAATACATATTTTTAGTTTAATTGAATTTTAATAGAAAATTTATTTTCAGTTTTTATATTTAGTTCTGGATTTTAAGTAAACATTTTAAATAAAGTAATTTATGTATTTTTATTTTCTGGTCTTATTAATGTTTTGTTTCTAATTTCAAGTAACGTTGACAGCAGAAAATGGCGAACGTAATTCATAATAGTTTGCAGTTGTTGGAGATATTTGTAGCATCTTTTTCAATTTATTAGTATAAGTAGATAGTTAAGGAAGAAGATTACAATAAAAAGATACATGTCATCGTTTCCAGCACTAGTTTTTTTAAAGGGAATGTCACCAATAGGTAATTTGGTTGGATTTAAATACGACTGAAATTAGAAAAAACAAGTTACATACATATATTAAAACACTAAAAGGAAACTTGTAACTATGTTACAAGTTTCCTTTAATATATGTTACAAGTTTCCTTTTAGTCACCATTAACAAAACACACCTGCCAACTCAGGGTAATTATCTATCCAATGTAAGAACCTGCTTAAATAATAAATAAGACATATTTTAATCCAGCAAGACGATATTTTTGTAACATATCATTTTACATAAATCAAAGTAAATAATTCCAATTGTCTTTAATTCACTTTAAAATATAACAAATGTAATATGTACACTTAGTTGGATTTTTCGGGAACTGAAGAAATTTCTCCCCTTTTGGACAGCCCATTATGCATCGGCGACTCCTGAAATAGCAAAATAATTTAATTAAAATCAAATTAATTTGAATAGAAAACCTTTGTTATACTTACATTTTTTTCTGTTGGATTCCTGTTGTTTTATTTCCTTTTGTTT
The DNA here is from genome assembly GCA_949628195.1 of Phasia obesa. Classification (NCBI taxonomy): domain Eukaryota; kingdom Metazoa; phylum Arthropoda; class Insecta; order Diptera; family Tachinidae; genus Phasia; species Phasia obesa. The sequence goes on along the minus strand of OX451215.1, from coordinate 143,172,610 downwards.
GTTTCCTTTTATTTATTTGGCTGACTTCGGATGATAGTTGTTCAAATTTTATTTTTGCTACAAATTATTTTAAAGCTATTTATAAAACAATTAATTTTACACACAAATCAAATTTTATTAAAATCTTCCACCAGTTTCACAAATTATTTTGTAAACAATAAAATGTCAAATTGCAGCTATAACCAGAAATAGATAGTAATATAAGAGTAGCATTTACTCTTGCTATCCCTTTCCAACGAAAGCTGTGATCTGGTAACTCATCTTGTCTGTAGTGCGATTCACTATTCAATTTTAACGATTCTGGACTCGTTAAAAAAAATTAACAACAAAACCAAAGACTTTGCGATTCACAAATGCTTTTTAATAATATTTGATGTTGTTATAAAACAGCTGTTTTTCTTAGCAAGTCGAGTATTATTAATTTAATTACAACTATTTTTGCGTCGTTTACTTTATCAAAACATCAAACGATAAAGTCGCCCATTAGATGTAAAATATTATAAATAATTAATATTTATAATTAAAACACATACATATGTATTTTACCTACCTTATAAAAATGAATTTAAAATTTTTTTTAGAGATAAAAAAAACAAAATATAAAGCACTTGTGTGGAAAGATTTGTTTATTATTTCTCATTTCTCTTTGTTCTTTTCGCTATTTTGCCATTTTGTTTCGCAGCATTGCCATTCATTTTTGTTTGTATTTATCATTTATTAACTACAGGTTAGTGAATCGCAAATGCGTTAGTGCAAGCAAAAAACATGTTGATATATTTAACAAGTGTTAGATCGTTAAAAGTTAGTGAATTGCTCAAGAAAACAAAAACTTTGATAATGTATTTTCGACGACACATTAGCAAGAAAAAAGAGAGCAAAAAATAAATAGCTGGGCTAACGCTTCCACCTGTTGTGAATTTGCCTTTTTTTATTAGCTAAATTATGCGTCTTTACTTTTAAGTTTTTGACAGTTGAGTTGATAGTAGATGTTAGACTTATGTTGCAAATGTAAACCAATGTTCACATTTGCCGCAAACGTTTCTGAAACTCATATTCATCACTTTCCCTAAAAGAATCCTTGTTTGTATGTATCCATGTACATATGTGCCCTAAAAGTAATAAATTAATTTTTTATTGGTAATGCCAAATTAAAATTTATAAAACTTACCAACAAACCTTTTTTAATTTTTTTCCTTTTAATTTGCTTTTTATTGTCACATGTTTTTGACAGCAACAATTATTTTTACACAAACAAAGTTTCCGGCTGTTGTTGTCTCGATGCCACCTAGTTAAATATGCATTGCCGATGTTTCCTATTTTCAACATCTTCCATACATTTCACTAAAAGTGGTTTTACACGACGTGTGTCAGTTTGATATCCCATATGTAATTTCATGTGTTTGTCAAAATACGCATCTAACATACGGTTTATAATTTTTGCTTTCAAACGTACATGTGTAATTACATATCACATAACCTATAATATATAATTTTTCGGCCACACAGTTTTGTATTTCCAACCACAGCTGATGCAGAGATGCAAATATATTGCTTTTGCCACGTTTTAGATCTTTTGGTACCACGAAAAACCTAAAATACCAAAATATCATGTTGGCATTACAGGATGTTAGATGCGTTGTCACATCAAAATAGAACACGTTCTAAATGAAAAATGTCATATGTATTGTACACATGGAAAATACACATGTTATGTTTGAAAGGGTTCACACGACGAGTTTAAAATTTACGCATGGAAAAGTGGCAAGTGATATGACAAGTACACGCCGTGTAAAACCACTTTAAGATGTTAGTCAGTGTAAAAAACCTTTAAATGTGGTGGCAATATTAACTCATCGATTTTAGTAGTAATCGAAACCATTTCTAAAATCTGTCAATAAAAGAAGTTAGTACGTGACAAACACGTTGCCTAATTACGTGAAATACTTTGTATTCCTTAAGTTTATTTAAAGTGTAAAATTAAACATACGTAGGGAAGTGTCTTTATGGAGTTTATTTACCATTAATTAAAAACTTAAAAAATATTCTCTGGTGTGGTGTCACCATCGTTTTAACATCGTTTTTAATGCATATATTTATCTCTTTCTTTTACATAGTGAGTGTCAATATCATTGTTATATACTATAAGTAATACTAGTTTTCCTCTTTTTAGTTGGCATGAGTGTTTTCTCTTTCTATTACATGCATTGGCTAGGGTAAGGATTTATGTCTGTTTACTTTTTCTTATAACCGAAACGAGTGAAGGAAGTCAGGCTGGTTTTTCTCTTTTATTTTTCATTTTGAAAAAAAAAAAAAAAATTGTGCGGCTACAGAATAATATATCTGAAAAAGTAATTAAAGTATTAAATCATTAAACAATACCGGGATCTGTTTTCATTTGTGTAGTTTTCTAATTAATTTTATGTTCTTTCTTCCAAGCTCCCTATTAGTGATTTCTGAGAGAAACAAAAGCATCTGCATGAGATTTCAGTTTGTAGCTCTGAAGAAAGATACACCAAAGCAAACTCGGCACACAGTCCACGCGTGCACCATTGATGTTTATATATGTTGACAGAAGCCTGTGATCATTTTCCGGTACTATAACCAGGTATCCAAGATTTAAACTTGGCTTGCTACAGTGTAACTGCAGAAATTCGACAATTATAATAAATATTGTACGAACATTTTCACCAACATTGAAGTTGGCAAACTGCTTCTACTCGCGGTACAGAGGGAGAAGTGAGTTAGTGTCCCTCAAGATACATTCAGGACAAAGACAACAAAATATAAAGACAAAATTATTGAACTTGAGGTAGGTATGTGAAAATATCTTATAAAATATACATATGTATTTCTTGTATTCGCCATCATGTCCACCGGCGGCAGTATTGAGTTTCTCTGTGGTTTTATTGTATGTAAGTCGGCCACTTATTTTCAAAATAACAAATGATTATTAAAATAGACAGTTTAATGCATTAAAATACCTTAGTTTACAGAATTATAGAAACATTAATTTGAATGATGTTTTGGTTAAAAACCGGCATATTACAGTCCAAAAATATATGTATGTTTCATATTAACTATGAGTATACGGAAGAACATTTTTTAGTTTTACAATAATAATGCCAATTAATCGGGAACTTGTTTAAGCTTAAGTACTGTTTTAGTAAAAACTCTTATAGAAAATTTGTATGAAAAGCAGGATTAAATCTAGTTTACGGCCACGTTATAAAAATTAAAAAGTAGTATATTGTGTGTAAAATACAATTTTCGGAGTTATGGAATTATTCCCAGGTTCGGAGATTCTATGTATGGTATATGTCGACTATTTTGTGGTGGAATGAGGGGCATAAATCTAGTTAATGAAGCTTGACAATCAAAAATATAATGGGCGATGAAGAATTTAAAAATAAGGAACAATTCTAGTTTAGCGAATATTTTTTAATTAGAAAAAAAATATAGTCACTCATATTTTCCGATCAGATCAATATGGGTATCATTTAAAAGCTTCTGAAAATATCTTTCATGTGGCGCAAAATTAAAAAAAAAATAACCCATTAACCATTTTTTTGATTTTTTAATACGTGATAAAAAAATTTATTTATCAATAAAGAAAAATATAACAAAAAATAAAGCTCTCAATTAGAACACCAACACCGGCTTCGCTTAATTAAAACTTTTTGCATAGCAAGCCTTTGGCCGGGAGCAAGGATTTTCTCTTCTATGGTATGGCCATACCGGCTTTGCTTACTAAAGATTTTCTGCATAGCCGGCCTTCGGCAAGGATTTTCTCCTCTCTGTTATGACCAACACCGGCTTCGCATACTAAAGATTTTCTGCATAGCCGGCCTTTGGCCGAGCGCAAGGGTTTTCCCTTTTTGGTGTAACCAACACCAGCTTCGCTTACTAAAGATTTCCAGCATAGCAGGCCTTCGTCATGGGGCAAATATTTTCTCCTCTATGGTATGGCCAACAGCGGATTCGCTTACTAAAGATTTCCTAAAGAGCCGGCCTTCGGTTGGGGTCAAGGATTTTGGGTGTGACAAAACATCGGCTTTGCTTACTAAAGATTAAAAGCCGGCCGGGGCAGGGATTTTATCCTCTTTGGTATGACCAACACCTGCTTCGCTTACCAAAGATTTTCTGCATAGCCTGCCTTCGGCCTGGCGCAAGGAATTTCTCCTCGGGCGCAAGGGTGCTTTCCTTTTTGGTATGACTGACACCTGCTTCGCTTACCAACGATTTTCTGCATATTTTAGTTATGCACTGGAAATGTTGACTACATAGAAAGTGAACAACTTTTCATTATTAATACAGCTGATAGTTGCTAAATACAGACAAAGACCCCTTTATTAAGCTTTATGATCTGTTTGAAGGAGGACGGCCTTTCTCAAAGCAATGCAATATTAGTTTTTTAAATAATAATTGTTAAATGTTGTGTTTATTTATTAGTGGTGTTAATCATGATATAATAATAGAAGGTAATTCCATTCTCTCTTTTTGTCGCCATATTAACGTTCTGACATTTGCGGGAATTATTTAAATTTGTGCTACCATATCACATACTTTGTGAAATCCCATTTTGCGTTTTTTTCCCTTTATTCGAAATTTTAAAAATTAGAAACAGAAACAATCCTTAAGTTTATGTATGTAAGTAAACAAACGAAAATTGTTTTAGTTTAAATTAATAGTAATACAGTTTTGCAGGATTTTACAAATAAGATTTTTAATATCCCTATATATGACAAAGTCTAAGTTCCCGTTTTCTTATTAAGTACAAGTTACCCAAGGCAAGGTATGTTCATTTAAGAATTATTTTTTTTAACTTAGATGGAAAGCCAATCTGCCAGGCGTATCAAGAAAAATTAAAAGTTGCACAATTATAGGAACTTTAAATTAAAAAGTTTGGTTAATTTTATTGTGAATAAGGAGGTTGCATGCAAAATAACTCTATGCAAAATTGCTCAAAAGCAAAAATGAAAAATAACCTAAGAGTTCCGAAATTTGGTAATATTTTGTCGTTTTTGAAAAATTTACAAATGGACAATTATTCAAAATGTTTTAATAACTATTACCATGAACTTCGTCAACACTTTGACGAGCCGACATCATTATATATTGACGTCAACTTCAATTTGATTATAACTTTGCATTCCCTAAAACTCTTATGACGATTTCGACGGCTTTTCCATAACACTGTTCTGTAGAAAAATATTATTTTAAAAAAATTTTATATTGTGGAATGAAAGTGCTTAATAAGAATCTGTTCTAAGTTTTTTCTATCACGTCGAAATTTTCTATTTCTTCAACTAATTTTCCGAATTGGGTCAAACTTGTATTTAAATCTTTTCCATTTTGAATTTTATAAACCAAGGCGATGAAATCGTCGTCGATACAACAAAATTTTAACGCCACATATTCTTACAAATAAAAAATAAAATTAAAAACTCATCGTTAAATGTTATGTCGACAAAGAGAATACCAACCTATATTGTGTGGACGACGCCAAATGGAATAGGGGGATTCTCAGGAAATGCATCAATAAGAGTGTAAAACAACGGTTTGAAGTCCTAAAAACTAGCTAAGTAGTTACGTTGTTTACCTTAAATTACAGAATTGTTAACATTAAAGATTTATTAAAATTAAAAAGATATAAAAAAAGTCAATGCCCTTAATGTCACTACTGACTTTTTTACAATTTTTTTTTTTGCCAAATTTCCATTTTTTCTATTTTTTTTTTTTTTATTTTTACGTTAATTATTGATTTGGCGATTTTTTATTTTGTGCGAATTTCTCATAGGGTCAATTAGCATACAGCTTAAATAAGGTTGAAATATAATTTTTATTTTATTTATTCCTCATAAGTTTTACTATTAAACCAAAGCACGTTTTTATTTTATGTTATTTTCTAAAATACACATATTTTTTTAAATAATTTCCAAAATAAATATTTCTTATTTCTATTAGTGGCAACGCATTTTTGTTGTTTACATAAAAACATACTTCAATAATTCCGGCAAACTTCAAACATTTTTGAAATGGAACTACCTTGTATTATTATATCATGGTGTTAATGTATATTATTGTTTTTTGTATATTTGTTTTCCTGTTCTCAGTTTTTCCCGAAGAAGAGCACCGATGGCGCTCGAAATATTGAATAATATTAAAATAATATTAACAAAACAAAAAGAGTTTTATTAAAATGAAGTTATGACCTTGAGCCTGAAACAAAATTCAAAAAAATTATTATACCTATAATTATTTTTAGTATTCTTGAGTTTTTATCATATGCGAGGTATGATCAAAAAATAACCGTTATTTTCAATTTTCGTGAGGTACGTATGTTCGATTTTCGCATTTTTTTTTAATGTTGGTACACATATATGTTATTTATGTTGACAATATCAGCCATTTTGAATTGTCAGTTTGTTTTTGACGGATAAAGGTGTGTTTACATTGAGTGTACAAGTCAAATGTACTGTCAAAATTGCTATCCATATGGAATTTCATATGTATGTCAAAATCAGTGTTTTACATATGGTTTATAATATTTAGGTTCAAACGTACACATGTTATGTACATATGACATAAAACAGCTGGTCCTCAAAGTGTGGTTTAGATGGATTACTTTTTTAAATTATTAGGCTATATAATAAAAGTAATAATAATAGCTTTATTGGGAATTGCTGCAATTAGTTATTAGGCAATTTTGCATATTTTTGACGCCATTCCATTTTATTAGAAACCCGCTAGTGATGTCAACTATGCAGAGAACTACCGTTTTGTGTTATCATTTGGGAGCTTCTAAAACAGTACAGATATCAATTTATAAGAGAGAAATTATATCAAAACAATAAATAATTATAATAAATAATACAATAAGTAATAATTATTATCATTTGAACTATATCAGCAACAATTAAATGAAAAATTTGTTGATGTTAATGTCAATTAATTTTCACTGTTTTTTTATTAGGAATATTTTTTTTATCCTAATTCTTATGACAATAGAAAAGAATTAAATTTCTTTAAAATAATTGAGCCGTTGCTTTTGAAAATGAGAAAACTCCATTTTATTTTATATAATAATTTGCATTTGAATGGCGTTAAAAAAATTCACAAGCCGTAATAGACTTAGTTAGTTAAATTTATTGAGACTGATTATTTTCATATTACAAGGTTTGCCCACATACATTATTTTTAAAAATAGTACTTAAAACTATAAAGTATTATTTTAATTACGTAAATATATATTTGCTTATGCGTATTGCTTATATAGATTAAAAAAACATTAATTATTATGTATATGAAATTAATGTATTTTTATCCGTAATAGACTTATTTTACATAGTCTATTGCATGTAAGTTTAATATGCAATAATAGTTATCCAATTTAGCTGAAAAAATATGGAATGTAATTATAATACCAAAAAATTGAATAATTTATTTACTTATATATTTTATTTTAATATGATTTCATTTTTCTTTGGTACAGTAAAACAAAAAGCAAAAAAAAAAAAAAAAAAAAAATTATAATTATTTTAATACGATTCCATTCTTCTTTTTACTGTAAAACAAACAAAAAATTAAAATTATATTTAATTTTAAAGTAAAAAGTAGAAAAAGAATAAAATATTCAATAATAAGTTGTATGTAATTATAAACTTATATTTCTTAGGTTACATAGCGAAGTTTTTCACCATAGTTGCAGAATGAATGCTAAATTCTGTTAATGCTTCTTAATATATTGCAATATAGAAAATAGTATAATTCAACGTGGACTTGTCTCACTTTCACCATATTTGAAATATTATAATTATAAACTTATATTTCTTAGGTTACATAGCGAAGTTTTTCACCATAGTTGCAGAATGAATGCTAAATTCTGTTAATGCTTCTTAATATATTGCAATATAGAAAATAGTACAATTCAACGGGGACTTGTCTCACTTTCACCATATTTGAAATATTGTTGACCAAATATTTTTACTAACAAATCTATACTGATATTGAAATAATTTTTATTGTTAATTGATTAAAAACATAAAATTATGTTAATTTGTTTAGGTTTAGGTTTAATTAATTTTCTTCACAAAATGGAGTTCTCTTATTTTCAAAAGCAACGGCTCAAATAAGTGATTTGCAGCACTTTCGATACCTACAATACCTCAATAGCATTTTTTTGTCACACGGTCTGAAGTTGTTAATCAGGGGATATTACAGTTTACACAGTTTACTTATCGTCTTAAAAAAGATTTAAAATATAATGCACTATAGTAATGTAAATTTTTAATTTAATTTAGAGTTTCTTAGTACCGGTAAAATGGATAAGCACACCTTACCTTTTATCCCTATAAATATGTGTAATTGTGTTCTCAACTTCTATTAAAATTGATTCATTCGTATAAAAATTTCCCTTATACCCTCCTGGCCCTAGCTTTGAAGACACATATATCCCATTGGACCCACAAAAAAATAATGATCTGTCTATGATTTAAATTTCATTAAATTCGATTGACGTACAAATAATCAAACTTGCAAATAGATATACAATATATGTATATTAGATTACATAACTTTATTATTAATATCACCAATCTGCGACCATTATATTACTAACAAAAGTTAGAATAAAGACATTGGTTAATTTTAAACTCCTTAAATTCATGATAAAAATGTATGAGCGGAATTTTTGAAAATAAAAGTGAGCATCACTGAAAACAGCTGTTGTCATATAATAGTTTTACACATCAAATAGAGACGTGAGCCAAGTCGACGAAATAGCGTCGATTTTGGGAATTTAAAAACCGGGGAAAAACAAATACCCTGTAATGGGGAATTTTACTAATAGCGTTGATTTTTACTAATAGCGTCGACGAAATAGCGTCGATTTTGGAAATTAAAAACCGGGGAAAAATAAATACCTGTAATAGCATAGATTTTAAGACTATATATTTTGTAAATATAGACTTTAATGCACATTTTAAACCAAACGTGCTAAAAATCCGTCATATTTCGTGGGAGTATCATAGTTTCCATGGGAAAAATCAGCAACGGTTTTTTGTGCCCACTAGAGATGCAGCCACTTTTCTCGGGAACGGCTCTGCGATTTTTTAGCACGATTGATTTAAAATGTTCATTAAAGTCTATATTTTCAAAATATATAGTCATTTTTCCTGGGAGTATCATAGTTTCCATGAGAAAAATCAGCAACGGTTTTTTGTTCCCACTAGGGATGAAGCCACTTTTCTCGGGAACGGCTCTGCGGATTTTTAGCACGATTGGTTCAAAATGTGCATTAAATTCTATATTTTCAAAATATATAGTAATTTTTCCTGGGAGTATCATAGATTCCATGGGAAAAATCAGCAACGGTTTTTTGTGCCCACTAGGGATGAAGCCACTTTTCTCGGGAACGGCTCTGCGGATTTTTAGCACGTTTGGTTTGACATGTGCATTAAAGTCTATATTTTCAAAATATATTGTCATTTTACCTGGGAGTATCATAGTTTCCATTGAAAAATCAGCAACGGTTTTTTGTGCCCACTAGGGATGAATCCACTTTTCTCGGGAACGGCTCTGCGATTTTTTAACACGATTGATTCAAAATGTTCATTAAAGTCTATATTTTCAAAATATATAGTCATTTTTCCTGGGAGTATCATAGTTTCCATGGGAAAAATCAGCAACGGTTTTTTGTGCCCACTAGGGATGAAGCCACTTTTCTCGGGAACGGCTCTGCGGATTTTTAGCACGATTGATTCAAAATGTTCATTAAAGTGAATATTTTCAAAATATATAGTCATTTTTCCTGGGAGTATCATAGTTTCCATGGGAAAAATCAGCAACGGTTTTTTGTGCCCACTAGGGATGAAGCCACTTTTCTCGGGAACGGCTCTGCGGATTTTTAGCACGATTGATTCAAAATGTTCATTAAAGTGTATATTTTCAAAATATATAGTCATTTTTCCTGGGAGTATCATAGTTTCCATGGGAAAAATCAGCAACGGTTTTTTGTGACCATTAGGGGGGGAATCCACTTTTCTCGAGAATGGCTCTGCGGATATTTAGCACGATTGGCTATAAATGTGTTTTAAAGTCTACATTTTAAAATTATATAGTCATTATTCATGGGAGTATCATAGATTTCAATGGAAAATCAATAACCATTTTCCCTTTTTAACCGACTTCAAAAAAGAAGGAGGTTATCTATTCGTCTGAATGTTGCTTTTTTTTTTATGTATGTAACCGCAGATCTCAGCCATTTCTGAACCGATTTTCAAATTTTTTGCTTTATTTGAAAGGTTATGCTTCAAGGTTGGTCCCATTTTAAAAACAGTTCATTATATTAAAAATTAAAGGGTGTCCCCATACAACATACATGTTTTTTACGTGTATTAAGAACCGTAAAGGGCAGCAAATTAAAATTTTAAAAAACTGCGTGCCGCTATAGCTCCCAACAGCAGAAATTAATAAAAAAATAAATTTAAAATTTAAAGGGTGTCCCCATAGGTGACATAATATGACCTATTTGGGTCTATCTTTTGAACCGTTATAGACTAAACCCTGAAAATTTGACAGAATGTCGACTACTATGACCATTATAATAAAATGTATAAATACTCAAAATTTTAAATTAAAGGGTGCTCCAATAGTTCATTTAATTTGATGTATATGGCCATACTTTTGAATAGTTGTACACAGACCGCTGAAATTTACAATGAACCTGTAGTGCTAAGTCAGCTATAACAAAAAGTATAAAATTTTGAATTTGGAACTTAAAGGGTGTCCCAATAGTTAATGTAATTCTATGTATGTGGCCAAACTTTTGAACTGTTAGAGACAGACAGCTGAAATTTACAAGGAACCTGTATTGCAAAGTCCACTATAGCAAGTATACAATTTGAAGTTAGAAATTAAAGGGTGTCCCCATAAATTACGTAATTTGATCTAAATGACCCTATCTTTTGAACCGTTAAACACAAACACTTAAAAATTAGGCAGAATGTCCACTACTTTCTCTGGTATGATAACAAATATAAATATTTGGAATTATAATGTAAAGGGTGTCCCAATAGTTCATGTAATTTGATATATATGGTTAAACTTTTTAACCGTTATAGACAGATAGTTGAAATTTACAAAGAATCTTTGTGACCAAGTCCTCTATAACAACAGGTCTTGAATTTAACATTGTAAATTAAAGGGTTTCCGAATAGGTGATGTTATTTGATCTGTGTGCCCCTATCTTTGAAACCGTTATAGACAGAGGCTTCAATGGTGTCCCCATACAAGACGGATGCTGGTGAAAATAACTTAACTTTTAAACAGTAATAGGGAGAGGCTTGACATTCAATAGTCTTATTTTTTCCCTCTAATTTTGGCGCATCTTTTATTTGGTTTAAATCTAATTCTTACAGATTACTTCTTACATTTTTAGTTTAGAATTGGTGCCCTTCTATCTGTTTTGAAGTCGGTTTTTTTTTTGCAAGAATTATTTTATACTTATATACCAAAAATCTACGCCATTAGTAAAATTCCCTATTACAGGGTATTTATTTTCCCGGTTTTTTAATTCCCAAAATCGACGCTATCTTGGCGCACTTCAAATAGAGCGTGCTTTAAATAAAAAACTAACACATGTATAGTTTTACATATGGAAAATCTGATATTCCATATGACTTGTACACGCAATGTAAACACGCTTTAAAGAGGTTAGTCGTGTTTTGGTGTGCTCTTCGATTTTTACGATTTTTTTACTATATCAAAAAATGGATCAAAGAAACTGTATTAAGTTTTGTGTAAAAGATTGCAGTATTATTGTCAAGTACGACAACGGCTGAATGTATTATCTGTAAGAAAAAGTTATATAAAATGTTTTAAACTGTTTATTAGTCAAAATATATACAGTGGCACAGTAAACTATACATACCCCCCTATTTGTTTCAATTCTAAGAAATATAAGCAAGATGTAGAAATTTATTTTTAACGAAATAAACTACCATTAGGAACTGGTAATAATAGTGGATAAAAAAATTAAGGTTCAATTCAAATAATCATTTTTACTGCTAGGTTAGAAATGCTAATATTATCAATCATGCAAAATAAATAGTGCTACAAACTTTTGTCAGCTCTTAAGAAATTCATAGTTACTACTTTAATCTTATTTTCTATTAATATTTTTATCAAAAAATTTTATAAAATTGACAAAATGTGTGAAAAAGGCTAGAAATATGTTTGGAGTTGCGGAAGCTTATTGTTAAGTACCACGAAGGTGGAAAATTTCTTCGGGAAAGTGGTGAGTTAGTTGTATGTCCCAAGGCAATTGTACAAACTATAATTAAAAAACTGTAAAGAAATAAAATGCTTTGAAAGTAAGGCCAGGGGGGTTACTCTCTATTGCGATACGAAAGAAAAATGGTACGAAATCGAACGATTTGTACTCTTTAAAGCGTTCGCGCTTATCTTTTTCACAAAGATGGCAGCACCACACTCTGTAATGCGGAAGCGTCTGTCAAATTCATTCGATTAGCCCAAATATTTTGCGATAGTAAAAGAAAAAGCGCAAAGGAAGAAAACGTAATTACTATTTAGCGTATTATAAAACATTTAATATTAACTAAAAATAAAATTCTTTATTTGTAATTCAAATAATTAATGCGTGCATAACTACGCACGCTGAAAACTCAAAAAAAACTAAGTAACTTAAGAACTATTGACGGCGTCTAATAAAAGCGTTTGATTCAAATTTTATCATTGTAGTTGTGAGACGTAGAATAAACAAATTGAAATTGCGTTGTCAGATTGCAGGCAATCAGGCTTGGGCACTACACCACCCCCCTTCCAGAGTCTTGGTTCGCCGAGTAAGAAAGTTGATCCAAAAATCTGACCTTTCGCGGTTGGTGATTATGTTTTTCAAGTTCGATTGCTGACTTCTTTAACAGCTGTTCTTAAACCCACCAATACTATGGGTAGTATTTCTGTCCAATTTGTGTCGGCTTGGTGGCATTTTAACGCGGCTTTTAAAACTCTATGCCAGCGTTCGATAAGGCCATTTGCCTGCGGGTGATATGGGGTCGTCCTAATATGTTTTATACCCAGCATTTTTGCGAGATGACCAAAAAGGTTACTTTCGAATTGTCTACCTTGATCAGACGTAATAAATTTTGGTACACCGAATCGACTAATCCACCCACTTAGGAGGGCATTTGCTACTGTTTCGGCAGTGATGTCGGGAATGGGTATAGCTTCTATCCATCTGGAGTATCTATCCAAACAAGTTAAGCAATAAGTAAAATTATTCGACATTGGTAGCGGTCCGATTAAATCAATATTTATATGTTCGAATCTCTTGTCAGGTACCGCAAACGTTTCAAGCTCGCTTTGTGTGTGTCGCGTTGTTTTGCAACGCTGACAGAGTTGACAGTTTTTTACAAGCGACTTTATTTCAGTATTCATTTTATTCCACACAAAGTTCTTTGAAATGAGTTTGATTGTCGCACGTATCCCGGGGTGGGATAGACCATATAACGCTTCGAAAACGGTTAAACGCATTGTATTTGGAATATAAGAGCGGAACTTACCGGTTGATGTGTCACAAACTATTTCTCCGTTGCATTCAGGAACCTTTACTTTCTGTAGAAGTATTTAAGTAAAATCGGAAGTATTTAATTGCAGCATATATGGCTAAAAGTTCACGATCGTATGTACTGTAGCGTTGTTCTGTTGGGGTAAATTTTTTCGTAAAGAATCCTAGTGGTTGCCAGTGGCCGTTGTTGAAGAGCGGCCCCATTGCTTTGTCGGATGCATCTGTCATCAATGCTATTGCGGCTCCTCTACGCGGAAATGATAACAATGTGGCGTTGGTAAGTTCGTTTTTTATTTTTATAAACGACTTCTCGGTTTCCGGGGTCCATTTTAGCTTTGTGCGGTCGCGTTTTTTACACGGACCCATCATTTTTTGTAGAGGCAGTTCTATTTCTGCAGCATGGGGTAGAAATTTTCTATAGAAGTTAATGGCACCCAGGAAACTTCTTAAGTCTTGTACCTCTTCAGGTTTCTTACGCGTCAGGATGGCTTGCACTTTCTGTTGAAGTGGTTTAATGCCCTCTTTGTTTATTACGTGTCCCAAGAATTCGACCTGAGACTGCCCCAGCTGACACTTGTCAATATTTATTACTAAACCTTTTTCGCGATAAATCTCGAAGAGTTGTCGTAAGTGGTTTAAATGTTCATTCCCTGATGTTGACGCAACCAGCACGTCATTCAAATAAGGAAAGACGAAATCGAGACCTTTAACAGTATCATCCATAAATCGTTAGAATGTCTGGGCGGCGTTTCGTAGCCCGAAGGTCATGTATTTAAATTCAAACAACCCAAATGGTGTTATCACTGCTGTTTTGGGCACGTCTTCAGGGTTAACGGCAATATGATGATACGCCTTTTTACAATCTATTACTGAAAATACGGTCTTACCTTGCAGTTCGCTTGCAAAATCCTGTATGTGTCTGACGGGGTAGTTATCATGAATTGTTTTTGCATTTAGGAGTCTAAAATCCCCACATGGACGTCACGATCCGTTAGGTTTTTTAGCTAGGTGTAGGGGACTTGCCCACTGACTCTTTGAGCGAACGCATATACCTCGATCTAACAAATAGTCGAACTCTTTTTTTTGCTATTTCTAATTTTTCGGGAGATAACCTTCGAACTTTCTGAGATATCGGCGGCCCTTTCGTTTGGATGAAATGTTTGACTTCAGATGGCTTTTTCGCCAGCGAATGTGAGTCATCTGTGAGGTCGATAAATTGGGTCAAAAGGTCGTGGAAGGCGTTGCTCGATTTTCGTACCGTGACGATTGTCGATGGACAATCGGTGAGTTGGCAGATACGACGTAGTTGTGTTGTACCATCTATAAGGGTCTTACCTTTCATGTCGACTAGGATGTTAAAAATCTGTAAAAAATCTGCACCTATTATTGCATGTGAAACATCTGCTACAGTAAAAAGCCATTTGAATTCTCGTCGTAGTCCGATGTCTAATGATAAGAGTAGGTGTTAATTTCAGAATTGTTAGCAGCTAAAAGCTTAATTATAGATGGTTGTGTTTGTGTGTTCGATGATTTCGGAACTACGGAAATTTCTGCGCCGGTGTCTATTAAAAATTGTAACCCTGAATGGTTATCTTTAACATAAAGGCGGCGTGTGTTTACGTTCAGCCTCTCTCTATTCGCCGCAGAAAAGGGAGGGCTTACTAGTTTTCCGACAAACGTGGACGGAAGTTGCAAGGGGTGCGACATTTGGTGGCACTTACCCTGAATGTTCGATGATAGCAACAAATTTCGTTTGATGGCGAGCGTAAAGTGCGTACGTTGGGTGGTATCCTGCGTCGGACCAGTCTTCGTTGATGTTGTGGTTCATACGTGTGGTGCGAGTCCCGTTGACTTTGTTCTAGGCTATCGAATCTTTTTGAAAGTTCAAGAATAGCCTTCTGCATATCCGTGGTTTCGTTGGCTACACTGTTAATTTTCGGCTGAGCTTGTATATCCGCTATACAGTCGGCTTTTTTGGCTAAAGCATTTAAATCGCCCTCTACTGTTGCTAAAATTTGTTGGACATGTGTTGGCAATTGACGCACCCACAAGGATTTTAAAATTTCGTCGTCTAATTTATTTCCACAAAGCTCCTTTATCTCACGTAGTAACGTTGAAGGTTTTTTACCTTCCGCAGATAGGTTGTCAAATAATCTTTTAAAACGTCAATCATCTGTCTCACTAAATTCAGCGATTAATCTATTCTTGAGGGTCTCGTACTTATTTGTTTCCGGAGGTGTCGATATAATATCCGATGCGCATTTTAGTATTGAAGAATCGATTTCGGCTACTATCGTTTAGTACTTTGTTTCATCTACAGTTACTCCTGGCCGGATGAATTGTGCCTAAACCTGCCAAAACCACAATTTGGGATCTGGTTTCCAAAATGGTGGTGGTTTTACGGCTAGCCGGGATAACTGTGTTGCGTCGTTTGCTGCGTTTGTCATCGTTGCTATCGGTGGTCACCACTTTAGCGTATTAAATAAAACATCTAATATTAACTAAAATAAAATTCTTTATTTGTAATTCAAATAATTAATGCGTGCATAACTACGCACGCTGAAAACTCAAAAAAACTAAGTAACTTAAGAACTATTGACGGCGTCTAATAAAAGCGTTTGATTCAAATTTTATCATTGTAGTTGTGAGACGTAGAATAAACAAATTGAAATTGCGTTGCCAGATTGCAGGCAATCAGGCGTGGGCACTACAACTTTAAAAATGTGTTTTAATTGATATCTAAATTGGTATTTTTAGGGAAATCAAAGCCAAATAGTTACAAATTAAATAACCACAATTTTATTAGATAGTGATTTGGCCATGAAACAGTTGCTGCGAGTTAATGCCTAGCAAGCCGGAAGCAAAATGTAGCACAAAATATTTAGACAATTTGATGGAGATCCTGTAAGGTATATATCTGGTTAAAAAATTTATATATGTTATGCTATTATTAATGTAAAATATGATACTATTTGCGTGGATTTCCTGTAGAACTTTCAGTAACGGACAAAGCTAAAAAAGGTATATAAATTTGAAAAAAAATTCTGTTTAAGTACAAATTTGGTATTTTTGTAGATTCATGAAATTTCTTTAAGTGTTCATTTGTTACTTTTTATCATCCTTGTTGTAAAACCTTTTTCTGTTTTCAACGAGTCAACCGCTAACGGTACTTAAATGTTGTTTTTCGCTTGCTAAATAAAGTAAGTTTTTATAACTATAAACGTTTGATATAGTTCGTTGATTATAAGTTAAATTCTTTAAGTAAAGAAAGAGAATTCGTTCTTGCCTTTTTATACCTAATTAATTCTTGTATTTTTATTTTAAAATCGGATATACGCCGAATCATTGGTTCTTCGAGCCGGATCAAAACACAACATATGTTTTATGGGTCATGAAGTACCTCTATTGATTTTATTTGGTTTTTGAGTCATGATGGACTCCTGTTGCGGTCATGATGGACCGATAAAAACAAATAATACTTTATAAAAAAATAATAAAGGTTAATAACAGTAATCAATAATAAAGTGATAAGTGCATATGATTCATTCAACATAGTGTGGTTATTGGTTAATTGATTATTTCATTTTGAATACGAACATCGGTCAGTGCATATTTTTCACCTTTCACAAAAAAAAAAAAAAAAAAAAAATAAGACTATATAAGGGTTACAAGCGACATAAAGATATTGCTATTAATGATTTCAGATTTATTATACCAGCGTTTATTTAAGGAAAGTATATCGAACCTATCTGCTTGCAACTCGTTTCAAGATAATTTACGTCCTTAAACCATAATCCATCAGTATTTACTATATGTACATCTAACCGGCTTAACTTTTGTTTACATGTTTTAAACTGTTAATGTTGCCACTTTTTCAAAAATTTTGCGAAAGGTGTTGCGAAAGTCATAGAGAGTACCGATTTGCCCTCTTATCGCATTGAGCTTTCGAATCGAAATTGCTTTCGCATCGCAATAGAGAGTAACCCCCCAGGTGTGGCCGTCCACCTAAAGTAACTAATCGTATAAAACGCCAGAATCTTGAGAAGATAAAGCAAAATCGAAGAAACAGCAGTGGAAATCTCAAAAAATCTAGAATTTAATAATATTATGTCAATTCACCCAGAAACAGTTCGAAGTATACTTACAAGAAGCCATGGCTGACTTCATAAACGCAGTTTGCAAAGTAACACTGCGATCAATATAGTTCAAAAAGCCTTAGCATTATTTTTTACAATGTCGTGAGTTCATTATTGCAGTGCAACCCTTTTCAATGCGTTTCAGTTGCCAAATTTGTGCACTGTTTTTATTTGTGATGCGTTGTGAGATGAGCGGTTGAAATGCATTTTCTTAAAATAGAATGTATTAATTACTAAACAGTTTTATTGCCCTCCACGCTTGATTCCAGAACGGCTGCTTCAATTAAGAGTTCTTCACTAGGCGTGAGCATTTTTCTTCATAAGGGCCTCCACCAGTTTGCTTCTTGGAATATTTATTGAAAGAAAGTTTTTTCATCGCATGATATTTTTAAGCGGAAATTAATGTAATTACCTTCTTCCACATCTTCACATCCTTCACTGGTGGTCCCACTGCGTTTAGACGATTAGAAAGCTCATCCCATAGCCTGTTGGCAGTAGCTTTTCCTTGAGCGCAGTTAGGAAGCATGTTTTTTGCCAAGTTTTTGTGTTCATTCATGAACTCGGATATAACTTCCTTCTGCATGGGGTTTAATTTATTGTAATTGGTCCTAGAAAAATAAATATATTATAAAAATTCATTTATTAAAATAGACTTTATTAACTTACATTTTTAGTGACTTTCTGGCACTTTTCAATTTAGTCGAACGAAGTTTTGTTGGAAGATTAATTTACTAATATTTTATGAAAAAAACTTTTAAATAATATTTTTGTAAGCATAAAAACATATAAGTTTTTAGTTTTGTTTGTTTATTTTCAAATATTTAATTGTTTTGTATTTTTACAATCTACCCAAAAAAATTTGGTTTGTGGAAGAAAAAGAAGACTTATTCTCTCAAAACAATGTTGTATTCCCTAACAATGTTGTGACGACGTTGCCAGTTTATCGATAAAGTTAATAAAATACACCACACATATCAAATCCTTGAACCAAATAATTCATTTTGGTTTATGTTTTCGTTAAAAAGATTTATGAAAAAATTAAAGTGTATATAACAAAGTGTATATCTTATAATTTAAATAACGCAGTTTACCAAAAATTAAAATGTATATTTTATAGTGGAAAATATTTTAGGAATAATAGAAAAATTATATATGTTAAAAAACTTAAAAGTCACAACTTATGTGATTGAAAATATAATTAAATTAGAATGTAAAACAAGTGCTTTAGAAACAAGTGAATACAATACCCCCTCTCAATCACTGAGTTGAAGATATTTACGAAATTTTATAAATACGAAATTTTATAAATTTCGTTGAATCTAATGCTTTAGTAAAAATATCAGCAAGTTGTACTTCTGTAGAAATTTCTTCTAGTTTAATAATTCCTTTTGAAATGTAGTCACGTATAAAATGAAACTTGACATCTATATGCTTGGAACGTTTGCTATCAGCGTTCTTTGCTATTTTAATACAACCTCGATTATCTTCATAAATTGTTACTGCATTATTGTTTCTGTAAATATATGAAGATCAGTTAAAATGCCTCTAATCCAGATAGCTTCTGAAACGGCAAAGCTAAGAGCAATATATTCGGCTTCACAAGATGATGTTGCCACCAGAGTTTGTTTTTTACTACTCCAAGATATAGGACAACCGAACGCTTTAAATAAGTAGCCGCTTACAGATTTTCTGTCTTCAGTATCTGAAGCCCAATCGGCATCTGCAAATCCAACGAATTCTTTTTCATCTAAATCGCTTATATAAATTAGTTTAAAATTCTTAGATCCTTTAATATAACGAACTATACGTTTTAAAGCTGTCCAATGCACATCACTAGGATTATTTCGAAATCTACCCATATATCCAATCTGATAATAATATATAATATAATAATCCCAAATAATGTCAAAATTTTGTCTAAAACTCTGAATGCCAAAGTAATGATGAAGATGGACATGACACATGCTAAAAAAAGGAAGTCAAACTGCATCTTTTGATGGACGGACTCGCAAACATTTCAGCTAAGTAAAAAAATACCAACATCTGTATATTACTCATAAAGGATATTTTTCAATTTGAAGAAATAATTTAAATAAAACAAAAACATAAACAATTAAATTAAAAAAAAACAATAACAAACAATTAAATTTTTTCTATTAAAATTAACAACAAATTATATTTACATATGTAAACGTTAATCAGTTTTTAATTTGTTTCATTATTTTGTTCTACACAACACCAAAAACACTGACGACAATATCAAAGCCAATTTATGGCAACATCAACGTCACATTTCCTTACAAAATACCAAACACTTGTTTCCAACGGGAATACCAATTTACAACAAACTATAAAAAACGACGTCGTTTAATATTGCCGTCGCCAACTAGAATAAGGGTGAATATTTTCAATTTAAGTCTAGTATCATTAAAATCGTTATGATTTGGGGGACTATAAAATTAGCTAGTTAACGAAATGCCAAAAAATTTATTTTGAAACTAGTTTAAGTTCACTAAAAGACATAATTTTGAACTGGAATGTTTCATGTTACAAAATTCCCAAAAAAAAGCATTCTTCCAAGTTACTGCAATAAAATTCACTTCGAAGCAGTTAAATTTATAAAGGGGAAAAATTATAAATTGGCTTTTCTTCGGTAATATAAATGTGTTTTTAGTAAGTAAATTTCTAGTATTCTTTAACAGTGCAATAAGATTAGTTGTGTTTATTAATTATAATGTAAATAGTTTCATAAGTTATAATTATAATCTTTAATATGTCTGACAAATATTACACTGAAATTACCTCAGATAGTGACACAGACAACAAAAATGAATTTACTTATAGGTTTATAATTAATATAACTTTTGTAATTATCGGTTTCAATAAGAGCGCAAGATTTGAATTGCGCGTCATGTCTGACAGTCACGTGATTATGACGTGACAGATCGAAAGTTGACAGATTGGAGTTAGTAAACATGGAGCATTAAACTGTAGAACAACGTGACCTGATTTTCAAAAATTATTATCAAAATGGTGAAAGTTTAATTGCCACTATTCGTAAAGTGCGTCCAATGATCGGTCGAAGTAATGTGCCTAATTCATCTAATGTCAAAAGAATAATCAAAAAATTCGATAGTACTGATTCGGTTAGTGATGTGAACACGATACGTTCTCGTAGAGGTCATTTAAAACAAAACATCATGACAGTTCGCGAGTGTGTGACAGAAATTTTAACTCTTTATTTTAGTTTACAAATTTTATGCCATGTTTCCACTACAACTGGAATTACTTCATTCGCTCTTTGAATTACTTTTTTGAATTACCCCGTTTCCACTACACATTCTTAATTCGATTTGAAATTTGTTTTTTGTTGTAGAGAAAATTTATTTACATTTATTTTAAATATTTTTTTATTGACAAATTTTTTTATTTGTTGCAGTTGAGCAAGTAGTGACTAACTCCACTGTGTTAAAATCGAATTTTCTTAATTAAAATTTTTTTAAATAAATAAATTATTTTCAGATTAAAATGTTCAATAATAACTAATATTCACTAATATTTTCCTGCTAAGATAAAAAGAATAAAAGTGTTTCGAAAACACAAATAAGGGCTAATGCAATTCAAATTAAATTTTAGTAAATAGACACAGCTATTTGCCTGCATCAAGACAGTAGTTAGTGAACAAAGTTAACTAAATAAAATCCACATGAATCAAAGTTAAGAATTTAATTTCAATAATTTACCTCAATCTTTACCAGTTGAATCACAAAGTTAAGGGGGTCTACATCTTTCAGTAGAAATAGCGGAAAGAGAAATACAATAATCTACTAAAATTCACCTGTACTTAAACTATACTATAAACACTTGTGATACAACAAAATGATGGGATTTTTCATACAGCAAAAACTACATTAGTAAAAAATCTAAAAAGCATTCACTCAAGAATAATCTGTAATGAAATTTTAATATAACTAACCTTTTCTGTAATACAAAGTTTAAAAATTTGAACTCTAAATTTCTCATGTAATATGCATTCACGCATTCGATGACATACTTGCGTTTATATTGCAATGTTACAATGCAATAAAAAAAAAAAAAACATTTTGTACTTTTCATTACATTTTTTATTTTTCTTTTTATAGACTTAATCGAATTTTACTTTTAAAGGTAATTTTTTTTTATAATTTTATTTTTGGACTTTGTTTCAATTTAATTTTTCTTTGCTCTTTTTTTTTATTTTGACAACTATTTCGATAAAGTTCCGATAAAAAATTAGAGAAGACAGTGATTTCTTCGTAATTCAGAAGGTAATTCAAAATGAATTACGTACAAATGAGATAATTCGCTCTCAAAAATTTGTATGACGAATTAAGTAATTCAGATTGTAATTGGGGGTTGAATTACGGATGAAAGAGCGAATAACGAATAAAGGCTGTACTGGAAACACGGTATTAACTCTTTATTTTCTTCTTCAGTAGAACAATTGTATATCTACACAATTAAGTATTTTCAATAAAAAAACAATGTTAGAATTATTTACTAATATAAATTACCCTAAAATTTAATATTTAGGTTTTAAAATTTGTACTTAAAAATTAGTTTTCTCTTTATTTTTAATAACTTTATGTATTGACCTGTACAAAGCACCTAACCGTTCATATGATACACACATAAGAACAACAGAAGCATTTAAAAAAGAAACAAATTACAAGTAAAGATGATGGTCTTCATTTGTATTTTTTTAGATACTTTGAGTCTTTATTTTTACTGTCACACAAGGATTTGTTATGAACAATAAAATAATCACATACACGAACTTCTCTATTTACTTCGTGCTACGAACAGTATACGACAGTATTTTATGTTGTAAACAAGGTACAATGTATACATATAAAATAAATATAAATCATTTTGTTTATTGCCTTATACCGTAGACAGAAGGTAACGATATTTCAATACAAATTTGGCATAAGTTACCGTTCAACGATAATGCCGCTAAGATACACTGCTCGCCACTTGAATAGCACACCCCCCTATTGATTAGAAAATCCTCTATTTTGTTAAAAACTAAAAACGTGGCAACTCCACTTTCTTCCCTGGTTTTTAATGTTTATTAATCTCTTCTTTGATGAGAAAGAATTGCTATAAAAAATGTACCGTTAGAAATTTGTTGGTGATTTTATTTTGTTGCTTATCGATTGATAAGAAAAATATGCGCCACTTGAATAGAACATGTCATTTAAATTTAGTTATCGCTCAATATTTGTGCAAGCATCGTAGTTAAAATAAACAACTGCGCTATATACAACACTTTTTATAAAAAATAATTTACAATGGGACGCGGAAAAGCACTGTCGGAAGTTGAAAAGGGAAAAATCAAAGCTTACAAGGATATGGGACTGTCTATTTCAAGAATATCCAAAAAAATCAAAAGAAGTCGGAAGGTTATTTCATCGTTTTTATCTAATGAGTCTACGTATGGAAAAAACATGAAGGGCCGTACACATAGTGTTTTATCTAATACAGACAAGCGACATATTTTAAGAGAGGCCTCTAACTCACATGACTCAATATCGAAAATTAGACAAAAAACAGGAGTAAAAGCAAGTTTAACTACTATACGGCGTGTTATTTCAAAAGCAGAGCATTTAAAGAGATTAAAAATAAAGAAAAAACCACCACTGAACGCATCCCGCAGAGAACAACGGCTTACCTTTTGCCGCAATTACATGTCCTGGACTACTGAGTGGCATCGTGTGGTTTTCTCAGATGAGAAAAAATTCAATTTGGAAGGCCCTGATGGCTATAGTTATTACTTTCACGATCTTCGCAAGGAACCACATCATATGGATCGCCTACATAGTCGGGCAGGTGGTGTTATGGTATGGGGGGCGATTTCGTATTACGGCACCTGTGACCTTCACTTTCTAAGTACAAAGATGAATGCTACAGCTTATATTGGAGTTCTGGAAACGGCTTTCCCTAACTTCAAAAATGTCTTTGGGCCCTTACCTTGGATATTTCAGCAGGACAACGCTCCTATTCACACTGCGCGGGTTGTTAAAAGCTATATAGGAAACCAAAATATTGATATTTTAAATTGGCCCCCGTATTCCCCCGATTTAAACATAATCGAAAACGTTTGGGGTTGGTTATCCAGAAAAGTTTATGAAGGCGGTAAACAGTACTCGACTATTCCAGAGCTCATTCAAGCCATAAAACTTGCCTGGAGTTCAATCCAACTCGATTACATAGCCAAGTTGTATGATTCATTGCCCAACAGGATCTACGAAGTTTTAACTAACAAAGGAGGCACAACCCACTATTAGAATTTTTATAATTAACATTAAATTCTAATAATCAATAAAACAAAACAATTTTAGTAACAAAAATATTAATCTACGCTTATATTTTTGGGGGTGTTCTATTCAAGTGGCGCATATTTTTCTTATCAATCGATAAGCAACAAAATAAAATCACCAACAAATTTCTAACGGTACATTTTTTTATAGCAATTCTTTCTCATCAAAGAAGAGATTAATAAACATTAAAAACCAGGGAAGAAAGTGGAGTTTCCACGTTTTTAGTTTTTAACAAAATAGAGGATTTTCTAATCAATAGGGGGGTGTGCTATTCAAGTGGCGAGCAGTGTACAATTTATTTTCTTGACGGTTGGTATATTTTCTCTTACTCTCCTACATTATTGCCATATATTTCCAAAAATAATTGTATTTTGTAAACATTTTAATTCACAATAATAGCAAAGGCAGATTATTTAAAAAATAAGGAAAATTTCGAAATAATGAAAATAACAAATTAAAAAAATGGATATGAATGACAAAAATATATGAACCGCTAAACAAATTTGTAGTCTTCAGGTTCATGGAAAAGATTCTATATGTTATATATACTCCTTTCTTCAATGTTATTAATGGAATTCATCACTATTAAATTACAAAAGTTTTAAACAAAATATTTTTGAAAAAAAAAAACAAAAATGTAAATAAATATTGACAATGCCGTCAGCAAACCGTCGTTGTTTTGTGTAATAATTCTTAGTAACGGCAAAACGTTCCGTTACCGTCGCAAAGTGGCGTCTTTTCTTAAAACCCGTGGCAAAAATACAAAATTTTGTGAAATGAATGAAAAGTTATATAAAGAACTAGTTACTGATCACAATTCAAAAACGTTTTCCTTAATTGCAAAAAAATAAGGAAAAGGGTGATCTTGAAAAAATAAAACACTTTAGAATTAAAGTGTCGTTTGATTACTACTTTTTTGGTATTATTTTAAGGTATGTTTGTTTTTTATTAAAAGAAGTAGTAAAATATTTAGCAGAAGCCCTACTTTTTCGGCAGTAGTCTCATAGCGAAAACGAGAAAAATTGGCTATTGTGGAAAAATTACACGATTTACCAGAATACCACGAAATGGATGTTTTCCTAACAATTAAAAAAATGGCTTGCCACACACCGTACGAGAAAAGCATTTATGGAAAACAACCCAGACTGGCTAAATGGGGTTACAACTTTTGAAAACATCGAAAAACCGCATACATCCTCTGACAGCAAAAGAGGAAGACCTGCAAAAACTATAAATGAGTGTTCTGAGTACACAAGAAAACGTAAACTTGGAAATGCCACAAAAGATATATCTAAATCGCATCTTTTAAGAGCACTATGTCTTAAGTTTGTAAAAGATAAATATAAATCAAGGTCCGACAAAAAAAAGTTGTGGTGCTTGCAAGCCCAGTTCGACTGCAGAGAATCAAAGGGAGTATTCCTACTCCACCAAATGCTTTACCAACAAAGTATAATATAGAAAAAGCCTTAGCGTTGTTTTTGGAATTAGGATTGTCAAAGGAAAAATATTCTAACTTTCGGATTTGAACAATGTGTATTGCAAAGCGCACCGGGTTAAACTAGTTACTAAATATAAATTTACTTAGACTTAAATATTAAATGTATATAAAAATGTGTATTTCCGATACAAATAAAAACTTATATATAAAAAAACTTGTTAACATTTAACTGGAAAAATTATCCAATTTTTGGAGCACCCTGTACCTCTAGCAGTATTTTGTAAACATTATTTTGAAGCCTAAAGCGTCCTCTGTCAATATCTTTTTAAATCTTTAAAATATCAAAAGTTATGATTTCTGCAACGAAAAAAGTCAAGAGGCGCGCCACTGTGCGTCGTCTGTTGAGTTTCTACACTTACCATTTTAAATTCCTACAAAATTTAAATTATTTTTTTTCCAATAAAATATTTTTAACAAAAACTTTAAACAAAGGAAAAAAATGGAATATATTAATATGGTAGCATAATTTTAAAAGAAATGTTATAATCATTATGCATTGTCGGATGTTAATTGTCACAAAAAAGGAGAGAATGAATGAAACCACCTACCTTGTGTTTTTCTACCATGTTCTCAAGTCTTTTTCAAGCTTAACTCTTAAGTAGGTAAGTTTTTTATAATATTTTTCTCAAGTAATTGGCTTGTTGGGACATATAAGGGATAAACAAAATTGAAAATAAAATGTGATACCAATGTAAATTAACGCAGGAGACAAAACTGGTGTTATAATTTTATTTATTGTTATAATTTTGAACCTTGCCGGCTAAATTTCATTGTTAATAGCCAATAATGCTGCTAAAAATCAGTTTTTCAAAGAAAGGCATTTCGTTTTATTAAAATTTAGGAATCAAAGCAACATTTGTAATAAAACTAGCTGACCCGGCCCGCGTTGCTGGCCCTAAGCAAACATTAGTGTTGTATTACCACACGATTTAAATTGATCTTTTAACCAAATTTACGGCGTTTAAATAAAAATCCATAAAGTTTTTTTTTACAGAATAACTTACATATGGTGTAGATATCGGCTCAATCAAAAAAGAAACGCATGTATTTAAGGCAAGTTGGAAATTATATTTATTTATTACTTCATCTTAAGGCCAGCGGATAGAAAATGGTTTTTTGTTTTTTTATTTGGTGTAAAAACGTATAAATTTTTTGGCGTGCCAACTCGGGAGCAAGCCACATGCAACTGGCCGTGTGAAAAACATGAATTTTCCAAAATTAAGCCAGCAATGATTGGCCTTGTGCTTTTTTGATGGTAATAGCAAAGGCAAGACGTAAAGGGAATTGAAGCCGCTTAAATTGGAATGGTAAATCGTTGGAAATCATTGGAATTCGTGGAATAAGTACGTATTTGCCTTTGAATCCGCCACCGATGATTGTTGCCTTGGTGAACAATTTTTTGATGGTCAATCTGGTTCCGTTTCAAAACATTGGTGCGTTTCAGTTGCGAATAAGAATTACCGGTGTTCCAACCTTTAATGATAGTACATGCGGTGGGATTCCGGGTGGTTCAAATGAATTCAAAAATTCAGTGTGATAATTGAGGGCTTGTTTTTCATCCGTTACTCTGTCGATGGATTTGTATTTGATTAATTTGCCGGGCAGTTTCAATTACATTTGATCATTAAGCTTGTTGACATCATCATTTTTTGGTGCCAAAATTGTACGTTAGCACAGCCAATCCGGATTTTTGTAGGAGGAAGTTAAACTTGGGAATACATTGTCGACAACGGCTTGAATATTCATTTGCATTTAACAGAAGTTACGCGGGAACGAAATCTCGTTCGTGGAGCGATTAATTGGAATTTTTCCATTTCCGATGTCCAAAAGTTGTTTTGAGAATGTTTAGGTAAACGGTTCTTGCAACAAATGCGCATGTTCGTCGATAGCGTGAGTTTCTCGACTTGGTTCCAAAATGTACCGTTATTTTTTATCAGCGTTTGAAAAAAACGCAAAAATGTGCACAAAATGTAGGTATCTTAAATGCAAGAGTACACAAAGTTGTTTCTCATCGATTGATAATATAATATTGTTTTTAACTTATTGTAAAATGTTGCATCTTAGTAAGCGCGGAATATCTTGTGTTATCGAATGATATAAATATTTTGTAAATAAACCTAAAACTCTGATTTTTGAATGCAACATTACGAAAGTTTTAAAATTTTGATATTGGATAATTATTAACATAGGTGTTTTGTAAATATCTTCGGAACTACATAACCGATTTAAGAGTTTAATATCTCGTTTTGAAAAACATGAGAACGGCTTTCAAAAAAAAAAAAAATAAATATATCTACTTATATGTATTGGTGGTGCAATATGAAAATTGGGTTTTGCCACGCCCCTCCGCCCGTAGACCGAAAATCAAATATCAGACTTCACAGACTGAGTATTCTGAAGATTCCCTGAAAATTTCACCAATATAGGCCCAGCCGTTTTAAAGTCCATACGTTACATACATACACACATCCTATTTTTATATATGTATATGTATAGATTAAATTTTCTATATGTAACATACAGCCTTAATAACGTAAATACGTAGACAACATAGTTAAACTGGCGGATAATCCCATTATTAATTGACATGGAAATGTGGCGATCTAAACAACACCTTGTTTTTATTCCGATTTTTAATAAAATTTTAAGCGTTTTGTTTTTTTGTCTAAATGATTTCGATGCGAAGACATATGATTTTTTATCGGGGAAAAAGCTTTTATGTGTGCAAACAAAATAGTTTCTAGCAAATTTGCTTGGAACACACACAAATTTAAAAAATTCCAATTAGATAATCGCCTTACATTTATTATTGTTGTGAATGACATCTAATCAGAAAATCCTAAAATAAAATATTTTAGCTCGGCACAATGCTTCGAACTCTCATTAATATATGATCAATTTGTCAATTTGACATACATACGATCCATATTTTCGAACAATTTTATACTTATTACCATTTTTATGTCATATTATTTTCTCAAAACGAGACACCGTTGCAGTGGATGCAATGAATAGCGTGGTGAGTGAGACAACGTTGGAGTGCAAGGGGTTAATACTGCTGCAATTTTGTAATGCTCTGTCATATTTTGTGTTTGTTTATATCTACTTGTTTCTGAATCAATATTCTTTGTATTTGAACTAAGCATTTTATTTATTTTTTAATTAATTTTTGGTGTTTTAATAATAACATTCTTCATGTATGTTCATTACCCTTTATATACCCTGTTCAGACATGTTTTTTTAATTTAGACATTTAATCGTAATTGAGCAATTTAATCTAGTGTTCACACATGCTCAATTAAGCTTACTCAATTTGTATTTGACAGCTGAAAAAACTTTGTTTTTATTATAATCGTATAGCATTTTGCGTCTTGTTTTTCTTTAGAAAAATTGATAAAAGTTACACTTTTGCGAATTTATATGATACAATTAAAACAATTAAAAAGAAAAAAACACACAATTTGCTATGTAATTTTTATTTTATCAGATTTTTTTGACATCTGAAAATTAAATTTCAACCCACCCCCAAAATACATACATGTGCTTTATGTTTTTGTAGTAGAGCTACTACCTATTGCTATTGTGACATGCAGTAAACTCAATTTTTCTCACAGAAAATAATTTACAGTAGTTACGCAATTATGTCCTAATTGCTCAATTTAGTAATTGAGTTCTGGTATTGTAAATTGAGCTCAATTGCGTAAATTAAGGCTTATGTCTGAACAGGGTATTATATGAGAGAATTTAAATTTATTATTTCGCTCTTTGATTTGTAGACAAAGAGTTTTTAGGCATCAATTTTTGATCAACGTACTATTATTTTATACTTATTACAGATCCTTTGTTCAGCAGTCTCGAAAACTTTGGGAGCACTCTTTATCTACATCATCTGAAGACAACAGGACAGATAAATTTTTTGAAAACTACATTACAACAATGACACTACCGAGCGCCGCACGCGTTTATACGGATGTGAATGCACATAAGCCGGATGAGTATTGGGACTATGAAAACTACGTTGTCGATTGGGCTAATCAAGATGATTATCAATTGGTGCGCAAATTGGGACGAGGCAAATATTCTGAGGTGTTTGAAGCTATAAACATTACTAACAACGAAAAGTGTGTGGTGAAGATATTAAAACCTGTAAAGAAGAAGAAGATTAAGCGCGAAATTAAAATTTTAGAAAATCTGCGTGGAGGTACCAACATAATTACATTACTGGCTGTGGTCAAGGATCCTGTTTCTCGTACTCCAGCTCTTATATTTGAGCATGTCAACAATACAGACTTTAAACAATTGTATCAAACACTTACAGATTATGAAATTCGTTACTACCTGTTTGAGTTGTTAAAAGCACTCGATTACTGTCACAGCATGGGCATAATGCATCGTGACGTAAAGCCTCACAACGTTATGATCGATCACGAAAATCGTAAATTGAGACTGATCGATTGGGGTTTAGCCGAATTCTATCACCCCGGACAGGAATACAACGTACGTGTTGCCTCACGCTATTTTAAGGGACCAGAATTATTAGTTGACTACCAAATGTATGACTATTCATTAGATATGTGGTCACTGGGTTGCATGTTGGCCTCAATGATCTTCCGCAAAGAGCCATTCTTCCACGGTCATGATAACTACGATCAATTGGTGCGTATAGCCAAAGTGCTGGGCACTGAAGAGCTTTACGCTTATCTTGATAAGTACAACATCGAATTGGATCCCCGATTCCATGACATTTTGCAGAGACACTCTCGCAAGAGATGGGAACGTTTCGTTCACTCTGACAACCAGCATCTTGTATCGCCAGAAGCCCTTGATTTTCTCGACAAGCTTCTGCGTTATGATCACGTCGAACGACTTACTGCCCGTGAGGCAATGGCACATCCGTATTTCGCACCAATTGTTAACGGCCAGATGAAGTCCAATAATCAGCAATAGGGTTAAAAGCCAACACTAGGATGAATGTAGTGGGGAAGTGTGTTAGCCAGTCATCATCATGCCGTATTACAGAGTCACAGAAAAGATAAATAAGTTGTAGACAATTTATCATAATGAAAATAAATTCATATTTATATTTTATAACTACCATCAATAAAAAACGGCAATATAAAACTATATTTCGCATAGTTACAAAAATAACTAATTGTTGATACGATGATGAAGGTGATGTGTATTGCATCAACCAATAATAAATAATAATTAACAGCAGTAACTGCGTTTAAATAAATCCAATTAACTGATAATATTTATACAAAATATAAAACAATTTCAAAATCAACAATAAATTCAAATTAAATACTATTATTGAAAAATAAATGTGGTATCATTTAATACGAAAGTAAACAAAATCATCGTCTAGATTGTAGATTCTCGTTGTTCTCATAATCCGCCCCACAATTTTTATAACAAATATAATTTTGTAAAGATTTGATGTCTATGAACGGTAATGAACTTCAAAATTTAATGCTTAGGTTGTTCATAAGTTATCGTGATATTTGCTTATTAGAGGTTCTTTGGTTACACATAACACACTTCGCCTTCATTCAAATATTAAACATTCAATATGAACATGATATAGCATACACAATGAAACTACAAGAGTGGATGAACTAAATTTATTGCTTGTTAAACACAAAAATAAACAATAAAAACCTTAATTTCGCTTGTAGAAAAAGAACCTGATGAAGACCACATAAAACCTCAAAGATTATTTGATATAAAGTAATACAAGAATCGCTTTTAATAAAACTTAAAACATGGGTAGATTTTTGTCTAAAAGGTGCAATAGAATATGAAGAGGTTGGCGGAAAAACGACCTCAGTTTGTTTTGAGATAATCGGCTTTGAAAATAAACTTAAGATTTATAGATTAATAACTTACTAGATATCATTGGTGCGCTTCGCTGCCCTTTTTTATTAAAATAAAATAAACACTTGTAAGAAAAAGTATGACCATGCTTAAACACGAAAACGCATGTTATTCTTGTGTTTTTGAATTGCGGCTAAGAGAATAACATATACATACATATTTGTTTATTGGTGTTAGTAAGAACTTGATAGTCGTATTACTCATACAGTACTGAACCGATTTAAATAAAATTAGGATTCTGCACATCTGTGTAGAAAATGCTTTAAAACCATATAAGTCTTTCCGAAATCGGTGCGGTATTACGGACGTAAAAGGGATTACAAAAAACGTGTTTGCCTATTAATTATAAAGATAAATCTTAAATTGTATTACTTTGCATTCACATATTACGTAAGATTTATGTCTCTGATTTTTTGTAGATATTTCCATTAAACGTTATTGATTATAACATGAAGTAGTAGTAGAAAACTCATTAAATGGAATACAATTTCTTGATATATTAAAAAGTTGCACACATATAACTTTTGTTTCAAAGAGTTTATGCCTGTTTATTTAGAAATTCGTATTCCAATATATTTTCGGAAACTTGTTAATCGTATTCTTTGGCTTGTTTAACGAGTGCACCTGCAAGTTCTGGTTTTAACAATGTTCTTTCGAGATGCGGAAGTCATTCTACTTGCTGCTTACCAAAGCTTTTCTCTATAAAGGAAATTAAAAGGCGTGAAAGCTCCGTGTTTTTGGATTTTGCTCTTTTCTTGAGACGAGTTTCTTGTATTGAAGACAGTAATCTATCAGTGGGACACTCCATTTTGTCAGCATGTCATCGATTAACGTGGCTTTATTAGTTATTACGGCGCACACTGGGACGACTCAGTACTAGCAGCGGCCAAAATAAGGAGTTGAGCTAGAAGCACCAAATTTGGCACACGCTATTATTTTAGGAAAATATAGTTTTTGGCAAAAAATCATCAAAATCGGATGACGGATAGGCACACCTCCCATATGAAAAAATATAACATCCTATGCTAACTCTGCAAAAAATCAACATATTTTAATGAAATTCGGCATACGTGATAAACTAAACTAAATATATCCAATGTTCCACAAAAAATGATCGTAATCGCTTTACTACAACGTCCATAAGACGCGGAAGAAAAATTTAAAAACATTTGAATAAAAAATATTTGCATTTATTTCATATAAATATTTTCATACAACTTATTCTTCATCACTTGTTTCTTCATTGCTATCGATTTTTTCAACATCTGCCTCTGGATATCACTTTTGGAACTGAATTTCTTTGAGCGCTTATTACACGTTAGCAGTGGCTCTGAAGACAGAAATAAGTTTGCCATTAAATCGTAATTACTAGCTTGTCGTGATGTTTTTCTGGTGTTAAACTGACGAACCCTTCGTAATTCTTTGTGCTTGCTTTCAATCGGTTCTTCGGATAAATATCCTATAGGTATTTGAAAATTGTTGATTACTTGGCAACCATGAATAAGTACCTTGTGAACAGTGCTGGGCATGTAGTACCAAGGGTATAAAGTGATATATATATTTACAGTTTCATTAAGCAATTCTTGGAATTTATTTTGATCGACAAGTCTTCCGCAAGAGATAACGCTTAAAATTGTGCCAAATTTCTTTATTAATCGATTCCAGTAATTTTTGAAGATACTTCAACATTGGCAAAGAAACGTCTAGCAGAATTGCCGTCATTTGTCGTTCCATATCCCGGGCGAACTATATCTACGAGCAAACCTAATTCTGCTCTAAATTCATTTTGAATTCTCTTTTTAGTTTGATTAAATATAGCTCTATTCTGCTCACTAGAAACCCTCCAACATTTTAATGGCAATCTGTAAGTAATATGAAGAAGGCATTCAAAAAATTTTATATGTGCGTGCAAAGTGGATAGACCGTATTTAAACAATTCTTCTTTTACAGGCCTTTCACGAATATGAAGGGAATTCATTTCAGTTGGTTTTGCACCACATATATAGCAAACAGAGCCACTGCTGTTTTCACTTAAAACATTAATAACAGCACCATCTACCATTGTTAACATTAGTTTAAAGCTCACCGTAATATCTAAGTTTTTAATATGGCAACTATATGGCACGAGATTGTAGATTTGGTTTTGAATTTCATTTTCTAATTCACGTATAACGAGAGCTGATTCTCTTATAAACACGCAATTTTTATTGGTCTGCAAAATTTAGGAGAGGAACAAAGTGTATTCAACCACAGTTCTTGTCCACTCTCTGCATAAGTAATGCGAATAGGTACCAATGCAGATACGAGTAGAAATTCATCAGTGATTTGAGCATCTGAAAATTTTTGTTTGTAGCGGCTATGACTCGAACTACCATCAAAGCCCCATTTGCTTTCTAATATCAAATTTAATTTTTGTTGCTCAGTTCTTTCAAATGAACACATTTGAAGTAAGCTCAAGGTTGTGCAAACTTTGTAGCGGTACTTCAGCTGAAGTTTCTGTTATAGAAATGGGTTGTGGAAGCAAGTTTTCCTTTGCCTTCTTTAAAGCGTAGTAGCTCGGGTAAAAATCGCTGTGTATTGAGTTACCAACTGACCTTAAGATATTGTACTTTTGTTTCGTCAAATCTAACTCAAGAAATAGTGACAACGCTTCCATAACACCTAAGGTCTTTTTTGTTTTGCAGTCATCTTGTTCTCCTCGTTGGCATCTTTCCGCAGCTTTGATTATTTCTTGCGGCGACTTGGTTGAAACCAAGTCTTCTACCCTTCGTCTTTTCGTTCGTTCTGAAGACACTTCAAATGGTTTTGAAGGCCTGCCCTTGCTCGTACTTGCAACCTAAATAACGAATGCGAATAAAAGACGACTACAAAATACTGCATTTACTTTCCGAAAAACTGTATTAATACATACCACAGCTTCTTCTTCTACTTCAAAGTCCGTATCAAGCCATAGCGGTTATTCCATTCAAAAGCTGTCCTCATTCGATAACATTTCTCCCACAAACTCTTGAATTTTAAAAGCAGTAACTCTATTTTTTGTTCATTAATTATAATTTTTTCACCACATCTGTCTTTAATGAAACACACAATATTGTGAAGTTGTTCGCCTCGTCGCAAATGTTTGGAAGCCAACCACATATCGAAAATTTGCCGAATTTTTACTTTGGATACCACTACAAAATAACCCATAAAAAACGAAAGTGCAAGTCTCTGCACGTAATATTTTGGATTTAGAATAAGCACTTGTACCAAAATAATATAAAAAAAAATGAGAGTTTTTTTTTCCTTTTTTTAATAATTGCTTAAGACACTTTGCACTTCACTTTAACTTTTTTTTCATAATCGGATGCTTTGCTTCGTGATAACGGTGCATTCAAGGCGAATTCATACCAGGTGGAGTCGATAGCCCAGCTGATTGTTTTTTGCTCTCGTTTTTTTGCTAATGTCTTGTCAAAAAATACATTGTTTCATATCTGCTAATCTAATGTCAAAGTTGTTCTTTTGTTGTAGTTGTTGTCCTACTGCTCACACCTGGTATGAATTCGCCTTGGGTGCATTATAAAGATCACTTGTCAAAACAAATAAATTGGCATTGCCCGATCAGAAATATATTGAAAAATAAAATCCCATACTCTTTTTTCCCAAAACACCTGAAATTTATATGAAAAACATCCTCCCACGCTCATATGAAAAAATTCTTTATAATAATCTCATATGTACTATTGTTCAATATGCAGACTTTAACGGCCTCGTGAAGCTACAATGTTTAAAATATTTGCAAAATTCGTTCTGATTTTTCTTAAGTAAAGTTTTAACTTTGATCGTGCATATTTATTTTTCATTTTTAGCATACTTCATATTTAGCATTTTTGGCCGCTGTCGTCCCAGTGTGCGGCGTCATACTGCTCTTTGGTTGCGATTCTTTCTGTCTTTTGAATACCTCGAACCGGGTCAATACCTCGAATTCGATAGTACTGGTTCGGTTAGTGATGTGAACACGATACGTGCTCGTCATTTAGAACAAAACATCATGACAGCTCGCGAGTGTGTGACAGGAATTCTAACTCTATTTTACTTTACAAATTTTAACTATTTTCTTCTTCAGTAGAACAATTGTATATCTAAACAATTAAGTATTTGCAATAAAAAAACAATGTTTGAATTATTTACTAATATAAATTACCCTAAAATTTAGTATTTCAGCTTCAAAATTTGTACTTAATTAGTTTTATTTTTATTTTTAATAACTTTATCGTATTGATCTGTACAAAGATCTAACCGTTCATGTGATACACACATAAGAACAACAGAAGCATTTAAAAAATTAGTCAAGTGCGAGTTAGACTTACACACTTAGGGTTCCGTACTAAATTCAAGTCATGAGTCACCCTTTAATTTTAAAATTAAAGTCATAATTGCATCACTGTAGGAACACCCTTTAAATTTGAGCAACTTTTGTTATAGCGGCCATGGTAATACACTATCTATAGAAATATCATGAGCCTACCTATTGCGGTGCAAAAAATAAGGTAATATACGTGAAAAACATGTCACTGATAGAACACCCTTTAGATATTAGTAATTGTTACAGCGGCCGAAGTACAACATCTACTGTAAACAAGAGTCTACCTATTACGGTTCAAAAAATAAGGCTATTTACGTAAAAATCATGTCTCTGTCGGAACACCCTTTAATTTTGTTATTTGCTATGGCGGCCAGGGCAATTCTCTTTCTATGAATATATAAAGAGTCTACCTATTACTATTAGAAAATAAGTTACTATACGTGAAAAACATGTCACTGTTAGAACACCCTTTAATTTTTAGTAATTGTCAATGGCCATGGCATCACATCTTCTATACAAACTGGAAGAATCTACTTATTACGGTGCAAAAAATATGTCGTTATACATGCAAAACACGTCACTGTCGACAAAACCCTTTAAATTTTTATTGTTTTTATAGTGGTCATAATAATACACCATTTGTGAAAATTTTTAGAGTCTATTATGTAAATTACGTCTTTGTCGGCACACCCTTTAATTTTTACTATTTGTTATAGTGGCCATAGTAATACTCATCCTATAAAAACTTCAAGAGTCTACCTAATATCGTTCAAAACCTATGCCATATACACATACAAATCACGTCACTAACGGAACACCCGTTAATTTTTAGGTTTAATATGTATACTTGCTTATAACGCGAACATAGTTTAAATCACTGCAAATTTTAAGTGGTTGCTTCCTATAGCTCAAGAAATAAATACAGGCAAATAACAGGTCACTTTCGCAACACCCTATAAGTTTTAGTATTTGTTGCTATAGTGGCCACAGTTATACGCCTTCTGTGAAAATTTCAAGAGTCTACCTATTATGGTTCAAAACTTAGGCCTTATACATGCAAATCACACCACTATCGGAACACCCTTTAATTTTTAGGTTTATTTTTTTAGACTTGTTTATAAACCGAACTAAGTTTTAATTACTGGTTGTAAATTTTTAGTGTATGCCTCCTTCAGTTCAAGATATAAACACATATTTGTGAATAACACCTCTATATCGGAACACCCTATAAGTTTTAATTTTTGTTGCTATAGCGGCCACAGCTATACACTTTCTGTGAAAATTTCAAGAGTCTACCTATTATGGATCAAAACTTAGGCTTTATACATGCAAATCACACCACTAGCGGAACACCCTTTAATTTTTATTTTTTTATAGTTGTTTATATAGTGAGCTAAGTTTTAATTACTGTTTGTAAATTTCAAGTGTATCCCACCTACAGTTCACAAATATGCAGATATTCGTGAATAACACCTCTCTATCGGAACACCCTATAAAATTTAGTATTTGCTACTATAGCGGACACAGCTATACACCTTCCGTGAAAATTTCAAGCATCTACCTATTATGGTTCAAAACTTAGGCCTTATACATGCAAATCACACCCCCTTTAGTTGTTTATTTACTGTTTGTAAATTTCAAGTGTATCCCTCCTACAGTTCAAGAAATAAACACATTTTCGTGAATAACACCTCTCTATTGGAACACCCTATAAGTTTTAGAATTTGTTGCTATAGCGGCAACAGCTATACATCATCTGTGAAAATTTCAAGAGTCTACCTATTACGGTTCCAGAGATAAAAGGCGCTGACAGACGTACAGACATTGTAGCGAAAACAATAGGGTTTCGTTTTTACACTTCGTGTACGGAACTCTAAAAAGAAACAAATTACAAGTAAAGATGATCTTCATTTGTATTTTCAGATACTTGGAGTGTTTGCTCTTTATTTTTACTGTCACACAAGGCTTTGTTATGAACAATAAAATAATCACATACACGAACTTCTCTATTTACTTCGTGCTACGAACAGTATACGACATTATTTTAGGTTGTTGTAAACAAGGTACAATGTATACATATAAAATAAATATAAATGTATACATATAAAATAAATATTTTGTTTATTGCCTTATACCGTAGACAGAAGGTAACGATATTTCAATACAAATTTGGCATAAGTTACCGTTCAACGATAATGCCGCTGAGATACAATTTATTTTCTTGTCGGTTGGTATTTTTTCTCTTACTCTCCTACATTATTGCCATATATTTCCAAAAATAATTGTATTTTGTAAACATTTTAATTCACAATAATAGCAAAGGCAGATTATTTAAAAAATAAGGAAAATTTCGAAATAATGAAAATAACAAATTAAAAAAATGGATATGAATGACAAAAATATATGAACCGCTAAACAAATTTGTAGTCTTCAGGTTCATGGAAAAGATTCTAATGCCACGTATATGTTATATATACTCCTTTCTTCAATGTTATTAATGGAATTCATCACTATTAAATTACAAAAGTTTTAAACAAAATATTTTTGAAAAAAAAAAAAACAAAAATGTAAATAAATATTGACAATGCCGTCAGCAAACCGTCGTTGTTTTATGTAATAATTCTTAGTAACGGCAAAACGTTCCGTTACCGTCGCAAAGTGGCGTCTTTTCTTAAAACCCGTGGCAAAAATACAAAATTTTGTGAAATGAATGAAAAGTTATATAAAGAACTAATTGGTTACTGATCACAATTCAAAAACGTTTTCCTTAATTGCAAAAAAATAAGGAAAAGGGTGATCTTGAAAAAATAAAACACTTTAGAATTAAAGTGTCGTTTGATTACTACTTTTTTTGGTATTATTTTAAGGTATGTTTGTTTTTTATTAAAAGAAGTAGTAAAATATTTAGCAGAAGCCCTACTTTTTCGGCAGTAGTCTCATAGCGAAAACGAGAAAAATTGGCTATTGTGGAAAAATTACACGATTTACCAGAATACCACAATTAAAAAAATGGCTTGCCACACACCGTACGAGAAAAGCATTTATGGAAAACAACCCAGACTGGCTAAATGGGGTTACAACTTTTGAAAACATCGAAAAACCGCATACATCCTCTGACAGCAAAAGAGGAAGACCTGCAAAAACTATAAATGAGTGTTCTGAGTACACAAGAAAACGTAAACTTGGAAATGCCACAAAAGATATATCTAAATCGCATCTTTTAAGAGCATTATGTCTTAAGTTTGTAAAAGATAAATATAAATCAAGGTCCGACAAAAAAAAGCTGTGGTGCTTGCAAGCCCAGTTCGACTGCAGAGAATCAAAGGGAGTATTCCTACTCCACCAAATGCTTTACCAACAAAGTATAATATAGAAAAAGCCTTAGCGT
This sequence comes from Phasia obesa, assembly GCA_949628195.1. Lineage (NCBI taxonomy): Eukaryota > Metazoa > Arthropoda > Insecta > Diptera > Tachinidae > Phasia > Phasia obesa. The sequence goes on along the minus strand of OX451215.1, from coordinate 143,133,419 downwards.
TGTTTTTGGAATTAGGATTGTCAAAGAAAAAATATTCTAACTTTCGGATTTGAACAATGTGTATTGCAAAGCGCACCGGGTTAAACTAGTTACTAAATATAAATTTACTTAGACTTAAATATTAAATGTATATAAAAATGTGTATTTCCGATACAAATAAAAACTTATATTTAAAAAAACTTGTTAACATTTAACTGGAAAAATTATCCAATTTTTGGAGCACCCTGTACCTCTAGCAGTATTTTGTAAACATTATTTTGAAGCCTAAAGCGTCCTCTGTCAATATCTTTTTAAATCTTTAAAATATCAAAAGTTATGATTTCTGCAACGAAAAAAGTCAAGAGGCGCGCCACTGTGCGTCGTCTGTTGAGTTTCTACACTTACCATTTTAAATTTCTACAAAATTTAAATTATTTTTTTTCCAATAAAATATTTTTAACAAAAACTTTAAACAAAGGAAAAAAATGGAATATATTAATATGGTAGCATAATTTTAAAAGAAATGTTATAATCATTATGCATTGTCGGATGTTAATTGTCACAAAAAAGGAGAGAATGAATGAAACCACCTACCTTGTGTTTTTCTACCATGTTCTCAAGTCTTTTTCAAGCTTAACTCTTAAGTAGGTAAGTTTTTTATAATATTTTTCTCAAGTAATTGGCTTGTTGGGACATATAAGGGATAAACAAAATTGAAAATAAAATGTGATACCAATGTAAATTAACGCAGGAGACAAAACTGGTGTTATAATTTTATTTATTGTTATAATTTTGAACCTTGCCGGCTAAATTTCATTGTTAATAGCCAATAATGCTGCTAAAAATCAGTTTTTCAAAGAAAGGCATTTCGTTTTATTAAAATTTAGGAATCAAAGCAACATTTGTAATAAAACTAGCTGACCCGGCCCGCGTTGCTGGCCCTAAGCAAACATTAGTGTTGTATTACCACACGATTTAAATTGATCTTTTAACCAAATTTACGGCGTTTAAATAAAAATCCATAAAGTTTTTTTTACAGAATAACTTACATATGGTGTAGATATCGGCTCAATCAAAAAAGAAACGCATGTATTTAAGGCAAGTTGGAAATTATATTTATTTATTACTTCATCTTAAGGCCAGCGGATAGAAAATGGTTTTTTGTTTTTTTATTTGGTGTAAAAACGTATAAATTTTTTGGCGTGCCAACTCGGGAGCAAGCCACATGCAACTGGCCGTGTGAAAAACATGAATTTTCCAAAATTAAGCCAGCAATGATTGGCCTTGTGCTTTTTTGATGGTAATAGCAAAGGCAAGACGTAAAGGGAATTGAAGCCGCTTAAATTTGAATGGTAAATCGTTGGAAATCATTGGAATTCGTGGAATAAGTACGTATTTGCCTTTGAATCCGCCACCGATGATTGTTGCCTTGGTGAACAATTTTTTGATGGTCAATCTGGTTCCGTTTCATAACATTGGTGCGTTTCAGTTGCGAATAAGAATTACCGGTGTTCCAACCTTTAATGATAGTACATGCGGTGGGATTCCGGGTGGTTCAAATGAATTCAAAAATTCAGTGTGATAATTGAGGGCTTGTTTTTCATCCGTTACTCTGTCGATCGATTTGTATTTGATTAATTTGCCGGGCAGTTTCAATTACATTTGATCATTAAGCTTGTTGACATCATCATTTTTTGGTGCCAAAATTGTACGTTAGCACAGCCAATCCGGATTTTTGTAGGAGGAAGTTAAACTTGGGAATACATTGTCGACAACGGCTTGAATATTCATTTGCATTTAACAGAAGTTACGCGGGAACGAAATCTCGTTCGTGGAGCGATTAATTGGAATTTTTCCATTTCCGATGTCCAAAAGTTGTTTTGAGAATGTTTAGGTAAACGGTTCTTGCAACAAATGCGCATGTTCGTCGATAGCGTGAGTTTCTCGACTTGGTTCCAAAATGTACCGTTATTTTTTATCAGCGTTTGAAAAAAACGCAAAAATGTGCACAAAATGTAGGTATCTTAAATGCAAGAGTACACAAAGTTGTTTCTCATCGATTGATAATATAATATTGTTTTTAACTTATTGTAAAATGTTGCATTTTAGTAAGCGCGGAATATCTTGTGTTATCGAATGATATAAATATTTTGTAAATAAACCTAAAACTCTGATTTTTGAATGCAACATTACGAAAGTTTTAAAATTTTGATATTGGATAATTATTAACATAGGTGTTTTGTAAATATCTTCGGTACTACATAACCGATTTAAGAGTTTAATATCTCGTTTTGAAAAACATGAGAACGGCTTTCAAAAAAAAAAATAAATATATCTACTTATATGTATTGGTGGTGCAATATGAAAATTGGGTTTTGCCACGCCCCTCCGCCCGTAGACCGAAAATCAAATATCAGACTTCACAGACTGAGTATTCTGAAGATTCCCTGAAAATTTCACCAATATAGGCCCAGCCGTTTTAAAGTCCATACGTTACATACATACACACATCCTATTTTTATATATGTATATGTATAGATTAAATTTTTTATATGTAACATACAGCCTTAATAACGTAAATTCGTAGACAACATAGTTAAACTGGCGGATAATCCCATTATTAATTGACATGGAAATGTGGCGATCTAAACAACACCTTGTTTTTATTCCGATTTTTAATAAAATTTTAAGCGTTTTGTTTTTTTGTCTAAATGATTTCGATGCGAAGACATATGATTTTTTATCGGGGAAAAAGCTTTTATGTGTGCAAACAAAATAGTTTCTAGTAAATTTGCTTGGAACACACACAAATTTAAAAAATTCCAATTAGATAATCGCCTTACATTTATTATTGTTGTGAATGACATCTAATCAGAAAATCCTAAAATAAAATATTTTAGCTCGGCACAATGCTTCGAACTCTCATTAATATATGATCAATTTGTCAATTTGACATACATACGATCCATATTTTCGAACAATTTTATACTTATTACCATTTTTATGTCATATTATTTTCTCAAAACGAGACACCGTTGCAGTGGATGCAATGAATAGCGTGGTGAGTGAGACAACGTTGGAGTGCAAGGGGTTAATACTGCTGCAATTTTGTAATGCTCTGTCATATTTTGTGTTTGTTTATATCTACTTGTTTCTGAATCAATATTCTTTGTATTTGAACTAAGCATTTTATTTATTTTTTAATTAATTTTTGGTGTTTTAATAATAACATTCTTCATGTATGTTCATTACCCTTTATATACCCTGTTCAGACATGTTTTTTTAATTTAGACATTTAATCGTAATTGAGCAATTTAATCTAGTGTTCACACATGCTCAATTAAGCTTACTCAATTTGTATTTGACAGCTGAAAAAACTTTGTTTTTATTATAATCGTATAGCATTTTGCGTCTTGTTTTTCTTTAGAAAAATTGAATCGATTATAATAAAAACTTTGTTTTTATTATAATCGTATAGCATTTTGCGTCTTGTTTTTCTTTAGAAAAATTGATAAAAGTTACACTTTTGCGAATTTATATGATACAATTAAAACAATTAAAAAGAAAAAAACACACAATTTGCTATGTAATTTTTATTTTATCAGATTTTTTTGACATCTGAAAATTAAATTTTAACCCACCCCCAAAATACATACATGTGCTTTATGTTTTTGTAGTAGAGCTACTACCTATTGCTATTGTGACATGCAGTAAACTCAATTTTTCTCACAGAAAATAATTTACAGTAGTTACGCAATTATGTCCTAATTGCTCAATTTAGTAATTGAGTTCTGGTATTGTAAATTGAGCTCAATTGCGTAAATTAAGGCTTATGTCTGAACAGAGTATTATATGAGAGAATTTAAATTTATTATTTCGCTCTTTGATTTGTAGACAAAGAGTTTTTAGGCATCAATTTTTCATCAACGTACTATTATTTTATACTTATTACAGATCCTTTGTTCAGCAGTCTCGAAAACTTTGGGAGCACTCTTTATCTACATCATCTGAAGACAACAGGACAGATAAATTTTTTGAAAACTACATTACAACAATGACACTACCGAGCGCCGCACGCGTTTATGCGGATGTGAATGCACATAAGCCGGATGAGTATTGGGACTATGAAAACTACGTTGTCGATTGGGCTAATAAAGATGATTATCAATTGGTGCGCAAATTGGGACGAGGCAAATATTAAAACCTGTAAAGATATTATTGAAGATATTAAAACCTGTAAAGAAGAAAAAGATTAAGCGCGAAATTAAAATTTTAGAAAATCTGCGTGGAGGTACCAACATAATTACATTACTGGCTGTGGTCAAGGATCCTATTTCTCGTACTCCAGCTCTTATATTTGAGCATGTCAACAATACAGACTTTAAACAATTGTATCAAACACTTACAGATTATGAAATTCGTTACTACCTGTTTGAGTTGTTAAAAGCACTCGATTACTGTCACAGCATGGGCATAATGCATCGTGACGTAAAGCCTCACAACGTTATGATCGATCACGAAAATCGTAAATTCAGACTGATCGATTGGGGTTTAGCCGAATTCTATCACCCCGGACAGGAATACAACGTACGTGTTGCCTCACGCTATTTTAAGGGACCCGAATTATTAGTTGACTACCAAATGTATGACTATTCATTAGATATGTGGTCACTGGGTTGCATGTTGGCCTCAATGATCTTCCGCAAAGAGCCATTCTTCCACGGTCATGATAACTACGATCAATTGGTGCGTATAGCCAAAGTGCTGGGCACTGAAGAGCTTTACGCTTATCTTGATAAGTACAACATCGAATTGGATCCCCGATTCCGTGACATTTTGCAGAGACACTCTCGCAAGAGATGGGAACGTTTCGTTCACTCTGACAACCAGCATCTTGTATCGCCAGAAGCCCTTGATTTTCTCGACAAGCTTCTGCGTTATGATCACGTCGAACGACTTACTGCCCGTGAGGCAATGGCACATCCGTATTTCGCACCAATTGTTAACGGCCAGATGAAGTCCAATAATCAGCAATAGGGTTAAAAGCCAACACTAGGATGAATGTAGTGGGGAAGTGTGTTAGCCAGTCATCATCATGCCGTATTACAGAGTCACAGAAAAGATAAATAAGTTGTAGACAATTTATCATAATGAAAATAAATTCATATTTATATTTTATAACTACCATCAATAAAAAACGGCAATATAAAACTATATTTCGCATAGTTACAAAAATAACTAATTGTTGATACGATGATGAAGGTGATGTGTATTGCATCAACCAATAATAAATAATAATTAACAGCAGTAACTGCGTTTAAATAAATCCAATTAACTGATAATATTTATACAAAATATAAAACAATTTCAAAATCAACAATAAATTCAAATTAAATACTATTATTGAAAAATAAATGTGGTATCATTTAATACGAAAGTAAACAAAATCATCGTCTAGATTGTAGATTCTCGTTGTTCTCATAATCCGCCCCACAATTTTTATAACAAATATAATTTTGTAAAGATTTGATGTCTATGAACGGTAATGAACTTCAAAATTTAATGCTTAGGTTGTTCACGGTAGATAAGTTATCGTGATATTTGCTTATTAGAGGTTCTTTGGTTACACATAACACACTTCGCCTTCATTCAAATATTAAACATTCAATATGAACATGATATAGCATACACAATGAAACTACAAGAGTGGATGAACTAAATTTATTGCTTGTTAAACACAAAAATAAACAATAAAAACCTTAATAAAGTAATACAAGAATCGCTTTTAATAAAACTTAAAACATGGGTAGATTTTTGTCTAAAATGTGCAATAGAATATGAAGAGGTTGGCGGAAAAACGACCTCAGTTTGTTTTGAGATAATCGGCTTTGAAAATAAACTTAAGATTTATAGATTAATAACTTACTAGATATCATTGGTGCGCTTCGCTGCCCTTTTTTATTAAAATAAAATAAACACTTGTAAGAAAAAGTATGACCATGCTTAAACACGAAAACGCATGTTATTCTTGTGTTTTTGAATTGCGGCTAAGAGAATAACATATACATACATATTTGTTTATTGGTGTTAGTAAGAACTTGATAGTCGTATTACTCATACAGTACTGAACCGATTTAAATAAAATTAGGATTCTGCACATCTGTGTAGAAAATGCTTTAAAACCATATAAGTCTTTCCGAAATCGGTGCGGTATTACGGACGTAAAAGGGATTACAAAAAACGTGTTTGCCTATTAATTATAAAGATAAATCTTAAATTGTATTACTTTGCATTCACATATTACGTAAGATTTATGTCTCTGATTTTTTGTAGATATTTCCATTAAACGTTATTGATTATAACATGAAGTAGTAGTAGAAAACTCATTAAATGGAATACAATTTCTTGATATATTAAAAAGTTGCACACATATAACTTTTGTTTCAAAGAGTTTATGCCTGTTTATTTAGAAATTCGTATTCCAATATATTTTCGGAAACTTGTTAATCGTATTCTTTGGCTTGTTTAACGAGTGCACCTGCAAGTTCTGGTTTTAACAATGTTCTTTCGAGATGCGGAAGTCATTCTACTTGCTGCTTACCAAAGCTTTTCTCTATAAAGGAAATTAAAAGGCGTGAAAGCTCCGTGTTTTTGGATTTTGCTCTTTTCTTGAGACGAGTTTCTTGTATTGAAGACAGTAATCTATCAGTGGGACACTCCATTTTTTCAGCATGTCATCGATTAACGTGGCTTTATTAGTTATTACGGCGCACACTGGGACGACTCAGTACTAGCAGCGGCCAAAATAAGAAGGAGTTGAGCTAGAAGCACCAAATTTGGCACACGCTATTATTTTAGGAAAATATAGTTTTTGGCAAAAAATCATCAAAATCGGATGACGGATAGGCACACCTCCCATATGAAAAAATATAACATCCTATGCTAACTCTGCAAAAAATCAACTTATTTTAATGAAATTCGGCATACCTGATAAACTAAACTAAATATATCCAATGATCGTAATCGCTTTACTACAACGTCCATAAGACGCGGAAGAAAAATTTAAAAACATTTGAATAAAAAATATTTGCATTTATTTCATATAAATATTTTCATACAACTTATTCTTCATCACTTGTTTCTTCATTGCTATCGATTTTTTCAACATCTGCCTCTGGATATCACTTTTGGAACTGAATTTCTTTGAGCGCTTATTACACGTTAGCAGTGGCTCTGAAGACAGAAATAAGTTTGCCATTAAATCGTAATTACTAGCTTGTCGTGATGTTTTTCTGGTGTTGAACTGCCGAACCTTTCGTAATTCTTTATGCTTGCTTTCAATCGGTTCTTCGGATAAATATCCTATAGGTATTTGAAAACTGTTGATTACTTGGCAACCATGAATAAGTATAAAGTGAGGGTATAAAGTGATATATATATATTTACAGTTTCATTAAGCAATTCTTGGAATTTATTTTGATCGACAAGTCTTCCGCAAGAGATAACGCTTAAAATTGTGCCAAATTTCTTTATTAAGTTTAAATCGATTCGAGTAATTTTTGAAGATACTTCAGCATTCAGAAAAGAAACGTCTAGCAGAATTGCCGTCATTTGTCGTTCCATATCCCGGATGAACTATATCTACGAGCAAACCTAATTTTGCTCTAAATTCATTTTGAATTCTCTTTTTAGTTTGATTAAATATAGCTCTATTCTGCTCACTAGAAACCCTCCAACATTTTAATGGCAATCTGTAAGCAATATGAAGAAGGCATTCAAAAAATTTTATATGTGCGTGCAAAGTGGATAGACCGTATTTAAACAATTCTTCTTTTACAGGCCTTTCACGAATATGAAGGGAATTCATTTCAGTTTTCACTTAAAACATTAATAACAGCACCATCTACCATTGTTAACATTAGTTTAAAGCTCACCGTAATATCTAAGTTTTTAATATGGCAACTATATGGCACGAGATTGTAGATTTGGTTTTGAATTTCATTTTCTAATTCACGTATAACGAGAGCTGATTCTCTTATAAACACGCAATTTTTATTGGTCTGCAAAATTTAGGAGAGGAACAAAGTGTATTCAACCACAGTTCTTGTCCACTCTCTGCATAAGTAATGCGAATAGGTACCAATGCAGATACGAGTAGAAATTCATCAGTGCTTTGAGCATCTGAAAAATTTTGTTTGTAGCGGCTATGACTCGAACTACCATCAAAGCCCCATTTGCTTTCTAATATCAAATTTAATTTTTGTTGCTCAGTTCTTTCAAATGAACACATTTGAAGTAAGCTCAAGGTTGTGCGATTGAGCAAACTTTGTAGCGGTACTTCAGCTGAAGTTTCTGTTATAGAAATGGGTTGTGGAAGCAAGTTTTCCTTTGCCTTCTTTAAAGCGTAGTAGCTCGGGTAAAAATCGCTGTGTATTGAGTTACCAACTGACCTTAAGATATTGTACTTTTGTTTCGTCAAATCTAACTCAAGAAATAGTGACAACGCTTCCATAACACCTAAGGTCTTTTTTATTTTGCAGTCATCTTGTTCTCCTCGTTGGCATCTTTCCGCAGCTTTGATTATTTCTTGCGGCGACTTGGTTGAAACCAAGTCTTCTACCCTTCGTCTTTTCGTTCGTTCTGAAGACACTTCAAATGGTTTTGAAGGCCTGCCCTTGCTCGTACTTGCAACCTAAATAACGAATGCGAATAAAAGACGACTACAAAATACTGCATTTACTTTCCGAAAAACTGTATTAATACATACCACAGCTTCTTCTTCTACTTCAAAGTCCGTATCAAGCCATAGCGGTTATTCCATTCAAAAGCTGTCCTCATTCGATAACATTTCTCCCACAAACTCTTGAATTTTAAAAGCAGTAACTCTATTTTTTGTTCATTAATTATAATTTTTTCACCACATCTGTCTTTAATGAAACACACAATATTGTGAAGTTGTTCGCCTCGTCGCAAATGTTTGGAAGCCAACCACATATCGAAAATTTGCCGAATTTTTACTTTGGATACCACTACAAAATAACCCATAAAAAACGAAAGTGCAAGTCTCTGCACGTAATATTTTGGATTTAGAATAAGCACTTGTACCAAAATAATATAAAAAAAAATGAGAGTTTTTTTTTCCTTTTTTTAATAATTGCTTAAAACACTTTGCACTTCACTTTAACTTTTTTTTCATAATCGGATGCTTTGCTTCGTGATAACGGTGCATTCAAGGCGAATTCATACCAGGTGGAGTCGATAGCCCAGCTGATTGTTTTTTGCTCTCGTTTTTTTGCTAATGTCTTGTCAAAAAATACATTGTTTCATATCTGCTAATCTAATGTCAAAGTTGTTCTTTTGTTGTAGTTGTTGTCCTACTGCTCACACCTGGTATGAATTCGCCTTGGGTGCATTATAAAGATCACTTGTCAAAACAAATAAATTGGCATTGCCCGATCAGAAATATATTGAAAAATAAAATCCCATACTCTTTTTTCCCAAAACACCTGAAATTTATATGAAAAACATCCTCCCACGCTCATATGAAAAAATTCTTTATAATAATCTCATATGTACTATTGTTCAATATGCAGACTTTAACGGCCTCGTGAAGCTACAATGTTTAAAATATTTGCAAAATTCGTTCTGATTTTTCTTAAGTAAAGTTTTAACTTTGATCGTGCATATTTATTTTTCATTTTTAGCATACTTCATATTTAGCATTTTTGGCCGCTGTCGTCCCAGTGTGCGGCGTCATACTGCTCTTTGGTTGCGATTCTTTCTGTCTTTTGAATACCTCGAACCGGGTCAATACCTCGAATTCGATAGTACTGGTTCGGTTAGTGATGTGAACACGATACGTGCTCGTCATTTAGAACAAAACATCATGACAGCTCGCGAGTGTGTGACAGGAATTTTAACTCTATTTTACTTTACAAATTTTAACTATTTTCTTCTTCAGTAGAACAATTGTATATCTAAACAATTAAGTATTTGCAATAAAAAAACAATGTTTGAATTATTTACTAATATAAATTACCCTAAAATTTAGTATTTCAGTTTCAAAATTTGTACTTAATTAGTTTTATTTTTATTTTTAATAACTTTATCGTATTGATCTGTACAAAGATCTAACCGTTCATATGATACACACATAAGAACAACAGAAGCATTTAAAAAATTAGTCAAGTGCGAGTTAGACTTACACACTTAGGGTTCCGTACTAAATTCAAGTCATGAGTCACCCTTTAATTTTAAAATTAAAGTCATAATTGCATCACTGTAGGAACACCCTTTAAATTTGAGCAACTTTTGTTATAGCGGCCATGGTAATACACTATAGAAATATCATGAGCCTACCTATTGCGGTGCAAAAAATAAGGTAATATACGTGAAAAACATGTCACTGATAGAACACCCTTTATATATTAGTAATTGTTACAGCGGCCGAAGTACAACATCTACTGTAAACAAGAGTCTACCTATTACGGTTCAAAAAATAAGGCTATTTACGTAAAAATCATGTCTCTGTCGGAACACCCTTTAATTTTGTTATTTGCTATGGCGGCCAGGGCAATTCTCTTTCTATGAATATATAAAGAGTCTACCTATTACTATTAGAAAATAAGTTACTATACGTGAAAAACATGTCACTGTTAGAACACCCTTTAATTTTTAGTAATTGTCAATGGCCATGGCATCACATCTTCTATACAAACTGGAAGAATCTACTTATTACGGTGCAAAAAATATGTCGTTATACATGCAAAACACGTCACTGTCGACAAAACCCTTTAAATTTTTATTGTTTTTATAGTGGTCATAATAATACACCATTTGTGAAAATTTTTAGAGTCTATTATGTAAATTACGTCTTTGTCGGCACACCCTTTAATTTTTACTATTTGTTATAGTGGCCATAGTAATACTCATCCTATAAAAACTTCAAGAGTCTACCTAATATCGTTCAAAACCTATGCCATATACACATACAAATCACGTCACTAACGGAACACCCGTTAATTTTTAGGTTTAATATGTATACTTGCTTATAACGCGAACATAGTTTAAATCACTGCAAATTTTAAGTGGTTGCTTCCTATAGCTCAAGAAATAAATACAGGCAAATAACAGGTCACTTTCGCAACACCCTATAAGTTTTAGTATTTGTTGCTATAGTGGCCACAGTTATACGCCTTCTGTGAAAATTTCAAGAGTCTACCTATTATGGTTCAAAACTTAGGCCTTATACATGCAAATCACACCACTATCGGAACACCCTTTAATTTTTAGGTTTATTTTTTTAGACTTGTTTATAAACCGAACTAAGTTTTAATTACTGGTTGTAAATTTTTAGTGTATGCCTCCTTCAGTTCAAGATATAAACACATATTTGTGAATAACACCTCTATATCGGAACACCCTATAAGTTTTAATTTTTGTTGCTATAGCGGCCACAGCTATACACTTTCTGTGAAAATTTCAAGAGTCTACCTATTATGGATCAAAACTTAGGCTTTATACATGCAAATCACACCACTAGCGGAACACCCTTTAATTTTTATTTTTTTATAGTTGTTTATATAGTGAGCTAAGTTTTAATTACTGTTTGTAAATTTCAAGTGTATCCCACCTACAGTTCACAAATATGCAGATATTCGTGAATAACACCTCTCTATCGGAACACCCTATAAAATTTAGTATTTGCTACTATAGCGGACACAGCTATACACCTTCCGTGAAAATTTCAAGCATCTACCTATTATGGTTCAAAACTTAGGCCTTATACATGCAAATCACACCCCCTTTAGTTGTTTATATAGTGAACTAAGTTTTAATTACTGTTTGTAAATTTCAAGTGTATCCCTCCTACAGTTCAAGAAATAAACACATTTTCGTGAATAACACCTCTCTATTGGAACACCCTATAAGTTTTAGAATTTGTTGCTATAGCGGCAACAGCTATACATCATCTGTGAAAATTTCAAGAGTCTACCTATTACGGTTCCAGAGATAAAAGGCGCTGACAGACGTACAGACATTGTAGCGAAAACAATAGGGTTTCGTTTTTACACTTCGTGTACGGAACTCTAAAAAGAAACAAATTACAAGTAAAGATGATCTTCATTTGTATTTTCAGATACTTGGAGTGTTTGCTCTTTATTTTTACTGTCACACAAGGCTTTGTTATGAACAATAAAATAATCACATACACGAACTTCTCTATTTACTTCGTGCTACGAACAGTATACGACATTATTTTAGGTTGTTGTAAACAAGGTACAATGTATACATATAAAATAAATATAAATGTATACATATAAAATAAATATTTTGTTTATTGCCTTATACCGTAGACAGAAGGTAACGATATTTCAATACAAATTTGGCATAAGTTACCGTTCAACGATAATGCCGCTGAGATACAATTTATTTTCTTGTCGGTTGGTATTTTTTCTCTTACTCTCCTACATTATTGCCATATATTTCCAAAAATAATTGTATTTTGTAAACATTTTAATTCACAATAATAGCAAAGGCAGATTATTTAAAAAATAAGGAAAATTTCGAAATAATGAAAATAACAAATTAAAAAAATGGATATGAATGACAAAAATATATGAACCGCTAAACAAATTTGTAGTCTTCAGGTTCATGGAAAAGATTCTAATGCCACGTATATGTTATATATACTCCTTTCTTCAATGTTATTAATGGAATTCATCACTATTAAATTACAAAAGTTTTAAACAAAATATTTTTGAAAAAAAAAAAAACAAAAATGTAAATAAATATTGACAATGCCGTCAGCAAACCGTCGTTGTTTTATGTAATAATTCTTAGTAACGGCAAAACGTTCCGTTACCGTCGCAAAGTGGCGTCTTTTCTTAAAACCCGTGGCAAAAATACAAAATTTTGTGAAATGAATGAAAAGTTATATAAAGAACTAATTGGTTACTGATCACAATTCAAAAACGTTTTCCTTAATTGCAAAAAAATAAGGAAAAGGGTGATCTTGAAAAAATAAAACACTTTAGAATTAAAGTGTCGTTTGATTACTACTTTTTTGGTATTATTTTAAGGTATGTTTGTTTTTTATTAAAAGAAGTAGTAAAATATTTAGCAGAAGCCCTACTTTTTCGGCAGTAGTCTCATAGCGAAAACGAGAAAAATTGGCTATTGTGGAAAAATTACACGATTTACCAGAATACCACAATTAAAAAAATGGCTTGCCACACACCGTACGAGAAAAGCATTTATGGAAAACAACCCAGACTGGCTAAATGGGGTTACAACTTTTGAAAACATCGAAAAACCGCATACATCCTCTGACAGCAAAAGAGGAAGACCTGCAAAAACTATAAATGAGTGTTCTGAGTACACAAGAAAACGTAAACTTGGAAATGCCACAAAAGATATATCTAAATCGCATCTTTTAAGAGCATTATGTCTTAAGTTTGTAAAAGATAAATATAAATCAAGGTCCGACAAAAAAAAGCTGTGGTGCTTGCAAGCCCAGTTCGACTGCAGAGAATCAAAGGGAGTATTCCTACTCCACCAAATGCTTTACCAACAAAGTATAATATAGAAAAAGCCTTAGCGTTGTTTTTGGAATTAGGATTGTCAAAGAAAAAATATTCTAACTTTCGGATTTGAACAATGTGTATTGCAAAGCGCACCGGGTTAAACTAGTTACTAAATATAAATTTACTTAGACTTAAATATTAAATGTATATAAAAATGTGTATTTCCGATACAAATAAAAACTTATATTTAAAAAAACTTGTTAACATTTAACTGGAAAAATTATCCAATTTTTGGAGCACCCTGTACCTCTAGCAGTATTTTGTAAACATTATTTTGAAGCCTAAAGCGTCCTCTGTCAATATCTTTTTAAATCTTTAAAATATCAAAAGTTATGATTTCTGCAACGAAAAAAGTCAAGAGGCGCGCCACTGTGCGTCGTCTGTTGAGTTTCTACACTTACCATTTTAAATTTCTACAAAATTTAAATTATTTTTTTTCCAATAAAATATTTTTAACAAAAACTTTAAACAAAGGAAAAAAATGGAATATATTAATATGGTAGCATAATTTTAAAAGAAATGTTATAATCATTATGCATTGTCGGATGTTAATTGTCACAAAAAAGGAGAGAATGAATGAAACCACCTACCTTGTGTTTTTCTACCATGTTCTCAAGTCTTTTTCAAGCTTAACTCTTAAGTAGGTAAGTTTTTTATAATATTTTTCTCAAGTAATTGGCTTGTTGGGACATATAAGGGATAAACAAAATTGAAAATAAAATGTGATACCAATGTAAATTAACGCAGGAGACAAAACTGGTGTTATAATTTTATTTATTGTTATAATTTTGAACCTTGCCGGCTAAATTTCATTGTTAATAGCCAATAATGCTGCTAAAAATCAGTTTTTCAAAGAAAGGCATTTCGTTTTATTAAAATTTAGGAATCAAAGCAACATTTGTAATAAAACTAGCTGACCCGGCCCGCGTTGCTGGCCCTAAGCAAACATTAGTGTTGTATTACCACACGATTTAAATTGATCTTTTAACCAAATTTACGGCGTTTAAATAAAAATCCATAAAGTTTTTTTTACAGAATAACTTACATATGGTGTAGATATCGGCTCAATCAAAAAAGAAACGCATGTATTTAAGGCAAGTTGGAAATTATATTTATTTATTACTTCATCTTAAGGCCAGCGGATAGAAAATGGTTTTTTGTTTTTTTATTTGGTGTAAAAACGTATAAATTTTTTGGCGTGCCAACTCGGGAGCAAGCCACATGCAACTGGCCGTGTGAAAAACATGAATTTTCCAAAATTAAGCCAGCAATGATTGGCCTTGTGCTTTTTTGATGGTAATAGCAAAGGCAAGACGTAAAGGGAATTGAAGCCGCTTAAATTTGAATGGTAAATCGTTGGAAATCATTGGAATTCGTGGAATAAGTACGTATTTGCCTTTGAATCCGCCACCGATGATTGTTGCCTTGGTGAACAATTTTTTGATGGTCAATCTGGTTCCGTTTCATAACATTGGTGCGTTTCAGTTGCGAATAAGAATTACCGGTGTTCCAACCTTTAATGATAGTACATGCGGTGGGATTCCGGGTGGTTCAAATGAATTCAAAAATTCAGTGTGATAATTGAGGGCTTGTTTTTCATCCGTTACTCTGTCGATCGATTTGTATTTGATTAATTTGCCGGGCAGTTTCAATTACATTTGATCATTAAGCTTGTTGACATCATCATTTTTTGGTGCCAAAATTGTACGTTAGCACAGCCAATCCGGATTTTTGTAGGAGGAAGTTAAACTTGGGAATACATTGTCGACAACGGCTTGAATATTCATTTGCATTTAACAGAAGTTACGCGGGAACGAAATCTCGTTCGTGGAGCGATTAATTGGAATTTTTCCATTTCCGATGTCCAAAAGTTGTTTTGAGAATGTTTAGGTAAACGGTTCTTGCAACAAATGCGCATGTTCGTCGATAGCGTGAGTTTCTCGACTTGGTTCCAAAATGTACCGTTATTTTTTATCAGCGTTTGAAAAAAACGCAAAAATGTGCACAAAATGTAGGTATCTTAAATGCAAGAGTACACAAAGTTGTTTCTCATCGATTGATAATATAATATTGTTTTTAACTTATTGTGAAATGTTGCATCTTAGTAAGCGCGGAATATCTTGTGTTATCGAATGATATAAATATTTTGTAAATAAACCTAAAACTCTGATTTTTGAATGCAACATTACGAAAGTTTTAAAATTTTGATATTGGATAATTATTAACATAGGTGTTTTGTAAATATCTTCGGAACTACATAACCGATTTAAGAGTTTAATATCTCGTTTTGAAAAACATGAGAACGGCTTTCAAAAAAAAAAATAAATATATCTATTTATATGTATTGGTGGTGCAATATGAAAATTGGGTTTTGCCACGCCCCTCCGCCCGTAGACCGAAAATCAAATATCAGACTTCACAGACTGAGTATTCTGAAGATTCCCTGAAAATTTCACCAATATAGGCCCAGCCGTTTTAAAACCCATACGTTACATACATACACACATCCTATTTTTATATATGTATATGTATAGATTAAATTTTTTATATGTAACATACAGCCTTAATAACGTAAATTCGTAGACAACATAGTTAAACTGGCGGATAATCCCATTATTAATTGACATGGAAATGTGGCGATCTAAACAACACCTTGTTTTTATTCCGATTTTTAATAAAATTTTAAGCGTTTTGTTTTTTTGTCTAAATGATTTCGATGCGAAGACATATGATTTTTTATCGGGGAAAAAGCTTTTATGTGTGCAAACAAAATAGTTTCTAGTAAATTTGCTTGGAACACACACAAATTTAAAAAATTCCAATTAGATAATCGCCTTACATTTATTATTGTTGTGAATGACATCTAATCAGAAAATCCTAAAATAAAATATTTTAGCTCGGCACAATGCTTCGAACTCTCATTAATATATGATCAATTTGTCAATTTGACATACATACGATCCATATTTTCGAACAATTTTATACTTATTACCATTTTTATGTCATATTATTTTCTCAAAACGAGACACCGTTGCAGTGGATGCAATGAATAGCGTGGTGAGTGAGACAACGTTGGAGTGCAAGGGGTTAATACTGCTGCAATTTTGTAATGCTCTGTCATATTTTGTGTTTGTTTATATCTACTTGTTTCTGAATCAATATTCTTTGTATTTGAACTAAGCATTTTATTTATTTTTTAATTAATTTTTGGTGTTTTAATAATAACATTCTTCATGTATGTTCATTACCCTTTATATACCCTGTTCAGACATGTTTTTTTAATTTAGACATTTAATCGTAATTGAGCAATTTAATCTAGTGTTCACACATGCTCAATTAAGCTTACTCAATTTGTATTTGACAGCTGAAAAAACTTTGTTTTTATTATAATCGTATAGCATTTTGCGTCTTGTTTTTCTTTAGAAAAATTGAATCGATTATAATAAAAACTTTGTTTTTATTATAATCGTATAGCATTTTGCGTCTTGTTTTTCTTTAGAAAAATTGATAAAAGTTACACTTTTGCGAATTTATATGATACAATTAAAACAATTAAAAAGAAAAAAACACACAATTTGCTATGTAATTTTTATTTTATCAGATTTTTTTGACATCTGAAAATTAAATTTTAACCCACCCCCAAAATACATACATGTGCTTTATGTTTTTGTAGTAGAGCTACTACCTATTGCTATTGTGACATGCAGTAAACTCAATTTTTCTCACAGAAAATAATTTACAGTAGTTACGCAATTATGTCCTAATTGCTCAATTTAGTAATTGAGTTCTGGTATTGTAAATTGAGCTCAATTGCGTAAATTAAGGCTTATGTCTGAACAGAGTATTATATGAGAGAATTTAAATTTATTATTTCGCTCTTTGATTTGTAGACAAAGAGTTTTTAGGCATCAATTTTTCATCAACGTACTATTATTTTATACTTATTACAGATCCTTTGTTCAGCAGTCTCGAAAACTTTGGGAGCACTCTTTATCTACATCATCTGAAGACAACAGGACAGATAAATTTTTTGAAAACTACATTACAACAATGACACTACCGAGCGCCGCACGCGTTTATGCGGATGTGAATGCACATAAGCCGGATGAGTATTGGGACTATGAAAACTACGTTGTCGATTGGGCTAATAAAGATGATTATCAATTGGTGCGCAAATTGGGACGAGGCAAATATTAAAACCTGTAAAGATATTATTGAAGATATTAAAACCTGTAAAGAAGAAAAAGATTAAGCGCGAAATTAAAATTTTAGAAAATCTGCGTGGAGGTACCAACATAATTACATTACTGGCTGTGGTCAAGGATCCTATTTCTCGTACTCCAGCTCTTATATTTGAGCATGTCAACAATACAGACTTTAAACAATTGTATCAAACACTTACAGATTATGAAATTCGTTACTACCTGTTTGAGTTGTTAAAAGCACTCGATTACTGTCACAGCATGGGCATAATGCATCGTGACGTAAAGCCTCACAACGTTATGATCGATCACGAAAATCGTAAATTCAGACTGATCGATTGGGGTTTAGCCGAATTCTATCACCCCGGACAGGAATACAACGTACGTGTTGCCTCACGCTATTTTAAGGGACCCGAATTATTAGTTGACTACCAAATGTATGACTATTCATTAGATATGTGGTCACTGGGTTGCATGTTGGCCTCAATGATCTTCCGCAAAGAGCCATTCTTCCACGGTCATGATAACTACGATCAATTGGTGCGTATAGCCAAAGTGCTGGGCACTGAAGAGCTTTACGCTTATCTTGATAAGTACAACATCGAATTGGATCCCCGATTCCGTGACATTTTGCAGAGACACTCTCGCAAGAGATGGGAACGTTTCGTTCACTCTGACAACCAGCATCTTGTATCGCCAGAAGCCCTTGATTTTCTCGACAAGCTTCTGCGTTATGATCACGTCGAACGACTTACTGCCCGTGAGGCAATGGCACATCCGTATTTCGCACCAATTGTTAACGGCCAGATGAAGTCCAATAATCAGCAATAGGGTTAAAAGCCAACACTAGGATGAATGTAGTGGGGAAGTGTGTTAGCCAGTCATCATCATGCCGTATTACAGAGTCACAGAAAAGATAAATAAGTTGTAGACAATTTATTATAATGAAAATAAATTCATATTTATATTTTATAACTACCATCAATAAAAAACGGCAATATAAAACTATATTTCGCATAGTTACAAAAATAACTAATTGTTGATACGATGATGAAGGTGATGTGTATTGCATCAACCAATAATAAATAATAATTAACAGCAGTAACTGCGTTTAAATAAATCCAATTAACTGATAATATTTATACAAAATATAAAACAATTTCAAAATCAACAATAAATTCAAATTAAATACTATTATTGAAAAATAAATGTGGTATCATTTAATACGAAAGTAAACAAAATCATCGTCTAGATTGTAGATTCTCGTTGTTCTCATAATCCGCCCCACAATTTTTATAACAAATATAATTTTGTAAAGATTTGATGTCTATGAACGGTAATGAACTTCAAAATTTAATGCTTAGGTTGTTCACGGTAGATAAGTTATCGTGATATTTGCTTATTAGAGGTTCTTTGGTTACACATAACACACTTCGCCTTCATTCAAATATTAAACATTCAATATGAACATGATATAGCATACACAATGAAACTACAAGAGTGGATGAACTAAATTTATTGCTTGTTAAACACAAAAATAAACAATAAAAACCTTAATAAAGTAATACAAGAATCGCTTTTAATAAAACTTAAAACATGGGTAGATTTTTGTCTAAAATGTGCAATAGAATATGAAGAGGTTGGCGGAAAAACGACCTCAGTTTGTTTTGAGATAATCGGCTTTGAAAATAAACTTAAGATTTATAGATTAATAACTTACTAGATATCATTGGTGCGCTTCGCTGCCCTTTTTTATTAAAATAAAATAAACACTTGTAAGAAAAAGTATGACCATGCTTAAACACGAAAACGCATGTTATTCTTGTGTTTTTGAATTGCGGCTAAGAGAATAACATATACATACATATTTGTTTATTGGTGTTAGTAAGAACTTGATAGTCGTATTACTCATACAGTACTGAACCGATTTAAATAAAATTAGGATTCTGCACATCTGTGTAGAAAATGCTTTAAAACCATATAAGTCTTTCCGAAATCGGTGCGGTATTACGGACGTAAAAGGGATTACAAAAAACGTGTTTGCCTATTAATTATAAAGATAAATCTTAAATTGTATTACTTTGCATTCACATATTACGTAAGATTTATGTCTCTGATTTTTTGTAGATATTTCCATTAAACGTTATTGATTATAACATGAAGTAGTAGTAGAAAACTCATTAAATGGAATACAATTTCTTGATATATTAAAAAGTTGCACACATATAACTTTTGTTTCAAAGAGTTTATGCCTGTTTATTTAGAAATTCGTATTCCAATATATTTTCGGAAACTTGTTAATCGTATTCTTTGGCTTGTTTAACGAGTGCACCTGCAAGTTCTGGTTTTAACAATGTTCTTTCGAGATGCGGAAGTCATTCTACTTGCTGCTTACCAAAGCTTTTCTCTATAAAGGAAATTAAAAGGCGTGAAAGCTCCGTGTTTTTGGATTTTGCTCTTTTCTTGAGACGAGTTTCTTGTATTGAAGACAGTAATCTATCAGTGGGACACTCCATTTTTTCAGCATGTCATCGATTAACGTGGCTTTATTAGTTATTACGGCGCACACTGGGACGACTCAGTACTAGCAGCGGCCAAAATAAGAAGGAGTTGAGCTAGAAGCACCAAATTTGGCACACGCTATTATTTTAGGAAAATATAGTTTTTGGCAAAAAATCATCAAAATCGGATGACGGATAGGCACACCTCCCATATGAAAAAATATAACATCCTATGCTAACTCTGCAAAAAATCAACTTATTTTAATGAAATTCGGCATACCTGATAAACTAAACTAAATATATCCAATGATCGTAATCGCTTTACTACAACGTCCATAAGACGCGGAAGAAAAATTTAAAAACATTTGAATAAAAAATATTTGCATTTATTTCATATAAATATTTTCATACAACTTATTCTTCATCACTTGTTTCTTCATTGCTATCGATTTTTTCAACATCTGCCTCTGGATATCACTTTTGGAACTGAATTTCTTTGAGCGCTTATTACACGTTAGCAGTGGCTCTGAAGACAGAAATAAGTTTGCCATTAAATCGTAATTACTAGCTTGTCGTGATGTTTTTCTGGTGTTGAACTGCCGAACCTTTCGTAATTCTTTATGCTTGCTTTCAATCGGTTCTTCGGATAAATATCCTATAGGTATTTGAAAACTGTTGATTACTTGGCAACCATGAATAAGTATAAAGTGAGGGTATAAAGTGATATATATATATATTTACAGTTTCATTAAGCAATTCTTGGAATTTATTTTGATCGACAAGTCTTCCGCAAGAGATAACGCTTAAAATTGTGCCAAATTTCTTTATTAAGTTTAAATCGATTCGAGTAATTTTTGAAGATACTTCAGCATTCAGAAAAGAAACGTCTAGCAGAATTGCCGTCATTTGTCGTTCCATATCCCGGGTGAACTATATCTACGAGCAAACCTAATTTTGCTCTAAATTCATTTTGAATTCTCTTTTTAGTTTGATTAAATATAGCTCTATTCTGCTCACTAGAAACCCTCCAACATTTTAATGGCAATCTGTAAGCAATATGAAGAAGGCATTCAAAAAATTTTATATGTGCGTGCAAAGTGGATAGACCGTATTTAAACAATTCTTCTTTTACAGGCCTTTCACGAATATGAAGGGAATTCATTTCAGTTTTCACTTAAAACATTAATAACAGCACCATCTACCATTGTTAACATTAGTTTAAAGCTCACCGTAATATCTAAGTTTTTAATATGGCAACTATATGGCACGAGATTGTAGATTTGGTTTTGAATTTCATTTTCTAATTCACGTATAACGAGAGCTGATTCTCTTATAAACACGCAATTTTTATTGGTCTGCAAAATTTAGGAGAGGAACAAAGTGTATTCAACCACAGTTCTTGTCCACTCTCTGCATAAGTAATGCGAATAGGTACCAATGCAGATACGAGTAGAAATTCATCAGTGCTTTGAGCATCTGAAAAATTTTGTTTGTAGCGGCTATGACTCGAACTACCATCAAAGCCCCATTTGCTTTCTAATATCAAATTTAATTTTTGTTGCTCAGTTCTTTCAAATGAACACATTTGAAGTAAGCACAAGGTTGTGCGATTGAGCAAACTTTGTAGCGGTACTTCAGCTGAAGTTTCTGTTATAGAAATGGGTTGTGGAAGCAAGTTTTCCTTTGCCTTCTTTAAAGCGTAGTAGCTCGGGTAAAAATCGCTGTGTATTGAGTTACCAACTGACCTTAAGATATTGTACTTTTGTTTCGTCAAATCTAACTCAAGAAATAGTGACAACGCTTCCATAACACCTAAGGTCTTTTTTATTTTGCAGTCATCTTGTTCTCCTCGTTGGCATCTTTCCGCAGCTTTGATTATTTCTTGCGGCGACTTGGTTGAAACCAAGTCTTCTACCCTTCGTCTTTTCGTTCGTTCTGAAGACACTTCAAATGGTTTTGAAGGCCTGCCCTTGCTCGTACTTGCAACCTAAATAACGAATGCGAATAAAAGACGACTACAAAATACTGCATTTACTTTCCGAAAAACTGTTTTAATACATACCACAGCTTCTTCTTCTACTTCAAAGTCCGTATCAAGCCATAGCGGTTATTCCATTCAAAAGCTGTCCTCATTCGATAACATTTCTCCCACAAACTCTTGAATTTTAAAAGCAGTAACTCTATTTTTTGTTCATTAATTATAATTTTTTCACCACATCTGTCTTTAATGAAACACACAATATTGTGAAGTTGTTCGCCTCGTCGCAAATGTTTGGAAGCCAACCACATATCGAAAATTTGCCGAATTTTTACTTTGGATACCACTACAAAATAACCCATAAAAAACGAAAGTGCAAGTCTCTGCACGTAATATTTTGGATTTAGAATATACATACTTGTACCAAAATAATATAAAAAAAAAAAATGAGAGAGCCTTTTTTTATTTTTTTTAATAATTGCTTAAAACACTTTGCACTTCACTTTAACTTTTTTTCATAATCGGATGCTTTGCTTCGTGATAACGGTGCATTCAAGGCGAATTCATACCAGGTGGAGTCGATAGCCCAGCTGATTGTTTTTTGCTCTCGTTTTTTTGCTAATGTCTTGTCAAAAAATACATTGTTTCATATCTGCTAATCTAATGTCAAAGTTGTTCTTTTGTTGTAGTTGTTGTCCTACTGCTCACACCTGGTATGAATTCGCCTTGGGTGCATTATAAAGATCACTTGTCAAAACAAATAAATTGGCATTGCCCGATCAGAAATATATTGAAAAATAAAATCCCATACTCTTTTTTCCCAAAACACCTGAAATTTATATGAAAAACATCCTCCCACGCTCATATGAAAAAATTCTTTATAATAATCTCATATGTACTATTGTTCAATATGCAGACTTTAACGGCCTCGTGAAGCTACAATGTTTAAAATATTTGCAAAATTCGTTCTGATTTTTCTTAAGTAAAGTTTTAACTTTGATCGTGCATATTTATTTTTCAGTTTTAGCATACTTCATATTTAGCATTTTTGGCCGCTGTCGTCCCAGTGTGCGGCGTCATACTGCTCTTTGGTTGCGATTCTTTCTGTCTTTTGAATACCTCGAACCGGGTCAATACCTCGAATTCGATAGTACTGGTTCGGTTAGTGATGTGAACACGATACGTGCTCGTCATTTAGAACAAAACATCATGATAGCTCGCGAGTGTGTGACAGGAATTTTAACTCTATTTTACTTTACAAATTTTAACTCTTTATTTTCTTCTTCAGTAGAACAATTGTATATCTAAACAATTAAGTATTTGCAATAAAAAAACAATGTTTGAATTATTTACTAATATAAATTACCCTAAAATTTAGTATTTCAGTTTTAAAATTTGTACTTAATTAGTTTTATTTTTATTTTTAATAACTTTATCGTATTGATCTGTACAAAGATCTAACCGTTCATATGATACACACATAAGAACAACAGAAGCATTTAAAAAATTAGTCAAGTGCGAGTTAGACTTACACACTTAGGGTTCCGTACTAAATTCAAGTCATGAGTCACCCTTTAATTTTAAAATTAGAGTCATAATTGCATCACTGTAGGAACACCCTTTAAATTTGAGCAACTTTTGTTATAGCGGCCATGGTAATACACTATAGAAATATCATGAGCCTACCTATTGCGGTGCAAAAAATAAGGTAATATACGTGAAAAACATGTCACTGATAGAACACCCTTTATATATTAGTAATTGTTACAGCGGCCGAAGTACAACATCTACTGTAAACAAGAGTCTACCTATTACGGTTCAAAAAATAAGGCTATTTACGTAAAATTCATGTCTCTGTCGGAACACCCTTTAATTTTGTTATATGCTATGGCGGCCATGGCAATTCTCTTTCTATGAATATATAAAGAGTCTGCCTATTACTATTAGAAAATAAGTTACTATACGTGAAAAACATGTCACTGTTAGAACACCCTTTAATTTTTAGTAAATCAATGGCCATGGCATCACATCTTCTATACAAACTGGAAGAATCTACTTATTACGGTGCAAAAAATATGTCGTTATACATGCAAAACACGTCACTGTCGACAAAACCCTTTAAATTTTTATTGTTTTTATAGTGGTCATAATAATACACCATTTGTGAAAATTTTAAGAGTCTATTATGGTTAAAAAATTAGTCAATGTGCATGTAAATTACGTCACTGTCGGCACACCCTTTAATTTTTACTATTTGTTATAGTGGCCATAGTAATACTCATCCTATAAAAACTTCAAGAGTCTACCTAATATCGTTCAAAACCTATGCCATATACACATACAAATCACGTCACTAACGGAACACCCGTTAATTTTTAGGTTTAATATGTATACTTGCTTATAACGCGAACATAGTTTAAATCACTGCAAATTTTAAGTGGTTGCTTCCTATAGCTCAAGAAATAAATATAGGCAAATAACAGGTCACTTTCGCAACACCCTATAAGTTTTAGTATTTGTTGCTATAGTGGCCACAGTTATACGCCTTCTGTGAAAATTTCAAGAGTCTACCTATTATGGTTCAAAACTTAGGCCTTATACATGCAAATCACACCACTATCGGAACACCCTTTAATTTTTAGGTTTATTTTTTTAGACTTGTTTATAAACCGAACTAAGTTTTAATTACTGGTTGTAAATTTTTAGTGTATGCCTCCTTCAGTTCAAGATATAAACACATATTTGTGAATAACACCTCTATATCGGAACACCCTATAAGTTTTAATTTTTGTTGCTATAGCGGCCACAGCTATACACTTTCTGTGAAAATTTCAAGAGTCTACCTATTATGGATCAAAACTTAGGCTTTATACATGCAAATCACACCACTAGCGGAACACCCTTTAATTTTTATTTTTTTATAGTTGTTTATATAGTGAGCTAAGTTTTAATTACTGTTTGTAAATTTCAAGTGTATCCCACCTACAGTTCACAAATATGCAGATATTCGTGAATAACACCTCTCTATCGGAACACCCTATAAAATTTAGTATTTGCTACTATAGCGGACACAGCTATACACCTTCCGTGAAAATTTCAAGCATCTACCTATTATGGTTCAAAACTTAGGCCTTATACATGCAAATCACACCCCCTTTAGTTGTTTATATAGTGAACTAAGTTTTAATTACTGTTTGTAAATTTCAAGTGTATCCCTCCTACAGTTCAAGAAATAAACACATTTTCGTGAATAACACCTCTCTATTGGAACACCCTATAAGTTTTAGAATTTGTTGCTATAGCGGCAACAGCTATACATCATCTGTGAAAATTTCAAGAGTCTACCTATTACGGTTCCAGAGATAAAAGGCGCTGACAGACGTACAGACGGACAGACATTGTAGCGAAAACAATAGGGTTTCGTTTTTACACTTTGTGTACGGAACTCTAAAAAGAAACAAATTACAAGTAAAGATGATGATCTTCATTTGTATTTTCAGATACTTGGAGTGTTTGCTCTTTATTTTTACTGCCACACAAGGCTTTGTTATGAACAATAAAATAATCACATACACGAACTTCTCTATTTACTTCGTGCTACGAACAGTATACGACATTATTTTATGTTGTTGTAAACAAGGTACAATGTATACATATAAAATAAATATAAATCATTTTGTTTATTGCCTTATACCGTAGACAGAAGGTATAAGTTACCGTTCAACGATAATGCCGCTGAGATACAATTTATTTTCTTGTCGGTTGGTATTTTTTCTCTTACTCTCCTACATTATTGCCATATATTTCCAAAAATAATTGTATTTTGTAAACAATTTAATTCACAATAATAGCAAAGGCAGATTATTTAAAAAATAAGGAAAATTTCGAAATAATGAAAATAACAAATTAAAAAAATGGATATGAATGACAAAAATATATGAACCGCTAAACAAATTTGTAGTCTTCAGGTTCATGGAAAAGATTCTAATGCCACGTATATGTTATATATACTCCTTTCTTCAATGTTATTAATGGAATTCATCACTATTAAATTACAAAAGTTTTAAACAAAATATTTTTGAAAAAAAAAAAAACAAAAATGTAAATAAATATTGACAATGCCGTCAGCAAACCGTCGTTGTTTTGTGTAATAATTCTTAGTAACGGCAAAACGTTCCGTTACCGTCGCAAAGTGGCGTCTTTTCTTAAAACCCGTGGCAAAAATACAAAATTTTGTGAAATGAATGAAAAGTTATATAAAGAACTAGTTACTGATCACAATTCAAAAACGTTTTCCTTAATTGCAAAAAAATAAGGGAAAGGGTGATCTTGAAAAAATAAAACACTTTAGAATTAAAGTGTCGTTTGATTACTACTTTTTTGGTATTATTTTAAGGTATGTTTGTTTTTTATTAAAAGAAGTAGTAAAATATTTAGCAGAAGCCCTACTTTTTCGGCAGTAGTCTCATAGCGAAAACGAGAAAAATTGGCTATTGTGGAAAAATTACACGATTTACCAGAATACCACGAAATGGATGTTTTCCTAACAATTAAAAAAATGGCTTGCCACACACCGTACGAGAAAAGCATTTATGGAAAACAACCCAGACTGGCTAAATGGGGTTACAACTTTTGAAAACATCGAAAAACCGCATACATCCTCTGACAGCAAAAGAGGAAGACCTGCAAAAACTATAAATGAGTGTTCTGAGTACACAAGAAAACGTAAACTTGGAAATGCCACAAAAGATATATCTAAATCGCATCTTTTAAGAGCATTATGTCTTAAGTTTGTAAAAGATAAATATAAATCAAGGTCCGACAAAAAAAAGCTGTGGTGCTTGCAAGCCCAGTTCGACTGCAGAGAATCAAAGGGAGTATTCCTACTCCACCAAATGCTTTACCAACAAAGTATAATATAGAAAAAGCCTTAGCGTTGTTTATGGAATTAGGATTGTCAAAGGAAAAATATTCTAACTTTCGGATTTGAACAATGTGTATTGCAAAGCGCACCGGGTTAAACTAGTTACTAAATATAAATTTACTTAGATTTAAATATTAAATGTATATAAAAATGTGTATTTCCGATACAAATAAAAACTTATATTTAAAAAAACTTGTTAACATTTAACTGGAAAAATTATCCAATTTTTGGAGCACCCTGTACCTCTAGCAGTATTTTGTAAACATTATTTTGAAGCCTAAAGCGTCCTCTGTCAATATCTTTTTAAATCTTTAAAATATCAAAAGTTATGATTTTTGCAACGAAAAAAGACAAGAGGCGCGCCACTGTGCGTAGTCTGTTGAGTTTCTACACTTACCATTTTAAATTTCTACAAAATTTAAATTATTTTTTTTCCAATAAAATATTTTTAACAAAAACTTTAAACAAAGGAAAAAAAATGGAATATATTAATATGGTAGCATAATTTTAAAAGAAATGTTATAATCATTATGCATTGTCGGATGTTAATTGTCACAAAAAAGGAGAGAATGAATGAAACCACCTACCTTGAGTTTTTCTACCATGTTCTCAAGTCTTTTTCAAGCTTAACTCTTAAGTAGGTAAGTTTTTTATAATATTTTTCTCAAGTAATTGGCTTGTTGGGACATATAAGGGATAAACAAAATTTTTTTTTTTTTTTTTTCATAATTTATTTATTGTATCTTCAATATTTTTGAACTAACAATAATTACTCGTATCTTAAGTCTAAAATAAAATATTCTTTTAAGTCCAGCCAGTGCTAGACAAAAATAATGTTTTTTCACGGATTTTGAAATCATTTGCGGGTCATCCCTCTAATGTACGGCCAAGAAAAGCAGTGTCTCTTCTTTTTAGTCGAATGTAACCAGGTTCATTCAGCATGTTACGCGCCAAAGGGTTTGGATGAGATTCAAGCCTCTTTAGATATGTGACTGCATGTTTCGCTATTTCTACTTTAACTGATGGCATGTTTAGGTCTTTGTGGAAGTTTGAATTTTTTATATACCAGGGAGCAGATGTAATAATACGTAAAATCTTATTTTGACGCCTTTGAATTTTTCCTACATTGCTAGTTGAGGCAGTGCCCCATAATTGAATCCCATAGCACCAAATTGGTTTGAGGACCGACTTGTACAGTAGAAGTTTACAATCTAAGCTCAGGGTGGAGTTTCTGCCAATAAGCCAATTTAGTTGTACTACTTTTAGTTTCATTTGTGTTAACTTAAAGTCAATGTGGCTTTTCCAAGTAAGGCGACGGTCAAGATGTATACCCAGGTATTTAACGTCTGAAAGCTGTGGTATCATTTGGTTATTTATGCGAATAGGAGGGCATGAGTCCCTGCGCAGTGTGAAAGTTATGTGAGTGCATTTTTGTTCATTCACTTTTATTCTCCATTTTTCTAGCCATTTTTCCAAATTGAGTATGTGGTCTTGTAAAATTTGTGATGCTTCTTAGGCACTTTCATGAATACTTAAGAAAGCTGTGTCATCTGCAAAAGTTGATGTGTGGACTAGGGTGCTAATTGGCATATCCGATGTGTACAGTAAATATAAAATTGGTCCCAAAATACTACCTTGGGGAACTCCGGCTTCAATGAGCTGTGGCGAGCTTAAAAAGTCACCTTCTTTTAGTAAAAACTTGCGATTCGTTAAATAATCTTTTAAGAGCTTATACAGGTTTTCGGGCAAGTTCAGCTTTAGCTTAAATATTAGGCCTTCGTGCCAAACCTTATCGAATGCTTGAGAAACGTCGATAAAGAGCGCAGAACAGTATTTTTTTTCTTCAAAGGTCGTTTTAATTACATTTACTAATCTGTGTGTTTGTTGTGTTTGTTGTATATACTATGTTGTTTTCTGAAGCCGAATTGATGGTTCGGAATGCATCCTTTCGCGCTAAGTATTGGATTCAGCTTAGTTATTAATATTCTCTCAAATAACTTTGACACGTTAGATAAAAGGCTTATAGGTCTGTATGATTCTACTTTTGTGTGGTCTTTTCCTGGTTTAGGAACCATAGTTATCAAAGAGACCTTCCACTCTGTGGGAAAGTACACAAGACGTAAGATGGCATTAAAAACAAACAGAATAATTCTGCGACCTATACGGGGCAACTCAACTAACATCTTGTTACTTGTTTTATCAACGCCAGGGGCTTTTTTGGTGTTTAAATCCGCTATTGCCCTTTCAATATCGCTAAATTCAAATCTTAGGGGTACTACGGCACTAGTCTCTACTGATGGCAACTCAGCTATATCAGTACATACATTTGGGGTGAAAACCTTCTTCAAATGCCCAACAAACAAATTGCCTTTTTCGGTATCATTTCTTGCCCAGGTTCCACAAGAAGTTCGCAAGGGAGGCTTACGTACGACCGGTCTTTTAAGGTTCCTACATGCACGCCATAATGAATAATCTGATTGTGCAGTTGCGCCGAGGTCTTCCAAGTAATTTTTCAGAGATGCTACTCTTCGAGATTCTAGCAGTTGTCTTAGCCGTTTCGTGCAATCTTTAAGTCTAGATTTGAGTTGAGGAGATCTGTGTGCTTGCCACTCTCTTCTAATTTTCCTTTTTTCAGCCAAGAGCCGCTCGACATCTACAAAATAAATTTGATTGTATCTAGCTGGTTGTCTGGTTTCTGTCGCATGTTGGGCAGCTGATCTAAGGTTGTGATCAAAATAAGTTAGACTCTGGTCCACATCTTCTGTTGTTCTTAGCGGTATGTTTTCCGAACAATGAGTACTGAGATACTTTCTATATTTCAACCAATTAATGCTTGTGCAAGTTGTTGGCGACACGATATTTTGCTGATTCCATATATAGACAATAGTGGGTGAATGATCTGACGATAATTCGAGTGACGCTTCAACCTTAATCATTTCTCTCGAAATACTTTTAGTCACGCCAAAATCAATAACATCAGGTATTTTTTGTCGATCAGTAGGCCAATAGGTGGGTTGTGTCAAATAAAACACGACCTTTTGGAGTTATTAGGCGTGATCCCCAAAACGTATGTTTAGCGTTGTAGTCGCCTGATGCTATGAAACAGGGACCTAGTGATTTGTAAAAGTCGATATATTGACTCTCTGATATTTGAAATCTAGGAGGTGAATAAATCGAAGGAATAACAAAGTTTTGATGATATTCTTCAATACAGATGTTTGTTGCTTAAAGGTAGTCCTCACAAAAGTCACACAGTAAATGATGTTTAATTCGAGCCCTTATTAGTATTGCTGAACCACCACATGCTCTGCCACGGGGGTCTTTAGTGTCATATAATATATA
Source organism: Phasia obesa (assembly GCA_949628195.1). NCBI lineage: Eukaryota > Metazoa > Arthropoda > Insecta > Diptera > Tachinidae > Phasia > Phasia obesa. The sequence goes on along the minus strand of OX451215.1, from coordinate 143,102,907 downwards.
GCCATTGATTTTAAAAAAGCTATTTTTTGTTAAATGAGTCTCTGAAACCATCATGACATCAATTTGTTGGTTCTTCAAGAAGTACTCGAGTTCATTTTTGTGTTGGCGTAAGCCGTTTGCGTTCCAGAAACATATTTTTAAACAGTTCATGGTTTGTTAAGTACCGCCTGCAACATCATAGATTGCATGCGAACCATTTCTTGCATCATGCTGCTCATAGAGCTCATAAAACTGTTTAACGAATGCACTAATGTCTCGATACTTGCTTCGAGACGATTGTAGTTACCAGATGGTGTTTGTTCTTTACCTTCTGGATGCATATTTGGGGTAGAATTGGTTGTAGGTGTCGCTTTGTGTGCTAAAACATGATTGGATTTTAACATATCCGCGTATGAAACATGTTTGGTTGTGGGTTGAGCTAACTGAGGGTAATGAGCATTTGCTTGGTATTGTGGCTGCCTAGCAGGAGTATTTAATTTCTGAGTTGACTTCCTTACCACAGAAAAAACTGGACAGCCTCTGTAGTTAGCAGTGTGATTTCCACCGCAATTGCTGCATTTTTTAACCTTCGAGTCATCCTTTGGTTTGTCGCATTGGGCGGAACAATGAAGCTCTCCACACACAACGCAAACCGGAGGCAACTTGCAGTAAGCCCTTGTATGGCCGTATTCTTGGCAATTTAAACACTGAACGGGTCCTGACCGTTTATGTGGTTCCTCTACACTTATCCTGCGGTGTAACAGATATTTTAGATTATAAATGGGATGCGTTTCGTTCTTCTTTAATCTAATATCCCCAGGTTCCAGTTCAACGCGAAATAGAGGTTGAGGGACACGCTCTCGATTTCTGAGATTGTCAACGCTTTTAACCTTAAATCCTGCTTTTTGGAGGCCAGCTTTTATTTCCACTGGATTAACATATGAGTCAACACCTTTGATGACTACCTGTAGGCTACTCTTCAGCTGATAGGTATAAAAGTTCTTATTGCAGCTTTCAAACTCCTTTATTGCTTTACGATAACTACTTTCGTCTATAAAATGAATTTTAGTTTCATCAATGTTACCACGCTTGATTGGAATTACATAGAATGAATTTTCCCCGATAACTGAAATTAATTTATTTATTAATTCATTCGAATTTTTTTCCCTTAAAAAAATTGGTGGTGGTTTAAACGACTTCGGTGCCGTTTTTTGCTCACTTGTTTCGCTATCTAAAATAGCAAAACGATTTTGGGAACTTATTCCGTTAGCCTCTTTATCTTTAAGTACTTTCGACATTGGTGCAATCTGCCAAGATTTAGGGCTTCGACCTCTTTTCAATACAGTTATATATCTGTCCATTCCCACTTGCGTCTTAGGTTTTTCTGAACTATCCATATTACTGTTGGTAACACTGTGTTCAGAAGGCGACTTGTTTATAGTTATATTATTGTCATCGCTTAGCAAAAGCGACGAACAAGATTTGGCACGTATAACTTGCGTAGAATTTACACACAAACTATTTTCTGCTTTTTGGTTTTTATTTAATTTAACATTGTCAACATTTTTGTCGCTTAAATTAAAGAGGCTCATTAGCCCTTATTGTTTTTGTTTTATTTTTAAAGTAGCAATTCAATATGCCGTTGTAAAAAATAAAGAGAAAGAAAGAAATAAAAAAATTACAGACAACTTTGTTGTTGTATTAAAACAGGTTTGTTTTTTTTTGTTTTTGTTTGAAAATATTCACACAATGTATGTTTTGTTTTTTGTTAATGCGAGCTAAAATAAATCGCGTCCGCACTTATCAACGCCAAAAGCAGAACTGATAAACAAAATTGAAAATAAAATGTGATACCAATGTGAATTAACGCAGGAGACAAAACTGGTGTTATAATTTTATTTATTGTTATAATTTTGAACCTTGCCGGCTAAATTTCATTGTTAATAGCCAATAATGCTGCTAAAAATCAGTTTTTCAAAGAAAGTCATTTCGTTTTATTAAAATTTAGGAATCAAAGCAACATTTGTAATAAAACTAGCTGACCCGGCCCGCGTTGCTGGCCCTAAGAAAACATTAGTGTTGTATTACCATACGATTTAAATTGATCTTTTAACCAAATTTACGGCGTTTAAATAAAAATCCATAAAGTTTTTTTTTTACAGAATAACTTACATATGGTGTAGATATCGGCTCAATCAAAAAAGAAACGCATGTATTTAAGGCAAGTTGGAAATTATATTTATTTATTACTTCATCTTAAGGCCAGCGGATAGAAAATGGTTTTTTGTTTTTTTATTTGGTGTAAAAACGTATAAATTTTTTGGCGTGCCAACTCGGGAGCAAGCCACATGCAACTGGCCGTGTGAAAAACATGAATTTTCCAAAATTAAGCCAGCAATGATTGGCCTTGTGCTTTTTTGATGGTAATAGCAAAGGCAAGACGTAAAGGGAATTGAAGCCGCTTAAATTGGAATGGTAAATCGTTGGAAATCATTGGAATTCGTGGAATAAGTACGTATTTGCCTTTGAATCCGCCACCGATGATTGTTGCCTTGGTGAACAATTTTTTGATGGTCAATCTGGTTCCGTTTCAAAACATTGGTGCGTTTCAGTTGCGAATAAGAATTACCGGTGTTCCAACCTTTAATGATAGTACATGCGGTGGGATTCCGGGTGGTTCAAATGAATTCAAAAATTCAGTGTGATAATTGAGGGCTTGTTTTTCATCCGTTACTCTGTCGATCGATTTGTATTTGATTAATTTGCCGGGCAGTTTCAATTACATTTGATCATTAAGCTTGTTGACATCATCATTTTTTGGTGCCAAAATTGTACGTTAGCACAGCCAATCCGGATTTTTGTAGGAGGAAGTTAAACTTGGGAATACATTGTCGACAACGGCTTGAATATTCATTTGCATTTAACAGAAGTTACGCGGGAACGAAATCTCGTTCGTGGAGCGATTAATTGGAATTTTTCCATTTCCGATGTCCAAAAGTTGTTTTGAGAATGTTTAGGTAAACGGTTCTTGCAACAAATGCGCATGTTCGTCGATAGCGTGAGTTTCTCGACTTGGTTCCAAAATGTACCGTTATTTGTTATCAGCGTTTGAAAAAAACGCAAAAATGTGCACAAAATGTAGGTATCTTAAATGCAAGAGTACACAAAGTTGTTTCTCATCGATTGATAATATAATATTGTTTTTAACTTATTGTAAAATGTTGCATCTTAGTAAGCGCGGAATATCTTTTGTTATCGAATGATATAAATATTTTGTAAATAAACCTAAAACTCTGATTTTTGAATGCAACATTACGAAAGTTTTAAAATTTTGATATTGGATAATTATTAACATAGGTGTTTTGTAAATATCTTCGGAACTACATAACCGATTTAAGAGTTTAATATCTCGTTTTGAAAAACATGAGAACGGCTTTCAAAAAAAAAAAAATAAATATATCTACTTATATGTATTGGTGGTGCAATATGAAAATTGGGTTTTGCCACGCCCCTCCGCCCGTAGACCGAAAATCAAATATCAGACTTCACAGACTGAGTATTCTGAAGATTCCCTGAAAATTTCACCAATATAGGCCCAGCCGTTTTAAAGTCCATACGTTACATACATACACACATCCTATTTTTATATATGTATATGTATAGATTAAATTTTCTATATGTAACATACAGCCTTAATAACGTAAATACGTAGACAACATAGTTAAACTGGCGGATAATCCCATTATTAATTGACATGGAAATGTGGCGATCTAAACAACACCTTGTTTTTATTTCGATTTTTAATAAAATTTTAAGCGTTTTGTTTTTTTGTCTAAATGATTTCGATGCGAAGACATATGATTTTTTATCGGGGAAAAAGCTTTTATGTGTGCAAACAAAATAGTTTCTAGCAAATTTGCTTGGAACACACACAAATTTAAAAAATTCCAATTAGATAATCGCCTTACATTTATTATTGTTGTGAATGACATCTAGTCAGAAAATCCTAAAATAAAATATTTTAGCTCGGCACAATGCTTCGAACTCTCATTAATATATGATCAATTTGTCAATTTGACATACATACGATCCATATTTTCGAACAATTTTATACTTATTACCATTTTTATATCATATTATTTTCTCAAAACGAGACACCGTTGTAGTGGATGCAATGAATAGCGTGGTGAGTGAGCCAACGTTGGAGTGCAAGGGGTTAATACTGCTGCAATTTTGTAATGCTCTGTCATATTTTGTGTTTCATCTCCGTGAAAATAACAAACTTTTGAACAAACTTTTTTGGTTTTGCAGTGAGAGCGAGAAAATTTCTCTCTTTTACAGATGGAAATGAGCATTTTCGGTCTTGCAGACTCAAATTTAAGTGCTACCAAATTTAAATATGCCAATTTAGTACAAATCCGTGTAATATCATCTGGTAACACCTGCATATATTTTCTTCTTTTTCGGCCTTCAACAAACCTGCACGAATTTTTAACAAACTTTCAGTAATTTTAAAAAAAGTATTATTATATATTTTTTTTATTAAAAATACAAAAAATTGTATTGAAAAAAATTTTTTATTATTCTTTTTATTAAAATAACACAAAAAAAATGTTTTGAAGAAAAACACTTCAACACAAAAAACTGTTTTGAGACAAGTCAATTTAGTCACTTTTTGCCCTCTAGGGGAAAAATGGGGACTTGTGCCAAAATTCCGCAAATGGGGGATGATGTGCCAAGGTCTTGGCTACATTTTGGCATCATTGCTTTTTCTCAGACCAGTTACTGTTTCAAACTAAATTTTCGAAAAACTGTTTTGAGACTAGTCAATTTAGTCACTTTTTGCCCTCTAGGGGAAAAATGGGGACTTGTGCCAAAATTCCGCAAATGGGGGATGATGTGCCAAGGTCTTGGCTAATTTTGACATCATTGCTTTTTCTCAGACCAGCTACTGTTTCGAACTAAATTTTCGGAAAACTGTTTTGAGACAAGTCAATTTAGTCACTTTTTGCCCTCTAGGGGAAAAATGGGGACTTGTGCCAAAATTCCGCAAATGGGGGATGATGTGCCAAGGTCTTGGCTAATTTTGACATCATTGCTTTTTCTCAGACCAGTTACTGTTTCGAACTAAATTTTCGAAAAACTGTTTTGAGACTAGTCAATTTAGTCACTTTTTGCCCTCTAGGGGAAAAATGGGGACTTGTGCCAAAATTCCGCAAATGGGGGATGATGTGCCAAGGTCTTGGCTAATTTTGACATCATTGCTTTTTCTCAGACCAGTTACTGTTTCAAACTAAATTTTCGAAAAACTGTTTTGAGACAAGTCAATTCAGTCACTTTTTGCCCTCTAGGGGAAAAATGGGGACTTGTGCCAAAATTCCGCAAATGGGGGATGATGTGCCAAGGTCTTGGCTAATTTTGACATCATTGCTTTTTCTCAGACCAGTTACTGTTTCGAACTAAATTTTCGGAAAACTGTTTTGAGACAAGTCAATTTAGTCACTTTATGCCCTCTAGGGGAAAAATGGGGACTTGTGCCAAAATTCCGCAAATGGGGGATGATGTGCCAAGGTCTTGGCTACATTTTGGCATCATTGCTTTTTCTCAGACCATTTACTGTTTCGAACTAAATTTTCAAAAAACTGTTTTGAGACAAGTCAATTTAGTCACTTTTTGCCCTCTAGGGGAAAAATGGGGACTTGTGCCAAAATTCCGCAAATGGGGGATGATGTGCCAAGGTCTTGGCTACATTTTGGCATCATTGCTTTTTCTCAGACCAGTTACTGTTTCGAACTAAATTTTCGAAAAACTGTTTTGAGACAAGTCAATTTAGTCACTTTTTGCCCTCTAGGGGAAAAATGGGGACTTGTGCCAAAATTCCGCAAATGGGGGATGATGTGCCAAGGTCTTGGCTACATTTTGGCATCATTGCTTTTTCTCAGACCAGTTACTGTTTCGAACTAAATTTTCGAAAAACTGTTTTGAGACTAGTCAATTTAGTCACTTTTTGCCCTCTAGGGGAAAAATGGGGACTTGTGCCAAAATTCCGCAAATGGGGGATGATGTGCCAAGGTCTTGGCTACATTTTGGCATCATTGCTTTTTCTCAGACCAGTTACTGTTTCGAACTAAATTTTCGAAAAACTGTTTTGAGACAAGTCAATTTAGTCACTTTTTGCCCTCTAGGGGAAAAATGGGGACTTGTGCCAAAATTCCGCAAATGGGGGATGATGTGCCAAGGTCTTGGCTACATTTTGGCATCATTGCTTTTTCTCAGACCAGTTACTGTTTCGAACTAAATTTTCGAAAAACTGTTTTGAGACAAGTCAATTTAGTCACTTTTTGCCCTCTAGGGGAAAAATGGGGACTTGTGCCAAAATTCCGCAAATGGGGGATGATGTGCCAAGGTCTTGGCTACATTTTGGCATCATTGCTTTTTCTCAGACCAGTTACTGTTTCGAACTAAATTTTCGAAAAACTGTTTTGAGACAAGTCAATTTAGTCACTTTTTGCCCTCTAGGGGAAAAATGGGGACTTGTGCCAAAATTCCGCAAATGGGGGATGATGTGCCAAGGTCTTGGCTACATTTTGGCATCATTGCTTTTTCTCTGACCAGTTACTGTTTCGAACTAAATTTTCGAAAAACTGTTTTGAGACAAGTCAATTTAGTCACTTTTTGCCCTCTAGGGGAAAAATGGGGACTTGTGCCAAAATTCCGCAAATGGGGGATGATGTGCCAAGGTCTTGGCTACATTTTGGCATCATTGCTTTTTCTCAGACCAGTTACTGTTTCGAACTAAATTTTCGAAAAACTGTTTTGAGACAAGTCAATTTAGTCACTTTTTGCCCTCTAGGGGAAAAATGGGGACTTGTGCCAAAATTCCGCAAATGGGGGATGATGTGCCAAGGTCTTGGCTACATTTTGGCATCATTGCTTTTTCTCAGACCAGTTACTGTTTCAAACTAAATTTTCGAAAAACTGTTTTGAGACTAGTCAATTTAGTCACTTTTTGCCCTCTAGGGGAAAAATGGGGACTTGTGCCAAAATTCCCCAAATGGGGGATGATGTGCCAAGGTCTTGGCTAATTTTGACATCATTGCTTTTTCTCAGACCAGTTACTGTTTCGAACTAAATTTTCGGAAAACTGTTTTGAGACAAGTCAATTTAGTCACTTTTTGCCCTCTAGGGGAAAAATGGGGACTTGTGCCAAAATTCCGCAAATGGGGGATGATGTGCCAAGGTCTTGGCTACATTTTGGCATCATTGCTTTTTCTCAGACCAGTTACTGTTTCGAACTAAATTTTCGAAAAACTGTTTTGAGACAAGTCAATTTAGTCACTTTTTGCCCTCTAGGGGAAAAATGGGGACTTGTGCCAAAATTCCGCAAATGGGGGATGATGTGCCAAGGTCTTGGCTACATTTTGGCATCATTGCTTTTTCTCAGACCAGTTACTGTTTCAAACTAAATTTTCGAAAAACTGTTTTGAGACTAGTCAATTTAGTCACTTTTTGCCCTCTAGGGGAAAAATGGGGACTTGTGCCAAAATTCCGCAAATGGGGGATGATGTGCCAAGGTCTTGGCTAATTTTGACATCATTGCTTTTTCTCAGACCAGTTACTGTTTCGAACTAAATTTTCGGAAAACTGTTTTGAGACAAGTCAATTTAGTCACTTTTTGCCCTCTAGGGGAAAAATGGGGACTTGTGCCAAAATTCCGCAAATGGGGGATGATGTGCCAAGGTCTTGGCTAATTTTGACATCATTGCTTTTTCTCAGACCAGTTACTGTTTCGAACTAAATTTTCGAAAAACTGTTTTGAGACTAGTCAATTTAGTCACTTTTTGCCCTCTAGGGGAAAAATGGGGACTTGTGCCAAAATTCCGCAAATGGGGGATGATGTGCCAAGGTCTTGGCTAATTTTGACATCATTGCTTTTTCTCAGACCAGTTACTGTTTCAAACTAAATTTTCGAAAAACTGTTTTGAGACAAGTCAATTCAGTCACTTTTTGCCCTCTAGGGGAAAAATGGGGACTTGTGCCAAAATTCCGCAAATGGGGGATGATGTGCCAAGGTCTTGGCTAATTTTGACATCATTGCTTTTTCTCAGACCAGTTACTGTTTCGAACTAAATTTTCGGAAAACTGTTTTGAGACAAGTCAATTTAGTCACTTTTTGCCCTCTAGGGGAAAAATGGGGACTTGTGCCAAAATTCCGCAAATGGGGGATGATGTGCCAAGGTCTTGGCTACATTTTGGCATCATTGCTTTTTCTCAGACCATTTACTGTTTCGAACTAAATTTTCAAAAAACTGTTTTGAGACAAGTCAATTTAGTCACTTTTTGCCCTCTAGGGGAAAAATGGGGACTTGTGCCAAAATTCCGCAAATGGGGGATGATGTGCCAAGGTCTTGGCTACATTTTGGCATCATTGCTTTTTCTCAGACCAGTTACTGTTTCGAACTAAATTTTCGAAAAACTGTTTTGAGACAAGTCAATTTAGTCACTTTTTGCCCTCTAGGGGAAAAATGGGGACTTGTGCCAAAATTCCGCAAATGGGGGATGATGTGCCAAGGTCTTGGCTACATTTTGGCATCATTGCTTTTTCTCAGACCAGTTACTGTTTCGAACTAAATTTTCGAAAAACTGTTTTGAGACTAGTCAATTTAGTCACTCACTTTTTGCCCTCTAGGGGAAAAATGGGGACTTGTGCCAAAATTCCGCAAATGGGGGATGATGTGCCAAGGTCTTGGCTACATTTTGGCATCATTGCTTTTTCTCAGACCAGTTACTGTTTGGAACTAAATTTTCGAAAAACTGTTTTGAGACAAGTCAATTTAGTCACTTTTTGCCCTCTAGGGGAAAAATGGGGACTTGTGCCAAAATTCCGCAAATGGGGGATGATGTGCCAAGGTCTTGGCTACATTTTGGCATCATTGCTTTTTCTCAGACCAGTTACTGTTTCAAACTAAATTTTCGAAAAACTGTTTTGAGACTAGTCAATTTAGTCACTTTTTGCCCTCTAGGGGAAAAATGGGGACTTGTGCCAAAATTCCGCAAATGGGGGATGATGTGCCAAGGTCTTGGCTACATTTTGGCATCATTGCTTTTTCTCAGACCAGTTACTGTTTCAAACTAAATTTTCGAAAAACTGTTTTGAGACAAGTCAATTCAGTCACTTTTTGCCCTCTAGGGGAAAAATGGGGACTTGTGCCAAAATTCCGCAAATGGGGGATGATGTGCCAAGGTCTTGGCTAATTTTGACATCATTGCTTTTTCTCAGACCAGTTACTGTTTCGAACTAAATTTTCGGAAAACTGTTTTGAGACAAGTCAATTTAGTCACTTTTTGCCCTCTAGGGGAAAAATGGGGACTTGTGCCAAAATTCCGCAAATGGGGGATGATGTGCCAAGGTCTTGGCTACATTTTGGCATCATTGCTTTTTCTCAGACCAGTTACTGTTTCGAACTAAATTTTCAAAAAACTGTTTTGAGACAAGTCAATTTAGTCACTTTTTGCCCTCTAGGGGAAAAATGGGGACTTGTGCCAAAATTCCGCAAATGGGGGATGATGTGCCAAGGTCTTGGCTACATTTTGGCATCATTGCTTTTTCTCAGACCAGTTACTGTTTCGAACTAAATTTTCGAAAAACTGTTTTGAGACAAGTCAATTTAGTCACTTTTTGCCCTCTAGGGGAAAAATGGGGACTTGTGCCAAAATTCCGCAAATGGGGGATGATGTGCCAAGGTCTTGGCTACATTTTGGCATCATTGCTTTTTCTCAGACCAGTTACTGTATCGAACTAAATTTTCGAAAAACTGTTTTGAGACTAGTCAATTTAGTCACTTTTTGCCCTCTAGGGGAAAAATGGGGACTTGTGCCAAAATTCCGCAAATGGGGGATGATGTGCCAAGGTCTTGGCTACATTTTGGCATCATTGCTTTTTCTCAGACCAGTTACTGTTTCGAACTAAATTTTCGAAAAACTGTTTTGAGACAAGTCAATTTAGTCACTTTTTGCCCTCTAGGGGAAAAATGGGGACTTGTGCCAAAATTCCGCAAATGGGGGATGATGTGCCAAGGTCTTGGCTACATTTTGGCATCATTGCTTTTTCTCAGACCAGTTACTGTTTCGAACTAAATTTTCGAAAAACTGTTTTGAGACAAGTCAATTTAGTCACTTTTTGCCCTCTAGGGGAAAAATGGGGACTTGTGCCAAAATTCCGCAAATGGGGGATGATGTGCCAAGGTCTTGGCTACATTTTGGCATCATTGCTTTTTCTCAGACCAGTTACTGTTTCGAACTAAATTTTCGAAAAACTGTTTTGAGACAAGTCAATTTAGTCACTTTTTGCCCTCTAGGGGAAAAATGGGGACTTGTGCCAAAATTCCGCAAATGGGGGATGATGTGCCAAGGTCTTGGCTACATTTTGGCATCATTGCTTTTTCTCTGACCAGTTACTGTTTCGAACTAAATTTTCGAAAAACTGTTTTGAGACAAGTCAATTTAGTCACTTTTTGCCCTCTAGGGGAAAAATGGGGACTTGTGCCAAAATTCCGCAAATGGGGGATGATGTGCCAAGGTCTTGGCTACATTTTGGCATCATTGCTTTTTCTCAGACCAGTTACTTTTTAAAGTTATTTGTGTATAACTGTGATCTTTTTCGATTACCTCAACACTGAAATTCAATGAGTTATCCTCTTCACGATTTTTCTCATTAGGTGTTGAAGTAATGTAAGAATGTTCTTTGTGAAGTCTTCTGTTAAGATCAATTTCATTATACTCATTTAAAGAAGTGATTGTTTCTTCAATTTCTTTGTCCATTGAACTAAACATTTTGTAATGGTAGCGCAGTTCTTTGAGTGAACTAAGATAATCTATTCTCATAAGATTAACAAAAACATCAGCTCTTACAGATTTTTGTGGCAGAATTATATTTTTTTGCAAAAAATATGTGAATTCAACTGGAGCATTGCTTATATGTTCTCCTGATGGATCAACATGAATACCCATAACATTGGTCCAAAGAACAATAAAAGGGCAATATTTATTTAATATAAACACACAAATTTCATCATGCCGATATTCATTAAGGGAATACCCTTTATTGATATTTTTAATATCATTTTCAATTTCACTATAAATAGATAGGAACATCTTTTGGAATGGACTATTTCTTGCTATTGATTCTAATGGATCAACTTTTTCATTGTCTAAAAGATTATATTCCTTGAATGTGCTTTCTGTGTCAATCTCTGTTAAACAATGACGTAAAATTTTAAGGCTGTTTTCTAAATTATGGTTTTTGTAAGGAGTAAGCAAAATTATAAAAATATGTTTAAACCATTGTTGGCATTCATCAATAGTGGTTAAACTAAAAGCAGCTACTAATGCATTTTTTAATAGATTCCTTAAAATGTGGTATTTGCCCAATTTCGCATTTAAATCCTTGCAAATTATATGTATATAATGACATTTGCACCATTGTAGTATAACAAAATCTGGTTTTGCATTTGAATTTGGTTTCAAATTATTTAAAAATGCAGCACAAGCGTTAAGATACTCTAACAATGTTTGATTGTTAAAACTTTTTAGTACTGCACCATATAAGGCTGCACTTACGTCAGTACAAGCTCTTTGACAATAAGGTGGTTTGAACTGAAATTTAACTTTGTGCTCTTTCAGAGATAACTTTAAATTATCTAAATAGTCACATATTTCCTTTAGAGTATGTGCAGAAAGAATTTGTAACGTTTCACTTGCGCGCATGCGGGTAGCACTATGGCAACACCAGCGCAGGGTTGTAGAGAATGCGCACAAAATACAGCACTGACAGACAATGTTGGTAGCATTGCTATTTGACAGATATGTCAGGCCGCCATAGCTAATTAGGCGTTGGCAAATATCCGGTCTTTCTTGTTTGAACCGTGAGTGAAGAAGTTGTAAGGCGGACGGCAAAATTTAAAAGAACACCGAAAGGAATCCATCATCATCAACATAATCCTGAAGAAAAAAAAATATTAAGAAAGTGTGTGAAAAGGTGACACGGGTTTAGGAATAGTGAGTGTAAAGTGCGTGGCGAGAAAGAAGCCAAATCGATCCGAATGACTGCGTAGGCACCTCTAACGGCCAATGGTGGTGTTTTTGACAAAGTGGATCGCTTAAAATTCAAGACGAAATAAATAAAGTGCACAAAAATGCCATAGATACATAACACAAGGTGTAGGTCAGTGGATGCCGGTGGATGTATGATTGGCAACGTGACCAGAGCAATACCGATTTTGAAAAAGGAAGCTCATAGCCAGTCAAGAAAAGCCCGGAGTAGAGGAAGTGCAGCGTTAAAGTGGAAATAAAACTAAATAGCCAGTGTGTGAAAAATAAGATAGTTTCGGTGAGTACAAAATTGCATTTTATTGTGCTAGAAGGCTAACGCACGTGTACGAGAGGCCGAAATCGTTAACAACAATAAGACATATCAAGTCCACTCCTGACGCTCCGGCAGCATCCATCAGTAAGTACAAACCGACACCAGAAGAAACGATCAGAAGCCAAAACACCAACGAAGGAAAAGAGGAAACAAGGTATTTAAAGAAAAGGCCACGTCAGTGAAGAAAACCATAAGGATCGCACCACCACGCATACACCACTAGGTTGTACCACCATCAGCCAGTAAACTTCAGGTAAGCCGCTTACAATATCAACCTCAGGTCCAAACACAGCCCAGGATAAAAAGGGCTAGGCCAACACCAAGTCAGCAACAAAATCAACCAGCCATAGCCCAAACGTAAAGAAAACTCTTCAGTAAACAATAGAACAATTTTTCCATCTACACCAATAAAAGAAAAACTCAAACCGCCATAGTGAAATCAGCAACAGTTTCAACAAGCCAGAAATAAAAACCGAAACAATTCTAATCCTCAGCAACAACACGACCATGATGAAAGCTCCAGTCTCACCATACATCGACTACAACAATCGCAACAATAGCACCTAGTTTTTATCATGTTAATAGACAACCACCAAGAGAACACAACAACAACCATAGTACCAGTTTTACTATCACCATCTCACCAGCCAACTATCCCACTCAACAATAGCACCAGTTTCACCAGGCTCAGCCAATACATCACATACCATCACCTGAATTTTAGAAAACAACAACAGTGACAACAACAGTACCATCAACAACAAACAAACACTACAATAGTACCAGTATTCATCAAGAGCAAGCAACAAGCAGGTCGCAGAATACAAATCAAGACAACAGCTAAGTAAAAGTAGTGTAGATTTATTTGAGTAGAATTAGATTTTATTTTCTCGGCATTCCGGCCATAACGTATTAACCATCGGTTCGCGAATTAAATTTTTGAGTGCGGTCCGGTTACATAAGTTTCTTTTGGCAGTTTTCGTTGCCTTTAGAAACAGAAAATTGACCACTTGATTTTATATTGTTTTTTTGTAAGTTTCTTTTGGCAGTTTCCTTTGCCTTACTAAAAAGAAAACTGACCACCTCATTTGTCTTACGAACGTTCCGGCGTTCGCGCTGGTGATAAAGTTGATGAGAGGCAGTAGATTTCGAGGTTGGGCCCAACCAAAACCCCAAACTCTTAATCCCCCAGTAGTACCACAACGGAGTCATTAGCACCTTTTTGTGCTTTTTAGCACGCTCGATTTGGAGCAAATAATAGCCCGGCAAGTCAATATAAAAACCATAGCCCCGTTCACAAACAAAACACTTTGTAAAAGTAAATTTTTCTTCAACAATTCCATTTTAATTTCGGTAATATAGAATTAAATCAGTATTTTACAGTGCAAAACGTAATTGTTCAGACCCTAAGTAATAAAGTCAAAGAAAAAGAAATGAAATAAAATAAAACTAATTAAATCTGGAATAATATCAAATTACCAATCAAATTGTAAATTTTAATAAGGTAGTTTTGCAAAAGTTAAATGGCGTGTATACAGAAGGAAAGCAAATTTGGAGATTCAGATTAGAGAATGAACTATAGTCGTGGATTTTAGATTACAAAGCTCGCACATTTGAAAAGATTAATGACTGGAATTCTAACCATTTGACTGTTAATATTTAGAATTTCACAGCAAATAAAAATCTGAAGTCTCCTTGCGGGGTTAAGATATTGAAGTTAGAAAATTGAACCAAAAGTTTGAATGTCCAGATTTGTCAAACTACTGTCGTCACTCAGTACCGCTAAAATCGAAACCTTGCACTTGAAAATATTTTTATAATTTATAATTAATTGGTAACTTAAAATAGAAAAACAAAACAATAATGTTAATAAAATCTAAACATAGAAAAGAAATTTAACTAAGGTGTACTAGAGAATAAATGAAACAAGAAAAGAAAGAAAATGTTAAACTAAGAGAAATTAGTCCATAGTTATGAAATAAGAATAGAAATAAACGAAACATATGTACAAAGCTGAAATCATAATCAAATCAAAGAAATAAATACAATAAGAGAATACAAAATATAAATTTAAGAATTATCGTAAGTAACGTTCAAACGTAGGGTTCCTATATTACTATGAAATTATATTTTTGAAAACTACTTATACTTTTAGTAACAATATATTTTGAATATTAATTGCAACTGTGAAACATGTCTTTTTAAAAATAACTAACATGCGATCAAGGTAAGGTATAGAGTGAAGTGTTTGTTAGGGGTAGCTTAACACGTTTGTCGGTTACCATGGTCATGGGGAGGGTAACATTACGACCCAAAAACACCAGGGTCGGTTTCGCCACAAGTAGTGTGTCTTTTAGAGCACTGGTACAAAAAATTCGCACCGTTTCCTACAAGAGCCCGCAACGAACCACCGCCCAAGCCCGCGAGCCTAGTCGTGCACAGATCAAAAGTTGCCAGTGTGTCGGGCAACTGGAGGGAACCACCAATACGAGCCTGAGATGAAACCGCGTTGTTCGAATAAAGGATCTTCTGAAGTTTGTTGTCATTTCATTTGTTCCTTTTAATTTTGAAGAAAACTTTCTAGTTTTAAATAAATATTTTCGGTTTTTATTGGTGAACGTGACAATATACATATATGGCGCCCAACGTGGGGCACGACTCTAGTTTCAGTTTACTAGACCACTACTATGAGTTAAAAATTTTAAGGAAGTTGAAAGTTAATGTGCAAGCGATAAGCTTCAATCGTATGTCAGTCCGGAATGATGAGTCACGGTAATGGAGATTTCCAAAAACCGTATGCCATTTTCTTAGGACTCGAAAACAGACTAGTCAAAGGAACATCGTAAGTCTTGTAGAGTTAACGAAATAATTTTGCAACTGCGACGATTTCTGGCGATAGTTTAAAAGTATATGAATATGGTATGTCCAATTGTGAACAAAATCAAGAAAAATAATTGTTGCGACCTATTCAATACAATTATTCATTAATCCTAGAGTTCCGACAAAGTTTTTTTACTCAGCAGATAGCGGCATACACTACTTGTGTTTAGCTTTTACTCACTCAATACCTTACAGATCATATGTTTTAAATCCTTATACATACTTACAAATATTTCATTTAACTCTTAATTATATTAGTAAATCAAACAGACAAAAATCAACTAAATTTGATTTTTAAATTTTTTTTAATTTCTTTTTGGAATTTCTTTTGACAAAATTTGTTTTGATTTATTTGAACAATCATTCATTTATACATTGTTTTGCTATTGATCCTAATAGTAAAACAATATAAATATTTTACATATATTTTCAATTACAGCCATATATTTTTTTTTAATTTTTTTTGATAATCATATTACAGCAAAGTGTTTTGGTAAGAACACAATATAATAAATTCCCATTCCGAATTTTTTTGTCAATCTTTATTTTCGATTTGCGGTTAGATCATCGTGAGTTCAGTTGTTTTAGTTTGCTGTAGGGAGATTAGTCAATTTCTTTTACGCTAAATCGGTTGATCGTCGCGATAGTTTTTTAGATTTTGTACCTAATTTTAATAATTCAAAATGGTAGGAACACGGGCAGGAAGCAAAGTAGGTTTGCCTATAACCACAACCACCTCAGTAGCAACAACAGCAACCACTACTACCACATCATCAGTGAGTACAGGAGCGATTCCGAAGGAACCTAATCCGGCCACAGTAGGAGTTAACATAGAGTCAGAGGATTTTGATGCAAGTGGTAGCAGTATGTCTGCTAATAGTACAATCGTAACGCCACCATTCAGCAGCATTAGTGCACAAGGCATAAGAGAGGCATTCCATCAAGCCAACGTACCACTAAGACCAGTGCGCGAGAGACATGAACGCGTTGACAATACAGATTTGACAAGAGAGAGAGGAGCTGTAACACTTTCGGATTTAAGGAATTTTGAGGATCGGCTTTTGAGCTTAGTACCTAGAATGGTTCACCAGACCATGGCAGAGCAGGCTCAACCGCAAGGACCTCAGATTGCACAACGACGGAGTAGCGGTTCAATTCCAGATTTATCGCAACCACCACCAAACGTTAGGAATAACTACCGACAGCTACAAGTTAGACCATTTCAACCAACAAGTACAAATATTAACCCACCGAATATGAATTACAACCCCGCCAATACAAATTTTAATCCAGCGTATACGAATTTTCATCAAGCCAATACAAATTTCAATCCCACTAATGATCAGTCTAATAATGAAGGACCTCGACGTGCAGAGTTAGCGTTTAGACCAGATGTACCTTTTTCATATCATTCACCAGGAAGTCGTACTCAAGTACCAGCAAGTGCAGGTTTGCGAATAGACAAATGGGGAATTAACTTTGACGGCACGAGCAAAACCATCAGTATAGAAGACTTCGTATTTCGGGTAGAAACGTTGCAGGCAGACTACGGGTGTGAATGGAGAGAAGTCATAAAATCGTTTCATCACTTATTAAGTGGACCAGCCCGCGAATGGTTTTGGGATTACAGACGATTTAACAATGTCTCAAGATGGTTGGATTTGAAAGCCGCAATGGTGTCTCAATTCCACAGGTTTGAAAGTGACTTCGATATTCAACGTCGAATATTAGACCGCCGCCAGCAAGCTCAAGAATCGTTTGAAGAGTTCTATAATGCAGTCATCAAATTAAGAAACCAGCTAAGGCACCCTATTATCGAAAGCGACCTAGTCAGCATTATGAAAGGGAATTTGAAAGCCCCAATGGCACAGCTACTGTTCTCGGTACAAGTAACAGGCTTGGCGCAGTTCGCCAAAGAATGCCGAAGAGCTGAGAACCTTTTGAACAATCAACGTCAGTATAGTACCAGAATTCCAGGAAGGATGATTCATGAATTGGAACATAAGTTGGAGGATTCGGATGGATTTCCGGCATTGGAAGCACTAGCGGCAGGGAAGAAGATCGTCTGCTGGAATTGTAAAGCGGAGGGACACATTTTTATAGATTGCCCAGAGGAAAAACGCATATTATTTTGTTACAAATGTGGGCGGGAAAATACGGTTACCCCTAGATGTCCAGTTTGTCAGGGAAACAGGAGCGGGAACGCGTCGCGGTTTGGGACGGAGACACGTTCAGCCAATCAATTTCCCAAAACCCAGCAATAAATAAGGTCACGGACCAAAATCACAACACCATAAACGAGTCAAGCCAACACTATTCTACCAAACCACTGGACGTACGAGAGCGAGAGTATGGAGAAGCACGTGAAAGGATTTTTGGCCAAACGAACAAAATCATTAAAACTCGAGAGAGATATCAAAAGAGAAAGGAAAAGAGATTCGAAATCCTAGCGGCAAGCATTTATGAAGGAGAAGATTCCAGAATTTACACAACAATCGAAGTCAACGGAGTTCAGATACGAGGGTTACTGGATAGTGGAGCAACTGTAACTTGTTTAGGGCAAGGCTGCTTCGACTTTGTAGAAGAGGCGAAACTCACCATTTACCCATTTCTCTCTAAGATTCGTACGGCAGATGGGCGATTAAATGACATCGTAGGAAGTGTTCGAGCCAACATAACATTTAACAATGAAACAAAACCGATTGACTTTTATTTAGTACCCACGCTCAAGCAAAAATTATTTTTGGGAGTAGACTTTATGAAGAAATTTAACCTTATAAGATTTGAAATTAATGGCTTAAGTAATCGAGGCATAGTAGTTGAAGAAGAGCCTGAAGATTCTTTTCCACGTTACCATAGTTTGACCAACACACAGCAACAGCGTTTAGAGGACGTAATTAGCAAGTTTCCATGCTTTACGCGAAAAGGCTTAGGAAAGACTTCTTTGGAGCTTCATTATATTGACACCGGCAACGCAGTTCCGATAAAAGAGAAACATTATCCTGTATCCCCCGCGGTTCAGAATCTGATGTATGGGGAACTGGATAGGATGTTGTCTTTGGGAGTGATTGAGCCGAGTGAAAGTCCTTGGAATAATCGGGTGACATTTGTCCAGAAAGGAGAAAAAGTAAGAATTTGTTTGGATGCGCGTAGGCTCAATGAGCTGACTGTTAAAGACGCCTATCCGCTTCCTCATATTGAAGGACTTTTGAGTCGTTTGGGGGATACGCACTTCATTTCAAGCGTGGACCTCAAGGATGCTTTTTGGCAAATACCATTGGAAGTGACGTGCCGAGAGAAGACAGCCTTTACTGTGCCGGGAAGACCTTTGTACCATTTCACGGTCATGCCTTTTGGGCTGTGTAATGCCGCCCAAAGGTTATGCCGTCTAATGGACAAAGTGATTCCAGCACGCATAAGAGAAAGGGTGTTCGTCTATTTGGATGACCTTCTAGTGGTATCATCAAACTTTGAGGAACACCTTGAAATTTTGTCTGAAGTGGCGGATAATTTAGAAAAAGCGGGACTAACAATTAATGTTGGGAAGTCAAAATTCTGCTGTAAAGAAGTGAAGTACCTGGGTTACATTGTAGGAGGAGGAAGATTAAAACCGGATCCCGAAAAGGTACGAGCTATTCAGGAGTTCAAATACCCGTCGTCAGCAAAACAGGTAAGAAGCTTTATGGGAACCACCGGATGGTACCGCCGCTTCATCCCAGACTACGCCACCATAACAGCTGCTATTAGTGACACTTTGAAAAAAGGGAAAAAGTTCGAGTTCTCGGAAGAAGCAAAAACAGCGTTCGACACTCTGAAAGATCGTTTGACAATTAGTCCAGTACTGACCCACCCAAATTTTAACAAGACATTTTTTATACAATGCGACGCTTCAAATGTAGGCATTGGCGCCGTGCTGTTCCAAGAAGATGAGAATGGAGGAGAGCACCCGATAGCTTATTTCTCGAAGAAGCTAACTGCTCCTCAGAAGAATTATTCTGTGACGGAAAAAGAATGCTTAGCAGTAGTAGCCGCAGTGAAACGTTTCCGACCTTACGTCGAACTTATGAGTTTTGTGGTGATAACCGATCATGCCAGTTTAAAATGGCTGATGACGCAGAGGGAACTTAGTGGACGTTTAGCAAGGTGGAGTTTGCAACTACAGGCGTTTTCGTTTGAAATCAAGCACCGGAAAGGTTCACAGAACGTGGTACCCGATACTCTATCTCGATATGCGATGGACGCAATGGAAGAAACACAACAAACTGTAGATCTAACATCACCTGAATTCCAATCTGAAGAATACAATGACTTGAAGGCTACTGTGTTAGCAAACAAAGACAGCTTACCAGATCTCAAAGTGGAGGACAACTTAGTATATAAGCGCACGCAGTACACCGATAGTAACGTAGCGTTAGGTCATGAGTGGAAGCTATGGATACCAGCAGGTTTGACCAATGAGATAATAATGAAAGCCCATTCACCGCCAACAGCAGCGCATGGAGGAATAGGTAAAACCATACGGCGAGTGAGAGAATGGTATTATTGGCCGCATATGAATGTTCAAATAAGGAAGTTCATAAACGGATGTGAGACTTGTAAAGAGAGTAAGCCAGCGAATTCGATCTTAAGACCACCAATGGGAAAAGAACCCGACGTAAGTAGGCCATTCCAAAGAATCTACATGGACTTTTTAGGTCCCTACACAAGATCCAAAAAGGGAAACAGCTTCATATTTATAGTGCTGGACCACTTCTCGAAGTACGTACTGTTGAAAGCCATGTCTAAGGCAAATGGCAAGAATATTATTGACTTCTTAATACGCGAAGTATTTTACAAATTCGGATGTCCTGAAGTAATTATTTCAGATAATGGGAAGCAGTTTGTTAACAAGGAATTTGAGGAATTGGTGAAAAGTTTTGGTATACAGCATAGGAGAACTGCCAACTACGCACCGCAAGCTAATGCATCCGAGCGCGTGAACCAGTCTATACTTGCAGCAGTAAGATCATATTTGAAGGAAAACCACACTGATTGGGATCTACATCTCTGCGAAATCGAGTGTGCACTACGTTCAGCAGTGCATTCGGCAACCGGCGCCACACCTTACTTCGTACTTTTTGGCACGAACATGATTACGCATGCCTCAGCATATAAACTTTTAAGGCAATTAGACTTATTGGAAGACCCAGAGAACCGAATAGAAAACCGTCACGAATTTCTAGAACTGGTGCGAGAAAACGTTAAACAGAATTTGCACAAAAGTTACGAGAAAAATGCGAAGCATTACAACATCAGAAGCAGACCGACCAGATTTCGGGTAGGACAAGAAGTTTTCAGACGTAACTTCCAGTTATCGGATTTCTCGAAACAAGTATCGGCGAAACTATGCAAAAAGTTTGTGAAATGTCGAATAGCCAGACTCATAGGCAATAGCCTATACGAAGTGGAAAATATGCAAGGAAAGTTAATAGGAGTATTCCACGCGAAAGACCTAAAAGCGTAAGCATGCAAATGGGGTTCGTGAATAGCATTTTTTTATCATATTGGCCTTTCAGCATGCTAATATGATAAAAAAATGCACCACTACTTTGAGAGTGTGTAACGTTTCACTTGCGCGCATGCGGGTAGCACTATGGCAACACCAGCGCAGGGTTGTAGAGAATGCGCACAAAATACAGCACTGACAGACAATGTTGGTAGCATTGCTATTTGACAGATATGTCAGGCCGCCATAGCTAATTAGGCGTTGGCAAATATCCGGTCTTTCTTGTTTGAACCGTGAGTGAAGAAGTTGTAAGGCGGACGGCAAAATTTAAAAGAACACCGAAAGGAATCCATCATCATCAACATAATCCTGAAGAAAAAAAAATATTAAGAAAGTGTGTGAAAAGGTGACACGGGTTTAGGAATAGTGAGTGTAAAGTGCGTGGCGAGAAAGAAGCCAAATCGATCCGAATGACTGCGTAGGCACCTCTAACGGCCAATGGTGGTGTTTTTGACAAAGTGGATCGCTTAAAATTCAAGACGAAATAAATAAAGTGCACAAAAATGCCATAGACACATAACACAAGGTGTAGGTCAGTGGATGCCGGTGGATGTATGATTGGCAACGTGACCAGAGCAATACCGATTTTGAAAAAGGAAGCTCATAGCCAGTCAAGAAAAGCCCGGAGTAGAGGAAGTGCAGCGTTAAAGTGGAAATAAAACTAAATAGCCAGTGTGTGAAAAATAAGATAGTTTCGGTGAGTACAAAATTGCATTTTATTGTGCTAGAAGGCTAACGCACGTGTACGAGAGGCCGAAATCGTTAACAACAATAAGACATATCAAGTCCACTCCTGACGCTCCGGCAGCATCCATCAGTAAGTACAAACCGACACCAGAAGAAACGATCAGAAGCCAAAACACCAACGAAGGAAAAGAGGAAACAAGGTATTTAAAGAAAAGGCCACGTCAGTGAAGAAAACCATAAGGATCGCACCACCACGCATACACCACTAGGTTGTACCACCATCAGCCAGTAAACTTCAGGTAAGCCGCTTACAATATCAACCTCAGGTCCAAACACAGCCCAGGATAAAAAGGGCTAGGCCAACACCAAGTCAGCAACAAAATCAACCAGCCATAGCCCAAACGTAAAGAAAACTCTTCAGTAAACAATAGAACAATTTTTCCATCTACACCAATAAAAGAAAAACTCAAACCGCCATAGTGAAATCAGCAACAGTTTCAACAAGCCAGAAATAAAAACCGAAACAATTCTAATCCTCAGCAACAACACGACCATGATGAAAGCTCCAGTCTCACCATACATCGACTACAACAATCGCAACAATAGCACCTAGTTTTTATCATGTTAATAGACAACCACCAAGAGAACACAACAACAACCATAGTACCAGTTTTACTATCACCATCTCACCAGCCAACTATCCCACTCAACAATAGCACCAGTTTCACCAGGCTCAGCCAATACATCACATACCATCACCTGAATTTTAGAAAACAACAACAGTGACAACAACAGTACCATCAACAACAAACAAACACTACAATAGTACCAGTATTCATCAAGAGCAAGCAACAAGCAGGTCGCAGAATACAAATCAAGACAACAGCTAAGTAAAAGTAGTGTAGATTTATTTGAGTAGAATTAGATTTTATTTTCTCGGCATTCCGGCCATAACGTATTAACCATCGGTTCGCGAATTAAATTTTTGAGTGCGGTCCGGTTACATAAGTTTCTTTTGGCAGTTTTCGTTGCCTTTAGAAACAGAAAATTGACCACTTGATTTTATATTGTTTTTTTGTAAGTTTCTTTTGGCAGTTTCCTTTGCCTTACTAAAAAGAAAACTGACCACCTCATTTGTCTTACGAACGTTCCGGCGTTCGCGCTGGTGATAAAGTTGATGAGAGGCAGTAGATTTCGAGGTTGGGCCCAACCAAAACCCCAAACTCTTAATCCCCCAGTAGTACCACAACGGAGTCATTAGCACCTTTTTGTGCTTTTTAGCACGCTCGATTTGGAGCAAATAATAGCCCGGCAAGTCAATATAAAAACCATAGCCCCGTTCACAAACAAAACACTTTGTAAAAGTAAATTTTTCTTCAACAATTCCATTTTAATTTCGGTAATATAGAATTAAATCAGTATTTTACAGTGCAAAACGTAATTGTTCAGACCCTAAATAAAAGTAATAAAGTCAAAGAAAAAGAAATGAAATAAAATAAAACTAATTAAATCTGGAATAATATCAAATTACCAATCAAATTGTAAATTTTAATAAGGTAGTTTTGCAAAAGTTAAATGGCGTGTATACAGAAGGAAAGCAAATTTGGAGATTCAGATTAGAGAATGAACTATAGTCGTGGATTTTAGATTACAAAGCTCGCACATTTGAAAAGATTAATGACTGGAATTCTAACCATTTGACTGTTAATATTTAGAATTTCACAGCAAATAAAAATCTGAAGTCTCCTTGCGGGGTTAAGATATTGAAGTTAGAAAATTGAACCAAAAGTTTGAATGTCCAGATTTGTCAAACTACTGTCGTCACTCAGTACCGCTAAAATCGAAACCTTGCACTTGAAAATATTTTTATAATTTATAATTAATTGGTAACTTAAAATAGAAAAACAAAACAATAATGTTAACAAAATCTAAACATAGAAAAGAAATTTAACTAAGGTGTACTAGAGAATAAATGAAACAAGAAAAGAAAGAAAATGTTAAACTAAGAGAAATTAGTCCATAGTTATGAAATAAGAATAGAAATAAACGAAACATATGTACAAAGCTGAAATCATAATCAAATCAAAGAAATAAATACAATAAGAGAATACAAAATATAAATTTAAGAATTATCGTAAGTAACGTTCAAACGTAGGGTTCCTATATTACTATGAAATTATATTTTTGAAAACTACTTATACTTTTAGTAACAATATATTTTGAATATTAATTGCAACTGTGAAACATGTCTTTTTAAAAATAACTAACATGCGATCAAGGTAAGGTATAGAGTGAAGTGTTTGTTAGGGGTAGCTTAACACGTTTGTCGGTTACCATGGTCATGGGGAGGGTAACATTACGACCCAAAAACACCAGGGTCGGTTTCGCCACAAGTAGTGTGTCTTTTAGAGCACTGGTACAAAAAAGTCGCACCGTTTCCTACAAGAGCCCGCAACGAACCACCGCCCAAGCCCGCGAGCCTAGTCGTGCACAGATCAAAAGTTGCCAGTGTGTCGGGCAACTGGAGGGAACCACCAATACGAGCCTGAGATGAAACCGCGTTGTTCGAATAAAGGATCTTCTGAAGTTTGTTGTCATTTCATTTGTTCTTTTTAATTTTGAAGAAAACTTTCTAGTTTTAAATAAATATTTTCGGTTTTTATTGGTGAACGTGACAAATTGCTTCTGCGATAGGCAGTATCTTTTTTAATTTCCAATTGCGTAAAACTAATTTATATGTTAGAATCCTTTTTTTGGCACATATTAAACTTTTTACGCTTTCTCCTGAAGCATCCAAATGTAATGTAAATTTGGAATCTTCCAGGATTTTTAAATTACTTGAGATTGTCTCAAAAGTATACTTCTCCCAAGTATACACTGTAAAGGGTGAAGCAAGTCTATGTATATAGTTTTTATAGGGACCTGTTTGCATTAAATACAGAGCATAAAATGGATCTGGGTTATAATATCCATCATGATTTAGCTCAGATTTACATTTTCTCAATGTTTCTAATTTATGGATATTTTGTAAATTGCCTTTTTCAGCAATATCATCAGCGGCATCCAAAATTTGTTGCTTTCTGAACAAATATGCCTTATTTCCCTTAAGCTTACTTTTTACTACAAGTCTTTTTACTCCCCTTATTTGACCAACTTTTACCTCATTTTCAGCATGATGT
Organism: Phasia obesa; assembly: GCA_949628195.1. Taxonomy (NCBI): domain Eukaryota; kingdom Metazoa; phylum Arthropoda; class Insecta; order Diptera; family Tachinidae; genus Phasia; species Phasia obesa. The sequence continues at coordinate 143,078,213 of OX451215.1, read as the reverse complement.
AACTCCTTTGTTCTATGAACAGTTACATTTCCTTGAGGATTTATTTTAAACCGAAATGTAGTACAATCATTAAATTTGCAATACGCATATAACAAAATATTTTCTATGCCATATTTAATGTTGTAGAAACATAAAATACAAACATTGTTATATTTTAAATACTCTTCTCGTATTAAATCTTCGAGAATTTTTTTTCTTGTAATTTTGTCTAGATTTGTGTTTTTTGCACTGTTCAAATCCACAGAAAAACTACAATCCCAAATATTAGCTTTAAATTTTCGGTTAGGTTTCGTACTTTTAGATATTGTACGTATAACATTTCTTTTGCATTTTTCTTTTGGGTTTGGTGTTTTTCTGTATTTTAAAAATTCTGAAACATTTGGAGACTCATCTGTTATCTCAAATGGACTGAGTGTATGATCACGTTTCTTTTTTTCGATTATGGATACTTTGGGAGAACTTTCCTGAATTTTATTTTTACTACTTAGTGTAGTATTAAGAGAAATTTCTTCCATTTTTGAATTTTTTTCAAATTGATTATTACTTAAAATTTCGTTTAACAATGTTTTAATTTCGTTAGGACTTGACATGTTATGTGTCAAAATCTCTTTAATGTTACATTGTAAGTCGAGTACAAGAGATTTAAAGTCTTGAACAAAATCTTCTTTAAATTTTTTTAACGAATTTTGTAAAATTGCTTTAAAATTATTGTTAAATTCATTTATTTTAGATGTTTTTGTAAATTTTTCTATACTAAAACAATTTTCTTCTTCATTTTCCATTCTATTAAGTTCATTAAAAGACTCTGCTTTATTCAAATTTTTATTTGAAATATTTAGAGTTTCTAAACTTTCATCAAGATCAGACAACAAAGTAAGTTTGTCTACACTAAAATATTTTTCTTCTTCATTTTCTATATTATTAAGTTCATTAATACACTCTGCTTTATTAAAATTTTTATTTGAAATATTCAGAGTTTCCAAACTTTCATCAAGATCAGATAACAACGCTGTTATAAGAGCTTGTTCCATTGGAAAACTTTCCAATTCCAAGCTTTTTGGATTATCTTCGAAAAGTTTTCCTTCATTATCTATTTCATGTTCTGATAAGATATTGTTTTGTGATAAAACATCACTTTGTACATTTTTAGGCATTCTATGGCCTATAATTGTTAAGTCTCGAGTTTCTAACATAATATCGTTTTGCGATATTTGATCAATTTGTATGTTTTCAGACATTGTATGGCCTGTATTTGTTTGATCTCGAGTTTCTAAAATACGTTTTACAATAATAGAAATACGTTTACGAGTTTTCGCATTATTTTTGATTTTATTGTGTTTGCTTCTTTTTTCATTTAAAGAATTTATAACACATTCAAACAAATTTTCATTTGCCTTGGAATAACTCTTCAAATTTTCAAAATTTGAAAGGTTTAAAACAACATTTCTTATATCTAAAATACTAATTCTACATCCTTTCATTGTGTGTTCCTAAAATTATAAGAAAAAAAAAAAAACAATCAAGTTTAACTCTTCTTTATTTATAAAAACTTAATCTAAACACTTTATAAAAACAGCTTACAAGTTTATTTTTACTTATACTACCAAATCAATCTTGATATTAAGGGAGATTTCCCTTAAATACACCATTTTTCATGGATTTTTTATTTACAAAAATTAAAAATACTTTATAAAAATAGCTTACAAGTTTATTTTTATTTATACATACTTCCAAATACTCAAAACGAAATACTTATATCATTGACTTCCGTTTCGCATTAATTTTCATGATATTTAGTTTCAATCATGATTTTAAAAAGGGGATTCCCCTTAAATTCACCATTTTTCATGGAATTTTTTATTAAAAAATACATGCAAAACTCTGTATCATTACTAAACTTACAGAATATTTCTCGTCTTTTTGACACTTAAACTTCTCCCAGACTATCTATAGTATCCGCTTCGCAATTAAACGTTATTCTGAAATTTAAAAGTGCATATAGTTATTTATTTCGTTTTGAACAATTAATAATTTAACATTTAATGAATTTACCTAACAAATATCAACAAAAGAAAATCTTATTTTGGTATAAAAAATATAAACAATTAATTTTAAAAAAATTTCAGTATAAAATACTCGAGCACTTCGAAAACTGAGAATTGTACACATAATATTAGGCCCTTTTTTGACTTAAATTACCACAATGTTTTAAATCGTTTAAACTAAAAATACAAAACTATGTATTTTCAAACACTCATAAATTTGGCATTGTAAAAAATCGTCACTATTTAAGAGAAAATCGTTAAATCTGGCAGCCGTGGTTCCGCTTTCTCATTCGTGCTTTACACTCAGGGCTGCCATGTCAATTTAAGAAAGAATCGTCAATTTCCCGATAAAAAATCGTCTTTTCAGCTTTTAAAAATCGTAAAACTAAAAAAGTATTTCTTTAACTATCTTAAATATATACATTTATGTCTTATGCAAAAGAAATAAAGACTACTCGAAGTGTACTTTAAAACAAATTTTTCATAAAAAATTTGAAATAAACTAGACTTGATGAAGACTTTATTTTTTAGGTAAGGGCATTAATGTATACTGAACTCAAAACATTTTTTATGCTTTAAATACATAGACGACAGCAGCTACACGACTACAAATTCTGTTGACAAAATGTTTGGGAGTTATCCATAGTTAACAAAAAACATATTTATATTATATACATAATATAAATATGCATATACATAATATTGAAAAGCGAACAATAATCCCCTTAAACTGGCCTTTTTGATTTTAATTACCACAATATTTTAAATCGTTTACTCTAGAAATAAAATACAAAAACCCTGTTTTTAAAACTCATATTTTTGGCTTTGTAGAAAATCGTCACTTTAAAAAAAAATCGTCAAATTTGAATTTTGCAATTTCTTGGAACAAAATTGTCAAATCTGGCAGCCGTGATCACACTCCAATCATGTTTGAATCAGTGTTGGGATCTGATAGTGTTTAAATTGTACCGCCCCATTGATAAAGTTGTACCAAATCCGCATCAATTGTAACAAAATTTGGCTCGATTAAGGTATTTTAAAGTAATGATAATTGACCTTGATTTTTGAATTGTTTTAATGTTGATAATTTACTAACTTTATAAGCAACAATGTTAGGAGCTGGTTATTCTTCAAATTCCAGCAGATACTTGAAATTTCACCAAATTAACCGGATTCTAAGTCGACAGATTATGCCTAGAGTTATTTGAAAGAATAATTAAAAAGTTATCTAATAACCAAAAAGACCATAGGATTTCCCACTAAAAAGAATGGAAAAATATATCAGCTAAATACTGCCAAAAACTGATTGAGGCAAAAACGTTCAAATGCTGTAGATCAGAAAAATTTCCTTGTAACTGAATTATCTATTAATTATAAATGAATGGGTTATCAAAGTAAATATAAAAGATCTTGAATATAAATTAAGACTGTCACAGGATTGGAGAACTATTAAATTAAAATTGTTTATTATTGTAACTAACTAAATTGCAACATTCTTAATTTATGTTCAGGATTATAGTTATTTACTTTACTAATAGGAAATTTAGTTACAGAGCTCTTTTGCAGAACTACAGCGTTTGAACTTTTTTGCATCACCTCAATCAGTTTCCGGCAGTATTTGGCTGATAAATTTTTCTATTCTTTCTACAGAGAAATCATAAGCACTTTTTTTGTTAATAAATTATTTATTATTTCACCGGATTAAGATCCAGTTACTTTGGAGGAATTTCAACCACCTGCTTTAAATTGCAGAATTACCGGCTCCTAACAGAGGGTGAAGCAAGTGCTTCGTTTTGTCGTGGAAACATTAATTTTCTATTTCAAAATGTTTTTTGGCACTTATGGGTCTTACCTTTTCTCTCTTTCCTCCTTCCAACAAATTTAAAGCTGTGAAGACAAAAAAAAACAAAATATATTAATAAATGAATGAATTTATTAGATTTTAGTTACCTGAAACCCAAAGTCCTGCCTGAAAAAAAAAATATAATAATAAACATATAACTAAGGTATACCAGACTTTAATTCGCTTAAAAGTGTTGTGATCCCAAGTTTTTTTTTGTACTAAAAATTTAAAAATATGGCAATACTAAAATGATTTTACAACAATACAAGTGTTGGGATTGTGGTACTATTGTATCAAATTAGGTACAATCGATGCATCATTGGTGCAATGGTACACTTCATGTCTTTTTGTACAATTTCAGTAAAATTTATTAAATAATTTTTTTTTTATATATAACCAATATTTTTTTATTAACAAATCAAAACTTCAGAGTGCTACCAAGTTTATTACATTTCTATTTATTACTTTAGATTACTTTTTCCTGCTTTTGTATTAAAAAAGGTTTTCTTTTATCCTTTCATAAATTTTACAAATATTTTCAATTACAATTCTTTCATCAAAAAAACTATTTATTTTAATTTATCAAAATATATTAACATATTAAATTCGCTTTAAGTTTAAATTGTTTCGTAAATATTTAACATTTTTAACAAATTAACAACCTTAATATGTTATCTTTTGATAAACTAAAATAAAAATTTTGTTGATGAAAGAATTTGAATAGTGTATTTTATACTTTAAAATATTTGTAAATTTTTACAAAAGTGCTGACCTATAGGTACGATGACCAATCGTTCACTATTTTAGTGGAAAGTACACTATTTTAGAATCTTATTTTTTGTGTGTACGCTATTTGTTTATTATTAATTTTTTTATATTTACATACATGTCCCTTTTGTTTTACATATTAAAATTCTGTATGTGCCTTTGGTATATGAAGATGAAGAGCATAATCTTTGATCTTTTATTTTTTATGTAATATCTGTTTTCTGTAGGCCACTCCAGAATTTTTATGTTATTACAGGAAAAGAAATACTTGATTTAAAAGTTTTCATATGTAAATGCAAACCTGTCCTTTAAGTTTATTTTGATTATTTTTTGTGGTAGGTGGATTTCGAATTTTTTCATTTCATTTAATTTTAAGATGTATTTAAATACAGTTTCAGTTTTTCAGTCTTATTTAAACGTTCTTACCTAATTGTGGTAAAAATATGGTAGCATCAAAAAATATCAAAACAAATGCAGATAATTTTATAATAATACATGTAATATTAATAATTTCATAAAAAGGAAACATTATATTTTAATTAATTTGTGTAAAATAATACAAATACTGTCAATTGCCTCACATTTGTTCATTCATGGACAAAATCAAGCTGATAAAAACATATGGTTATGTGTAAAACTTAAATAGACTTTAAATGTTAAATTTCATATAAGAGCGTGGCGAAAAACTAATTTTCATATTTAAATACAACTTAAGGATAAATACGAATTGAAAAATTGGCCATTAATTTTAAATATTACTGTATGGGCTTTAAATAATTTATTACTAATCTTGTAGTACTAAATTATTTATTTGGACAAAAGTTAGTCTGGCAGCACATTCTACAAAATATTACTAACTTGGTAGTACTAATTTATTTATTTGCAAAAAACTCTGGTCTGGCAGCCACATTCTGCAAAACTGAGAAAACGCTCATTTTTCTGCACAAATGAGAGTTTTTGTCTCTCTTCGATTGTATGAAAAAAAAAGTTTGTTGGGCCAGAGTTTGTTATTTTCTCGCAGGTTATATCTACTTGTTTCTGAATCAATATTCTTTGTATTTGAACTAAGCATTTTATTTATTTTTTAATTAATTTTTGGTGTTTTAATAATAACATTCTTTATGTATGTTCATTACCCTTTATATACCCTGTTCAGACATGTTTTTTTAATTTAGACATTTAATCGTAATTGAGCAATTTAATCTAGTGTTCACACATGCTCAATTAAGCTTACTCAATTTGTATTTGACAGCTGAAAAAACTTTGTTTTTATTATAATCGTATAGCATTTTGCGTCTTGTTTTTCTTTAGAAAAATTGAATCGATTATAATAAAAACAAAGTTTTTTAATTAATTTTTGGTGTTTTAATAATAACATTCTTTATGTATGTTCATTACCCTTTATATACCCTGTTCAGACATGTTTTTTTAATTTAGACATTTAATCGTAATTGAGCAATTTAATCTAGTGTTCACACATGCTCAATTAAGCTTACTCAATTTGTATTTGACAGCTGAAAAAACTTTGTTTTTATTATAATCGTATAGCATTTTGCGTCTTGTTTTTCTTTAGAAAAATTGAATAGATTATAATAAAAACAAAGTTTTTATTATAATCGTATACATTTTGCGTCTTGTTTTTCTTTAGAAAAATTGATAAAAGTTACACTTTTGCGAATTTATATGATACAATTAAAACAATTAAAAAGAAAAAAACACACAATTTGCTATGTAATTTTTATTTTATCAGCTTTTTTTGACATCTGAAAATTAAATTTCAACCCACCCCCAAAATACATACATGTGCTTTATGTTTTTGTAGTAGAGCTACTACCTATTGCTATTGTGACATGCAGTAAACTCAATTTTTCTCACAGAAAATAATTTACAGTAGTTACGCAATTATGTCCTAATTGCTCAATTTAGTAATTGAGTTCTGGTATTGTAAATTGAGCTCAATTAAGTACTTAATTGCGTAAATTAAGGCTTATGTCTGAACAGGGTATTATATGAGAGAATTTAAATTTATTATTTCGCTCTTTGATTTGTAGACAAAGAGTTTTTAGGCATCAATTTTTGATCAACGTACTATTATTTTATACTTATTACAGATCCTTTGTTCAGCAGTCTCGAAAACTTTGGGAGCACTCTTTATCTACATCATCTGAAGACAACAGGACAGATAAATTTTTTGAAAACTACATTACAATGACACTACCGAGCGCCGCACGCGTTTATACGGATGTGAATGCACATAAGCCGGATGAGTATTGGGACTATGAAAACTACGTTGTCGATTGGGCTAATCAAGATGATTATCAATTGGTGCGCAAATTGGGACGAGGCAAATATTAAAACCTGTAAAGATATTATTGAAGATATTAAAACCTGTAAAGAAGAAAAAGATTAAGCGCGAAATTAAAATTTTAGAAAATATGCGTGGAGGTACCAACATAATTACATTACTGGCTGTGGTCAAGGATCCTGTTTCTCGTACTCCAGCTCTTATATTTGAGCATGTCAACAATACAGACTTTAAACAATTGTATCAAACACTTACAGATTATGAAATTCGTTACTACCTGTTTGAGTTGTTAAAAGCACTCGATTACTGTCACAGCATGGGCATAATGCATCGTGACGTAAAGCCTCACAACGTTATGATCGATCACGAAAATCGTAAATTGAGACTGATCGATTGGGGTTTAGCCGAATTCTATCACCCCGGACAGGAATACAACGTACGTGTTGCCTCACGCTACCAAATGTATGACTATTTATTAGATATGTGGTCACTGGGTTGCATGTTGGCCTCAATGATCTTCCGCAAAGAGCCATTCTTCCACGGTCATGATAACTACGATCAATTGGTGCGTATAGCCAAAGTGCTGGGCACTGAAGAGCTTTACGCTTATCTTGATAAGTACAACATCGAATTGGATCCCCGATTCTATGACATTTTGCAGAGACACTCTCGCAAGAGATGGGAACGTTTCGTTCACTCTGACAACCAGCATCTTGTATCGCCAGAAGCCCTTGATTTTCTCGACAAGCTTCTGCGTTATGATCACGTCGAACGACTTACTGCCCGTGAGGCAATGGCACATCCGTATTTCGCACCAATTGTTAACGGCCAGATGAAGTCCAATAATCAGCAATAGGGTTAAAAGCCAACACTAGGATGAATGTAGTGGGGAAGTGTGTTAGCCAGTCATCATCATGCCGTATTACAGAGTCACAGAAAAGATAAATAAGTTGTAGACAATTTATCATAATGAAAATAAATTCATATTTATATTTTATAACTACCATCAATAAAAAACGGCAATATAAAACTATATTTCGCATAGTTACAAAAATAACTAATTGTTGATACGATGATGAAGGTGATCTGTATTGCATCAACCAATAATAAATAATAATTAACAGCAGTAACTGCGTTTAAATAAATCCAATTAACTGATAACATTTATACAAAATATAAAACAATTTCAAAATCAACAGTAAATTCAAATTAAATACTATTATTGAAAAATAAATGTGGTATCATTTAATACCTACGAAAATAAAAAAATCATCGTCTAGATTGTAGATTCTCATCGTCCTCATAATGCGCCCCACAATTTTTATAACAAATATAATATTGTTACGTTTTTACTTTACGTTGGGTTCTTTTTATTGCAAAATAAATACACACTGTTATTACTTTTACTGTAAGTCACTTTATTTACTTAACACCACTGTTCAAAAATACAGCAAACTGTTAAACACTCTTAATATTCGACAACTTAACTCTTTGACTTTTAAATTAATACTGCAATACTACTCGCCAGCACGATTCATTTATATAGGTGCTTTAAGAGCACCAGAATGTTCTATTCCAGACATATCTGGCGGGTTCGACTGTTATTGCTCTTGTTTTTGTTTGTGTGATTGGTTATTTCTTTATACCTGTGTTTGTGGCTATTTATTTCTTTATACCTGTGTGTGTGGCTGTTTATTTGTTTATGCTTGTATTTATGTATGTGGCTGTGTATTTAACAGAAGAGTGTTTATTTTAATCTGTGTGTGTGTATGCGTAATTGTTTAAGGCGTTACTCTTTATTGTTTGTTTCTTTCTATCATCATTGTAGGAAAATAAGCCATTAATGTTGTTGTTGTTGTTCGAGAGTATTGTTGTTCAGAGCTTATAATAAATAAATTCTTCTTTCGTAACACTACCCCCTTCTCAAACCTGTTCGTCCCGAACAGACACAGATGTACCTTTTCCATAGTTGGCTAGCCGCTCCAAGTGCACAACTTTCATTTTTGATCTTGGGCTCTGGAATTTCTGTATTCTGTAAACTACGTCGTTTAGCCGCTTTATTACTTTATAAGGTCCATCCCAATGAGTTTGTAGTTTGGGTGATAATCCTTTCTTCCGTTGTGGGTTAAAAAGTAGAACCAGTTGTCCCTCGTTAAATCCCTCAGAGTTAGCAGCTCGATCATATCTGGCTTTCATTTTATCACTGGTTAATTTTATCCGACTCCGCACGAATTCGTGAATCTCCTGAAGGTCCCTTTGTGCCTGACTAGAGTTTTCGCCGTCTCCTTCTGCCGATGTTGGCTTAACACCAAACTCTAGATCTGCAGGCAAATTTAGCTCAGATCCAAAGACTATTTTCGCTGGTGTTCGTGAGGTGGAATCGTGAACAGCTGATCTATATGCCAATAAAAACTTGGGTATATGCTCATCCCAGTCCCTCTGATGTGCGCTGACCACTTTTCTCAGGTATTCTTCCAGGGTTCGATTGAATCGTTCGACCATACCATCAGATTGCGGATGTAACGGTGTCGTTCTGGTCTTTCTTATTCCGTATACCTCGCACATCTCTTTAAATATAACGGATTCAAAATTTCGGCCTTGGTCGGAGTGCAGTTCTAAGGGAACACCATAGCGACACACCCAGTTGCTTATAAAAGCGTCTACAATCGTTCTGGCTTCTTGATTGGGAATGGCATATACTTCCGGCCATTTGCTAAAATAGTCCATGACCACTAAAACGTATCGGTTTCCAGCATTGCTAGCAGGGAAGGGACCTGCTACGTCCATCGCTATACGTTCAAAGGGAGCGCCTGAATTGTACTGCTGAAGCTGCCCCCGACTCCTTCGTACTGGACCCTTTGCTGCAATGCACTCCTGGCAATTGGCTATCCACTCTGCTACGGCTTGTTGACAGCCGACCCAATAGAACCGTTGTTTTATCTTTTCCAGCGTCTTTGTTACACCAAGGTGACCTCCGCTAGGACCATTGTGGAATTGTTTCATGACCTCTTTGATCTTGGAGGATGGCACGACGATTAAGTCTAGCACAGTTTTGCCGTCTGTGCTTTCCCAGGTGCGACATAAGCAGCCATCCTTCAGCCTTAGACTGTTCCACTGGGCCCAATATGCCTTCGCCAGTGGACTTTCTGGTGAGATCTCACTTCGCGTCGGTCTTCTGTCTTCCTCTTTAGCTGCTATAATTTTTGCCAATATGGGATCGTTTCTTTGTGCAGTCGGCCAGTCTTCACTAGATTCTATATGTGTAAGCCGAACATCAATAACGAATTCTTTTCTCTCCGCCTTTGTGCAATGCTTACACCCCAGATCACATGGCCGCCTAGAAAGGGCGTCGGCGTTGTTATGCTTGCCTCCTTTTCTGTGCTCAATACTAAAGTCATAGCTCTGAAGTCGCTCAATCCAGCGTGCAAGCTGTCCTTCAGGGCTCTTGAATTGCAGCAGCCACCTGAGTGCGGCATGATCTGTCCTCAGCGTAAAATGTTGGCCATACAAATACTTGTGGTAGTGTTTTATGCACTCCAATGCTGCTAGAAGCTCTCGTCGCGTTACGCAATAGTTTCTTTCAGGCTTCGAAAGTATTCTGCTGTAGTAGCCTATAACCTTTTCTGTCCCATCTACCACTTGCGACAGCACGCCTCCTATTCCATATCGCTCGCATCAGTGTCTAGCATGAATTTTTGCCCAGCTACTGGATATGCCAGGATAGGTGCCACACACAACAATTCCTTGAGCTTCTGGAATGCTTCCTCGGCTGCTTCACTCCACTGGTAAGGTCGCGACTTTTTGGTTAGCTCATGTAGGCTCGCAGCAACACTAGCAAAATTTGGCACAAATCGTCTGTAGTATGTGCAGAGTCCCAAGAAACTTCGTAACTCGTGAAGATTTTGAGGACGAGGCCAGTCCTTTACTGCCCGTATTTTATCTTCATCGGTTGATATGCCCTCTGCTGTTACACGATGCCCCAAGTATTTGACTTCCTTCTGAAACAATGCACATTTCTTAACACTGAGCTTCAGTCCAGCCGCTGATATACGCCTGAAGACTTCTTCCATATTCCTTAGGTGTTCATCGAAGGTCTTTCCCATGACAATTATGTCATCCAGATACACCAGACATGACTTCCAATTGAGTCCTTTTAACATTCGTTCCATTAAACGCTCGAAGGTGGCTGGAGCGTTGCAGAGACCAAATGGCATAACATTAAACTGCCATAAACCATCGAGAGCACTAAAAGCAGTTTTTTCTTTATCCTTGTCCGCTATCTCGACTTGCCAGTAACCGCTCTGTAGATCTAACGTAGAAAACCACTTAGTACCTGCTAGCGTGTCTAAGGTGTCGTCGATTCTTGGTAGCGGATAACTGTCCTTTTTGGTGACATCGTTGAGCTTTCTGTAGTCAACGCAGAATCTAGTGCTGCCATCTTTCTTCTTTACTAAAACCACCGGCGAGCTCCAAGGACTCGAAGATGGTTCGATAATTCCGTCTCGCTCCATTTCGTGGACTAGCTGCTTTACTTCGCTCCGCTTGGCTAGGGGAATGCTCCTGGGGGCTTGTTTTATGGGCCTCGCTTCGCCAGTATTTATTTCATGCTTCACTATTGCCGTTCTACCTTGGCTTTTATCTTTTAGGGCGAAGACAGAGGCGTACTTTCGTAGCAGCTGCTTGGCTTTGTTTCTGTCAGGTGGCTCCAGCTCTGCTACCCATTTCCCCACGTGTTCTGCTAGTATTTCGCGCTCTTTAGTTGACAGTTTTTCAGGCTCTGAGTCTCTCTCGCAATTAATTATGGCCTCTGCTGGTGTACATTGAGCTATCTGAGAGTTTTTACCAATTACTTTTTCACTGTTGGATAGATTTAACACTCTCACAGGAATTTTTCCATTCTTAGAGGTTTTCACGAGGGCTTTTGCTGTTATTGTCTCACTCCTAATTCCTGACGGTTCTACTACCCACAACCGGTTGTCCTCACAATCTTCCTCCATACGTGCCCATATCACAGTTTCTGCCTGAGGTGGTAATTTCTGGGATGCTACAGCAACCAACTTCCTTACTGCAGATTTACTCACATATCCAATATCAAGGGGTATTTCGACGTTTCGCCAGATCATTATTTGTTGCCCCATGCGCAGATCGACTCCATGCATGATCATAAAATCTGCGCCAATAATAACTTCGTCCACGATATCGGCAACAATGAACACATGGTCCACACTCATGTTGGCTATAGTTAATCTGACTTTCGCCTTACCATAGACAGTAGCAAATTCTCCGGTCGCGGTGCGCAGGCTTACATTATTCACTTGTTCCACTTTTCCCTTTACTAAATCGGGCCTTATTATAGACTGCGACGCTCCTGTGTCTATTGTCAGAATACGCTTTCCTCCGTTGATATACCCGCTTGCAGTAAGATTGCTGTTTTGCTGCTGCATCACAGATATGGAGATTGTGGGGCCCTCGGTTGTGGGAGCTAGCTCATGCCCCGTAGTGCTAGCTCTCTTTAGTTTAACGACTCTCGAGATGTTCCATGAGTCGCACGTTTATTGTTTCTTGGCGGCGAAACAGATCTGGATCGTTTTCTTGCTGCCTTACAGTTTCTTTGAAAATGGCCGACTTTACCGCAATTAAAGCACTTGGCGTTTGTTTTACATTGCCTTTCATCTAAGACTTTCTTTACCGATTCAAGTATTTGCTTTATGTCGTCCATTGTTGTTTTCTCATCTTCAGCAGCTACTTCAACTTTTCGCACTTTGTATGACTGCGGTCTCGAAATGACTTTTGCTGTTTCTTGAGCCAGAGCGTAAGTAATGGTTTCAGCAAAGGATGTGTTTTGCTTAGCGCAAACTGCGTGCTTAATATCTGGGTCACGAATACCATTAACAAATGCCTCCACTTTGAACTGTTCTAAAAGTGGATGGTTTTCCCCAGGGTATATTAGCTGCACCAAGCGCTCTATCTCCATGGCGAAATCCTGAAGCGTCTCATTTGCTCTCTGCAGCCTGCCGCGTAGCTCCATTCTATACAGCTCCTTTTTATGATCGCCGCCATATTTCCGCTGTAACGCCACCATTATGTCCTCATAATTATTTCTGCAGCTAGTTGGTAGGCTTTCGAGGACTTCTGCTGCAGATCCTTTAAGTGCCAGAATCAGCTCAATCGCTTTTTCTTCATTGCTCCATAGATTTTTACTGGCCACTGTCTCAAACTGAAATTTGAAGACGTTGAAGGGTATGGTGCCGTCGAAACTGGGAGCTTTTATCCTATTTGTGTTTTCCGTCACTACTCGTACTGGACCTTCTCTTATTTCCAGGCTCATAATTTTGTTTTCAAGCTCCTGCAGCTTTACATCGACATACTTCACCTGTACTTCGACGCCACTGGTTTCTAGAAGATTCACTTTTCTGTTTAAACCAGACAGTTGCACTTCTACGGCAGAGATTTGTTCATCGAACTTGCAGACTTTTGTTTCTAAGATGTCAACACGTTTATTGACGGTTTTAGAAATTTCCTGTAGCTGCTCGTTAACTTTTTCTAGTTTCTCACTGTTAGCCCTAGAAGCTTCCTGTACTTCACCTCTTACTTCAGCTAACAGTTTTTCGCTGTTTGCTCTAGAAGCTTCTTGTACTTCAGCTAACAGTTTTTCACTATTTGCTCTAGAAGCTTCCTGAACTTCGACTAGCTTTCCGTTTACATTTTCTAGAAGCATTCTAGAGTTTTCTCCCATTTTCTCCATCATAGCGGCAAACATCGTATTGAGGTCCATGCTACTTGCTGTTGTTGTTTCACGGCTACATACCTCTGTCATGTCTTTTTCATCAAACTCATATGCGCCAATGTCCATGCCACGACGCTTGAATTCATCTATGAGCCTCTTCTGCAGTTCTGTTTTGTTACCTGCTGTTGGCAAATCCAGCTTACTCAACTCCTTTTTCAGCTGCTCCACTTTAAGATCTTCAAATTTCATTTTTATTATTTTTTTTTTTTTAAGTTATTTTATTTTACAATTTCACTTCTGTCACCAATTGTTACGTTTTTACTTTACGTTGGGTTCTTTTTATTGCAAAATAAATACACACTGTTATTACTTTTACTGTAAGTCACTTTATTTACTTAACACCACTGTTCAAAAATACAGCAAACTGTTAAACACTCTTAATATTCGACAACTTAACTCTTTGACTTTTAAATTAATACTGCAATACTACTCGCCAGCACGATTCATTTATATAGGTGCTTTAAGAGCACCAGAATGTTCTATTCCAGACATATCTGGCGGGTTCGACTGTTATTGCTCTTGTTTTTGTTTGTGTGATTGGTTATTTCTTTATACCTGTGTTAGTGGCTATTTATTTCTTTATACCTGTGTGTGTGGCTGTTTATTTGTTTATGCTTGTATTTATGTATGTGGCTGTGTATTTAACAGAAGAGTGTTTATTTTAATCTGTGTGTGTGTATGCGTAATTGTTTAAGGCGTTACTCTTTATTGTTTGTTTCTTTCTATCATCATTGTAGGAAAATAAGCCATTAATGTTGTTGTTGTTGTTCGAGAGTATTGTTGTTCAGAGCTTATAATAAATAAATTCTTCTTTCGTAACAATATTGTAAAGATTTGATGTCTATGAACGGTAATGAACTTCAAAATTTAATGTTTAGGTTGTTCAGATAAGTTAAAGTGATATTTGCTTATTACAGGTTCTTTGGTTACACATAACACACTTCGCCTTCATTCAAATATTAAACATTCAATATGAACATGATATAAGGCAAACATTATATCTAAGATTGATTTGAAAGATGCTTATTGGCAAATAAGCTTAGCGGAAAAATCCAAAGCTCTTACGGCATTTACGGTACCAGGAAGGCCATTGTACCAATTTACTGTGATGAAATTCGGGTTATGCAACGCCCCGCAGTCAATGTGCCGTTTAATGGATCAAATCATCCCACCTGATTTAAAACATTGCGTATTTGGATACCTCGACGATCTAGTCCATTTTAGTTAGAATAGCTGAAGTGCTTAGGAAAGCCAATTTGACCCTTAATATTTCAAAAGTAAATTTTGCGTAACTGAAGTCAAGTACTTAGGATATGTTATCGGTAATGGGGGGATTAAAACTGACCGAGAAAAAATAGAAGCCATAGTCAATTGGCCAGTGCCGAAAAATCTGAAGCAAGTTCGCGGATTCTTGGGGATTGCTGGATGGTATAGGCGCTTCATTGATAATTTTGCAGCAGTTGTGTTCTCAATTACAGAAGTGGTATCAATAAAAAGAAAATTTAACTGGACATCAATGGCCCAAGAAGCTTTTGAGAAAATAAAATTCCTTTTAACCACTGCCCCAATATTAATGAACCCGGATTTTTCAAAAAAATTTGTTCTCCAATGTGATGCTTCGGATTATGGCATAGGAGCTGTTCTGACTCAAACCGATGAACATGGAACCGAAAAGCCAATTGCTTACATGGCCAAAAAGCTTAGTACTGCACAACGCAACTACAGCGTTACTGAGCGCGAATGCTTAGCGGCAATAGAAGCAATTAAGCGATTCAGATGCTATTTAGTTTAGAGTTTGAAGTTGTTACAGACCATTCCTCGCTTCTTTGGTTAATGAAGCAGCCAGATTTGACAGGAAGGCTTGCACGCTGGGTCTTTAAACTGCAAGGGTTTAAATTTACTATCAGCCATCGGAAAGGGAAGGATCATGTAGTGCCAGATATATTATCACGAATAGAATATGAGGAAATTGGAGGCGTTAATATTTTTGAACCAGAAATTGATTTAAACTCACAGCATTTCGAAGACGAAGATTATAAAATCTTAAAATTAAACATACTTTAAAATCAAGCAAAATATCCTGATATTAAAATTATCGACAAGTTTATTTATATTAGAACCGAACACTATACGGGAGATCAAGAACAACAAAATCTGGCTTGGAAACTTTGGGTTCCGAAAAATCTTCGCAATAATGTCATTGCCCGATTGCATGCCTCTCCTGTTTCGGCCCATGGTGGCATGGCAAAAACACTTCAGCTAATTCGAAGGAATTTTTTTTGGCCAGGGATTGTGAAGGATGTGCGAAGTTATGTCCGTGATTGCGAAACATGTAAAACGACAAAAGCGCCGAATGTGGTATTAAGACCTGAAATGGGGCAAACTACAGTACGACCTTTTCTTTTCAACGTTTATTTATAGATATTTTAGGCCCATATCCGCGCAGTAAAAATGAATACATAGGTCTTTTAATAGTTCTTGACCATCTAACTAAATTTCATTGGTTATGTCTTTTAAAGAAATTTACCGCTTCGAAAATTCAAGATTTTTTATTGACGTCTCCATATTTGGCTGTATTTGGATTTAACATGATTACCCATGCTGACTCATATAATCTATTACAAAACCTTAAACTGTTAGATGAAGCCCACGTAGAGTTAGCTCGAGAGGATCATCTGCAATCCATTCGCGAAAACTTACGAAAGAATATCGGCGATTCCTATAAAACCTACAAAGTTCAATACAACTTTCGTGCTAGGCCAATTTTTTATAATGTAGGACAAATTGTGTTTAGAAGAAACTTTGCGCAAAGTAGTGCAACGAAAAATTTCAATGCTAAACTGGCTCCAGTTTTTCTGAAATCAAGAATTCGTGAAAAAGTCGGCAACAACTGCTACCTCTTAGAGGATTTAGATGGCAGTTTGATAGGAACTTACCAAGCGAAAGATATTCGACCTTGAAACAAGTAATTAACAAGACCTAAACATTTTTTCTTTCACAATTTGGATGGTTTATATAAAATCTAACTCCGACTAATTTTTGGTATCTGTGAGATAAAAATTATTCGGTTTTGTAATGATCTTGTTTTTTATTTGCGTTATTTTTAACCAGTTTTATTGAAATGTTTAATTGTAACGTTTAGATACAAAATGTAGTAGTAATACACCTATATAGTCGTATACATATAGTTTACAATGCACTGATACATTGGTTCATGTCAAAGATAAAACTCTCATTAAACTCTGCTTAGAGTAAAGCAGAATTTAGTAATAGCTATATATATATTTAATAGAAGGCTAGTGACGTGTGCAAAATAATTTGCAATTCTCCTGCGAGATATTTTGCTCTACATATTAAATATATACATACACAGATTAATGTAAAAATACATAAGGAAACTGGCGGTAACTAGGCTTCATAAAAAGTAAAATAACGTTTTAAAACTCTTTCACAATCGGACAAAGAAGAAGTCAGTTTAAATTTAATTAATCGCGGAGTTATTTTTACATCAAGACAAAACACAATTGTTATTACAGCAACTTATTGTATAAAGTTTATTTCAAAGTGGGTGAAGATTTAGAAAAAAAGTGATATGACAATGATTCAAATTGATTAAAGTCATTTAAAAATTAATTAAGTGAGTCACGTTATTAAATTCTCTAACAGCGATACGACCTCAGGCAGCTCACCCACGTGTCCGGTTAAGTTTCGGAGCCTGCTGAGGATAAATACATTTTTGCAACTACTCCTCATTTATTTGTACAACCTAAGTAAAGTTTGAACGTAAAGAAGTTTGCGGAGTTTTGGTTTTCGGGCAAGTGCATCTATCTGCTTATTTAACATTGCTTTTGGGTAGATTATATAACTCTCTAATAACCTGTTCGCCTTTAAATAACCACGCGGACTATGCAAGATCACCAAAAATATCGCAGGAGCCCTCGTATAATTGTGAACTAACAACGAGAACATTGGAATACTCCAGATGAGTTCCTGAATTATTTTATAAGCATAATTGTTGTTATTTTTATATTTTGGCATATTTATGTAACTTCATAGAGCGGGGTTATTTGAAGAAGTTAAAAGATAAATTGATTAAAATCTTCTATTAATGGCGAATCGTAATCAATTTTATCTACATAATCGTAAAAAGAAAGTGTAATGTAACATTCACAAGTACTAAGTTAGTTAAGTTTTAAATAATTCCTTAATAAGAACAAATACAAAAGCAACAAAACAATTAAGTAACTTTGTCATGAGCTATTAGAACATGAAAAATAATCTCAATTCAATAGCTAATACTTTAAATTTAAAATAATACTTCATAGCTCATGAAAAAGTCGGCAATTACTTTTGTAAGTTACATGGTGTCATTTTATAAAATCTCTTTATTAATCCCTCATATGCAAAACAAAACATACACTTACATACATACTTAATCATTTTACTTCATTAATTAGTAACATCATCAAGCTTGTTTAATGATCATCGAAGCTTCAATGACCATCAACAATATCATTATTACATTGGTGAGTGATACACATTTTTTATTCAGTAGATAGTGATTTTGGCCATGAAACAGTTGCTGCGAGTTAATGCCTAACATGCCGGAAGCAAAATGTAGCACAAAATATTTAGACAATCTGATGGAGATCCTATAAGGGATATATCTGGTTAAAAAATTTATATATTATGCTATTATTTATTTAAAATATAATACAGTAACGGAAAAAAACTTAAAATAAAGCTATATGAATTTGAAAAAAAATTCTATAACAGATTTATTATACCAGCGTTTATTTATGGAAAGTATATCGAATCTATCTGCTTGCAACTCGTTTCAAGTTAATTTACGTCTTTAAACCATAATCCATCAATATTTATATTCAACCGGCTTAACTTTTGTTTACATATTTCAAACTGTTAATGTTGCCACTTTTTCTAAAATTTTGCGAAAGTCATAGAGAGTACCGATTTGCCCTCTTATCGCATTGAGATTTCGAATCGAAATTGCTTTCGCATCGCAATAGAGAGTAACCCCCCTGGTGTTTTGTTGCGGTGGCCATAAAAAAAATTTTGCGTAGCGACGCCTCTAGCAATAGCGTCGGGAGGAGGTTTAATCACCCTACTGCCTCAAATCCCTCAAAAATATTAAGGGGAGGGTTCCTTTACCGCATGGAGAAACCACCTCCGACCCAAGTCCCGGTTTTCTTTCATTTTTGTTAATTATTAGTTATTTTCAGTTTTTTTTTATTCTAAGTTAATATTAGTATGATTAGTTTATTATTAGTTTAATTTTTTTATTTTATCATGGTCCACCTTGCTCTTGCGGATGGCCGGCCGCAGTGGATCCATAAGATGGCTTTTTGTTTAATTGGCGGCTGAGCAAGACCGCAATTTAACAATGCTCATTTTTTATATCTGAAAATAGAGAAATTTGTTAATTACTTGCAACAAACAGTGAGGACCGATACTTTACCAGTTACCTTTACTGCTTAGAATTCCCCGTAATAATACTGAAAAGAAAAGAATAATAAAAGATTACAAATTTAATAAATTAAATAATTTGCTCGTTTTACTTACCTCATGTTTTTTCACGTTCCTTTCTTTTGAAAGCTTCTTCTTTCATGCCAGCCTGGTATTTGTTGGACGAAAACTGACTGTAATGGTAGGATGCGACAGGAAAGTTCTGGAAAGAATTTTGGAGGCATTTGCGATAAATATGGAGGAAAAAGATGGCGATAGAACGTTCTAGAATTATTTTTTTTTTTATTTCTTTTTAATATTTAATATAATGAGAATTTGTACATATATACTGGGGAGTAGAAGTTTCTAGAATTCAGAAGTGAATTCAGCTATTTAATATGAGGAAGAACTGTCATATAAAAGGCCATAGGAGAGAAAAAATGGGAGGTTGATTAAGAGTTCGTGACTCAGACAGGCGTATAAAACCAGTTTAAAGTTTTGTTAGACTTAGAAACAAACAACAATTAAGGAAAAATTTTGAAAAGTGAAAAAAAGCCAAAATTTATAAACTTTACAGTAAAGGCAAAACAGTTTAAAAATTTATAAATATAAATTTATAAATTAAAAAATAAGTTAAAATTGATAATAAACTTTTAAAAAGCAAATAAGCTAAAACTTATAACAAGAATAATCAAAAATATTGTGAAAATTGTAGGTCATTTACAAAAAACAAAAATTTCAAAAAAAGAGAATACTTTTTTGTACAAATTCAGTGTTGGTGCAAGTACAAAAAAAGATAACTGTTAAACATCTAATATAGCTACGGTGACCATCCGTCCTGTATTTTACAGGACAGTCCTGTTTTTTAACATGCTGTCCCTTGAGATTTTGTTGTAAATACAGGACAGTACAATGTCCCTTATTTCCTAATTTGATATGAGTAGTATGAATAAGGGGCTTCTAGATAGAAATGTGCAAAGGAAAAATGTGCATACCTTAACCCTTTAAGGGTCGATGGGGTTAAATTGGACCCCATGATATTTTGTGTTATGAGGCGGCAGCGTGTTCGGTTTTGCTTAAAGTGAAGTCGTGGTGGATGTTATTTTTGTTGAAGTGAAGTCGTAACATTCGACCCCATGATATTTAGCGTGTTCGGTTTTGCTTAAAGTGAAGTCGTGGTGGATGTTATTTTTGTTGAAGTGAAGTCGTAACATTCGACCCCATGATATTTAGCGTGTTCGGTTTTGCTTAAAGTGAAGTCGTGGTGGATGTTATTTTTGTTGAAGTGAAGTCGTAACATTCGACCCCATGATATTTAGCGTGTTCGGTTTTGCTTAAAGTGAAGTCGTGGTGGATGTTATTTTTGTTGAAGTGAAATCGTAACATTGAATGTTCGTCGTTTAGAGGGTTAATACAATATGAATTAAACTACATTAGGGCGGTTTACGAATGTCTGTGTTTTTTTGCTAGTATTTAATAAATAAAATTCATTTACTGCGGTATATATTAATATCCCTAATACTACACGTATTTGTTATCAGTATAAAATGTTAACCACATTATTTAAAAACAAAAAATTTATTTATTTTTGGTATTCATCATCATCATATACCAACATACTTATAAAACATATGTATATTAGCAACAATTCTATATTTTTGTAGACTAAATAATTTACAATTACACATAACACTCGAATCAGTCGTAATTTGCTTCAATTTAAAACAATTTTCAAAATGAACATCATGAACTGATGAATTTACTTAGTCCAAATCTTCATATAAAGGTAAGATTTCAACTCTCATGGTCTGATGATTATACAAAGAATCAACTAAAGTTTCATTTTCAGTTCCTATTCGATTCATTGTAAATAATATTGCTATTCAACTCAAGTATTTATAATAAACTAATACATTACAATCAAGTGTAGGAGTAATTATAATGTTTTTACTATCTAACAAAAAAAAATATAATAAAATAATAACAAATATTTTTTTTTTTGAATTTTTTTACTTAAATTTTTTATTATTATTTTTTTTTTTTTAATTTTATCTATTAGATGGAAATATTAATAATAGTTCATTTTTTAATTTTAATAACATTCGATTAAAAAAATAAAAATCAACAAATAATTTCGGCTTCCGTTTCAGTTCAGTGTCGTCGTCGTCAATGGCATTTAAGAGTCAGGTTGCTTCTTTAGTGTATCTTGAGCTAGAAAGATCACAAAAAAAAAATAATATTTAGATTAAATAATAATAAAATAAATAAAATAACTATTTACCAAAAATTACCTGTTGCAGCTGCATGTATATTTAGCTCGTAATATTCATTGCTGCTGCTGCTACCTTTACTACCTTTGCTACCTTTTCTATCTTTAGTAAGATAGTAGGTATTACGCTGAAATTCTTCTATGGTATCGTCGTCTAGCGTTTCGTTGAATATACCAGGTAGGTATATGTATTTGGTGTTTTCCACCAAACAACGAACTTTTTTTCCATAAGGCGTCTGGACACGCTCCATTTTGGTGATTTTGTATTTATATTCAAAAAGCATCTCCTTTATGGGGAGAATGCTTTTTGTTTGGTTTTTTTTAAAAATTGTTTTTAGGTGTGCTTCCATTTTTTAACTTGACTTGTACTTAATTTGAATAGTAATTAAAGAAAAACTAGATGGAGGAGGCTTTTATATAAAATTATGAGAAGTAATTTTACAGCTTATCATTCTTTTTCAAATAAAATTTTAAAACAATATTTCTGATGCGGTTTGTCCGTTGTTTATAAAGTTTCTATTTGATTAAATGGTGTGAGAAAATTTTAAAAAGTTTCTGTTGCGGTTTTTCCGTTGTTTATAAAGTTTCTATTTGATTAAATGGTGTGAGAAAGTTTTAAAAAGTTTCTGTTGCGGTTTTTCCGTGTTGATAAAGTCTATGCTTTTAAATTATAATAAAAATTCATTATACATAATGCTTGATCCCAACTGTTATCGATAAGGGAACATTTACAGGTATCAGGTCCACAAGTTGTTTCATCGTTGGACCACACACAATTGTTATAATGATATCCAAATTTTGATTTACTTTTCTTATAAAATGCATATTCATCGAATTGAGCTTTTAATTTTTTCAAAATAATCTCATGATCATAACACAAAAGCTTTTCTTCCTTCATGAATTTATGTAAAATTTTCGAATAAAACTCGTTATTCATTATTTTCTTATTTTAACTTTTTTTTTTTTTTTAAATAAAACCTCTTATCACATTAACATCAAAGTTTATACTAACTAACTAATAGTAAATGTATTTCATCATATCAGCTAATTTATATTATTTCCATATCCAAATCATGTGTGTAATCTTGAATGTTGATTAATGTAACATCGGATCGGTACGTTGTATCATCCTCAGAAGCCACCTCAATTTCACCATTACTTAAAATTCTCTCGTATTCAACTTGACGGTATTCGAAGCATGAAATATTTAATCGACGTTTCAAGTAATTGCTGTCATATGTACAACGGATTCTCAATTTTATATTATCTTTGTATTGAAGTTGAAAATGTCTATAAAATGGAGCCGAACTTTCAATTATTCCTGCAATATTTTTTTCTTTTTTTACTAAATCTTGCCTAAATGTTTCAATAGCTTGTTCAACAGTAAAAGGTTGACTAATAGGCGGTGGGGAGTCTTCTTGTTCTTCGTTTGATTTATTTTCTGCTTTTGTTGTTAACTCGATGTTTTTATTTAAATCATTACTATACTTTAAAAGTTTGAAATTTAGTTGTATGCTCACAGTATCATTATTCGGTAATTTTATAGCAAATTCTGTATTTTTAAGTTCATTTTCACTCAAATCAATAGGTAATGAAGCTGAAAACACTTGTATG
>OX451215.1:142825419-143054919 GCA_949628195.1 Phasia obesa | reverse complement strand
TCTGCACAAAATGGGAAATCATTGTGATGATCGTGTATGGTGGATGGATATTCTAAATCCACTTCCAATATATACCCTAATGGTGAATCATCTTCCACAGCATTAAAATTTTCAATGTTTTCAACCCATTCAAAATTTTTATAAGGAAGGTACTGTGACATGGCATAACCGTATAAATTGTTTACATCTAAATAAATAAGATAATTCGATTCTTTAGTAGAATCATAATCACTTACATATTTATTGTTAGCTACAGAATGTCGTTTACAACATTGAACAATTCCTCCCCTAATACCACGTGTAACAAAATTATACATGTTAATGTCAGTTAATAGTTCTAACTCTATTTTTGTTTTTTTCAACATTGCATCCCAAGATAATCCAGGAACAGTATAATATTGACATGGATCTAAATTATAAATGTTTATGCAAACTTTACGGAAATTTTCAAAAACATCACATAGTAATAAAACATCTACTTTCAAGTATAATAGTAAATAGTCCAAGAGAGTCGTACATCTAAATGTATTCCATACCTTTTCAGCATGTTTATAATTATCTTCACTACACGCTTCATCAGTTAGTTTATTAAAGAAGAGAGAACGAGGTGGTAATTGTGTTTCCATGAGACGATTCTTTGAATCCAAATAATCATAGGGAAAGACACCTTTACGTTTCATTAAATCGAATTCATTATCATTTAAACAAACCGATTTTACAGTTTTCAAATCAATCTCAGACAAGAAACCTGCAAGTTGATCTAAACTTGATGCCATAAAACGATATGAATCGAGAAAACGTAGCTCAATAGTATCTTTTTCACTCACCCTAATTCTCTTCGATACGGATACATATAATTCCTTATTTAAAGGAATGATTTTTATATCACCTGCTACTGATGAAAGTTCTCTTATAAATAAATGACAATCATATGCCGAAAGGTTGTGAAAAAATATAGGGATAAAATTTCCAATTTGATACTCTAAGTTACATATATTATGTGCAGGACCTCTATAATCACCTGTTAAATGACAATGGTCAGTTACTTTATCTCCAATAGATATGATTTCACCGCATATATGACAATTCATATCTTCATCTTGTCTTTTTTGTTGTTCAAACGTTAAAGGTTTCATTGGTATTACTACACTCAAATAGTTACTATAAATATATAATGCGTCCTCGACTAAACTTTTAAAAAAATGTGTTGATGCATTTTCACCACTATAAATTCTATGTATATCTAAACTAGAATTATAGGAACATTTAATATAATAACTAAATGCAAATGGAATATGCTTTTGTACTGAATTAATATTAGCTGAGTTTTGAATATCAACTGATTCCAGAATACATTCGAAATCTGCATAAACTACAAACGGAACATTTAATTGGTTTTTATGATTCTTAAATCTAAGTATAGAATTTTTATCGGTTGGCATTATAGTTACAATTTTGTTGCATTCCACCTCCTTATGTTTCTTTAAAGATGATTCTTGGTAAAAGTGTATGAGGCATGTATTACAAATATACACCTTATGTTTATGTTTTGTAACTTGACTTCTTAATAATCTATAATTAAAGAAATATAAAAGGAAACATAATTAGTTTAATTTCACTTTGAGTATAAATTTAAATAACACTAAACATACCTTGATATATTTTTTATCCAGACATAATGGAATCGTTCTTCATCTTCCATCAATAATAAATTTATATGTTTACTTTTTTCTTCTTTAGAGAAATAATATGGTCCCACAACATTATAAACTTCTAAATACGTATCTTTTTCAAGTATAGATGTTTTCTTCTTCTTTTCAAAAGATTTTTCCAGACCAAAGACATTTATGCTTATTCCCGGGTTGTTGTCTTCAAACTGCTGTATTTTGTTGACAGATAGTGGGAAATTTAAATTTTTAAAATTTAATAATATATTATTTTCCAGGACTATAATATCATCTTGAATGTTGGTTATGTTATACGAAGAACAAATTACACTATTATTTTCTATTGGATATAGCGCTGATATTATAGCCCACTTAAAACAGTATACGTCATTGTGTTGTATATTAACACAAGCTTTTTTCTTTGATATGTATGTTGGTAAAGAAATATACTGTGAACCTTTTATACATGCATATTTATTAATATTAACATCAAGGTGAT
The DNA here is from genome assembly GCA_949628195.1 of Phasia obesa. NCBI lineage: Eukaryota > Metazoa > Arthropoda > Insecta > Diptera > Tachinidae > Phasia > Phasia obesa. The sequence goes on along the minus strand of OX451215.1, from coordinate 143,052,753 downwards.
TAATTTTTGTTAACGCAAAACCACTATCACGTTCTTGGAACTCATCCATTTTTTGCATAATTATTTCACATTTATTTGCATAAAATCTTTCAATATCATTCATATGGTTAGTTAAAGACAAAATATACATTTTTGTTTGATGTAGTATTATAGTAATTATGGGTTCTTCATCGTCTTTCATCTTCATATATTCACAGAGTAATTCGAAATTAAATTTTAAACTTGTATGTTTTTGTAGATGATCTTTCAAAACACATGCTACATTATCCTTTATGTTATTGAAAAACAATTCGGGATTTAGATTATCCATATTGTTGTTTTTAAACCGAAATGTAGTAATACGGTTTTTGAAACAAGTATCTAAACACTTTATATTATTGATTTCATCAACAATTTTTAAACAATTATCTTTATGTTTGTTTGTGCGTTGATGATATATCCACTGTTTCCTTACTACATCTTCTTTACACTCCTTACAGTGTATAATTTCTTTCTTTTGATTATTTTGATGCTCTATTAAGTGGGTATGTTTAAGATAATCTTGCTTACTTGAAAAATTTATGTTGCAAGTCGTACACCTTAATGAACCTTGATGATGATGCATCCTGATATGTCTCTTTAATGAAAAGTTGCGGCTGTACACTTTTCCACAAATATCACAAATAAATTTGCCACCCATTTTAATTTGATTTATTTTATTATTTTTTTTTGAATAAATAACTAAAAGTATAATCACACCTTAGAGTTTAGCACAACAATGAATATATTTTATTAATTTGATTTCATTTTATTATAAATGTTAACCACTTAATTAAATAATGTGGTTAACATTTTATACTGATAACAAATACGTGTAGTATTAGGGATATTAATATATACCGCAGTAAATGAATTTTATTTATTAAATACTAGCAAAAAAACACAGACATTCGTAAACCGCCCTAATGTAGTTTAATTCATATTGTATTAACCCTCTAAACGACGAACATTCAATGTTACGATTTCACTTCAACAAAAATAACATCCACCACGACTTCACTTTAAGCAAAACCGAACACGCTAAATATCATGGGGTCGAATGTTACGACTTCACTTCAACAAAAATAACATCCACCACGACTTCACTTTAAGCAAAACCGAACACGCTAAATATCATGGGGTGGAATGTTACGACTTCACTTCAACAAAAATAACATCCACCACGACTTCACTTTAAGCAAAACCGAACACGCTAAATATCATGGGGTCGAATGTTACGACTTCACTTCAACAAAAATAACATCCACCACGACTTCACTTTAAGCAAAACCGAACACGCTAAATATCATGGGGTCGAATGTTACGACTTCACTTCAACAAAAATAACATCCACCACGACTTCACTTTAAGCAAAACCGAACACGCTGCCGCCTCATAACACAAAATATCATGGGGTCCAATTTAACCCCATCGACCCTTAAAGGGTTAAGGTATGCACATTTTTCCTTTGCACATTTCTATCTAGAAGCCCCTTATTCATACTACTGATATGCAAATGTCCTCTTTTTAGCATATATTGCACGAACGTTAATATAAAATTATCATAAAAATCCAACTGTATACTTTCCCTACATTTCCAAAAGCGAAAAATTTGTTTACTGGGATATGGGAAATTTCCTATAATCTGGCAACATTGTGAATTGTCAGCTTGAAATTGAATTGTCAATGTCAACTTGTTAAAATAACAATGTGAATGATTTGTGGTTAGTAATTTATTTATTTATTTAAATTCACATTTAAAATAGCATTCATTTTATTAGAGATATGGCTCCAACAAAAAGAAAATGTAATTTCAATGATGACTTAAAAAGCGAGTTTCCATTTATTAAAACAGCAAGTAGCTCCAATGACGTGAGATGTGAAAAATGCTTGGCACATTTTTCTATAGCAAATAGTGGACGTACTGATATTAAACAGCATTTGCAAACACAAAAGCATAAAAGAGCAGATTTTTTAAGAAGTAATACATTCAATGATAAAGAAAAGGACCTGGCTATTGTAGAAGGTACTTGGACATTTCACAGTATTCAGCACAATTTTTCATTTAGGTCTAACGATTGCACATCAAAACTGATCAAATCGTGTTTCAATGAAAAATATTCTTGTGCTAGAACAAAATGTGAATCCATTGTTAACAATATTTTTACACCAATGTCATTAAATACAATCAAAGCAGATTTGGTAAACGTTCAATGTATCACAATATATTTAGATTGTTCGAATCACAAAAATGTTAAAATTTTTCCAATATTAATTCGATACTTTCTGCCGAATGAATTCCTTTATAAGATTTTGGATGTTAAAGACCTTATTGGAGAAACTTCAGATATTATTTCAAAATATGTGCAAGAGGCTCTTGAAAAAAATGAAATAATTAATAAAATGATATCGTTTTGTGGAGACAGCACAAATTGTAATTTTGGTGCTGCAGCCAGAAAAGGTCAGAATAATATCTTTCACAAAATGCAAAACTTCATTGGCCAAAAACTGATAGGTGTAAATTGTGCTGCATATATTTTGAACAACTGCATACAAACTGCAGCAGAATGCTTCCCTATTGATATTGAAGTTATTATTGTCAAAATTTATTCTTTTTTTTATATTCATACAGTTAGAATTGAAAATTTCAAAGGAATATGTGAAGATATTGAAATAGAATATAAAAAGTAATATAAAAGGACATAGCAAAACTCGATGGTTAACTTTAATGCCTGCTATGGAAAGAATCATAAAACTATTTGAAGCTTTAAAATTATATTTTATGTCTCAACCAAAATGTCCGACAATATTATGAAATTTTTTTATGAATCCTTGTGCTGAAGTTATTATTGTCAAAATTTATTCTTTTTTATATTTATACAGTTAGAATTGAAAATTTCAAAGGAATATGTGAAGATATTGAAATAGAATATAAAAAGTTACTAGGACATAGCAAAACTCGATGGTTAACTTTAATGCCTGCTATGGAAAGAATCATAAAACTATTTGAAGCTTTAAAATTATATTTTATGTCTCAACCAAAATGTCCGACAATATTACGACATTTTTTTATGAATCCTTGTGCTGAATTATGGTTATCTTTTGCATATAGCCAAGCTTCAACATTTCATAAAGCTATTCTTAATGTAGAATCACAAAATATTTCAATGCCTGAGGCTTCAACTATTTTAAAAGATTTAAAATTTAAATTGGTCGAACGGAAAAAGGAACTGTTTTTACCCCTTACCGTCAAAAATATTATTCTCGAATTACAGAAAAGTAATGACTTTGATGAAACAATAACTAAAGAACATATAACAAATTTTTACCAAACATGCATTGATTACCTAAATCAGTGGGATAATGCTTTTAGAGATGTAGAAATTTTAGACTGGATATTGGTACGAAATATGTTATCTTGGGACAAGATTGAAAAAACTTTATCCTATCTAAATGAATATAGAAATGATTTAAAAATAAATAATGAAGATTTATTTGGTGAAGTGAGCTGCGTGAAAAATTTTGCAAATAATGAAAAAATAGAAGACTGGAGGTTAAAAAATATATCAGTAGATGAATGATGGATTGAAATTTTTAATCACTTTAAGACAAATGTGGTTGCATATAAAAATATATTGATACTTGTTGAAATTTGTCTATATCTACCAGCATCAAATGCTGCTACCGAGAGAGTGTTTTCAATAATGAATAATATTTGGACCTCCGGAAAATCGCAATTAAAAGTAAATACTTTAAGATCATTATTAATTACAAAATGCAATTTTAAAATGAATTGCTCATATTTTAAAGGTTTTTTAATTAACAATCCAGATGTTTTAAAAAAAATCCATTCTGTGGAAAAATATCAAACTTCATAACTAAATTTAACATTTATGTAGTTTTTTTCTATTTTTTTTTAGTCAAGAAGACTGTTTATAAAACCAAATTTATTTTTTTTAATTATAATATTATAAAAACTTTTTATTTAACTTTTTATTCTAGTCAAGAAGACTTGTTTTTGTTGTTACTTAATTTTATAATAATAATAAATATATTATATGATTATTTTTTCTGTTTTTCTTTTCATTTTTAACATAATTTTGTATTTGTCCTGTATTTTCCTTTCCCAAAAATGGTCACCGTAAATATAGCACACTGAACAGAAATAAACCTGTTAAGTAAAGAAATTTTGTTTAATCTTTTAAATCATTTTTTTTTAATAAACTATTAAATGACAAAGAAATTTTAATGTGAGAACAATGTGTGAAGTATTTTATAAACTATAAATAAAATCCACAAAAAATAAAATAAACTCTTGGTAAACTGTGCCTAAGAAAAAAGAAGAAAGATTTGAAAGCAGCGAATTCCCTGAAGTCGCGATTAGCAAGAGACGGCTGGAAGCCAAGAGGAAGAAGAGTAGTAAAAAGGATCACCTAAAAAGAAACGTAAATAATGAACATGTATGTACTTAAATATGTGTAACTAGTTTAAGTTTTTTCTATTAAATTATCAGAGATTAGTTTTTTTTATATCTTATTGTAACTTTGTTTAATTAGCAATTTTAAAAAAAATTAGTAAATACTTATCTTCGGTGATAAAGCAAAGTTTTTTTAATTTCTCCAGAAACTCCAGGTTTTAAGGAATAAATTTAAGAATAGTTGGTGACTGCAGAATTGGAAGGTAAATTCTATCTTAGGGAGCTCCTTCAGATAGGAAATTAGAACATCAGACAGACAGAAAATTAGACAGATAATTTTTAATAAGCCTTAAAATCTAAAAGAATAAGGAGATTTTAAAAGAAAAAAATAACAGTTTTTTTAAATAAATAGTCAGATTTGCTTTATTACAGAAATCGACCAGTGCAAAAAGAAAATCAAATAAAAACAATTGTATATTTATATATTGTTGATAAATTTTAAATTTGGTTCGGTTTTCTATATAAGTAATCATTGAATAGGTAAATAAGTTTTATGTTGTGTTTAGGTTTAAGATTCAGAATAAATAAAATAATTAATATGTATTGAATTGTGAGACAGAAAAAATGATTAGTTAATTTTTTTTATTGGGGTAATTTAAAACTAAGGTAAGTGTGTGAGAATCGTTTCATGGGGTTATTTACAAATATAGACCGGAAAAGGAAATGACCACGGTTGGGATATGGGCGGCTAGAAGAGTCACCTAACTTCCCTAAAGATAGTGTGTTAGTTATTAGTGTGTTAAATTGTGTTTCTTTTTTGTGATAGAAGAAATTTTAATTGCTGCTTGACTTTTGGGCTTAAGTGAGGGTTGAGATCACACGTCCCGTATAGTCTCTATTTGAGCTAGCTTAAGAGAATCACTTAAGTGCCACCAGGCCACGTAACAAGTTTGTAAATGACCTACAATTAGTGTATAAGTATAAAGAATAAATAAAGGCACCGAGTAAATAACTAATTTAAAATGAAAAATAAATAAATATAAATATATACATAAATATTTACATATGTAAGTGCATATTTGCAAGGGATATGCATTTACAAAAATTAAATAAAAACATAATCTGAAAAATTCTAATAAGAATGTTATATAGGTTTTTAACACCAAATTCAATTTTTTAAACTTAAAATTCAATTTTTTTAAATTCAAATTCAATTTTATAAACTCCAAATTCAATTTTATTAACCTTAAATTCAAAGTTTATAAAATTGAATTTCAAGTTAAAAACCTATATACATACATATATGTAATTATTTACAGATAACAAATTCACTTCAACGAATTCAAAAATAAGTAAAAAAAATTAAAAAAAAAAATTAATAAAATTAAAAAAAAGTATAAAATATGGAATAAAAAGCACTACAAAATAAAAAAAAAACATAAAAATCATTCAATGCTATTGAGAAATTGAATATAAAACACTATTTTAAAAGTTAGGTTTTTCCATCTCTATATCTAAAATGGTTTTCTTCATTTACAGTTGTTGCAATTTCCGTTTTGATTTTTCAAATTCATTTCTCTTTTCGAAGTTTTAACTTTACTTTTGCCAACTCAAGTTTTTCGTTTTTTAGCGCAATCTTTGTTAACTCAAGTTTATACCGGCGTTCTTAAGTTTCAGAGCTTCTCCTCAAATATTTTTGAACGCCAGCAAGATTTTCAGTCAATTCCTTTAAGATTCTTGTTGAATTCTCATGGTAAGTCATTTGATTTTGAACCTGTTTTTCCAACAGGACGACTTTATTAAAGATTTTCTTTGGATGGCGATGTGGAGTTGAGTTTTTATTAATGTCCTCTTGACTTAAAAAATCAGAATTAACATCTGCATCATTTTCATCCTTAATATTAACTTCATTGGTGGAATTTTCAGTTGATGGTATGGTGTTAAAATAATTCTTCGCTCCAAATTCCAATGTACCACTCATTCCACTCACTGCGTCATCAATTGAAAGCAGATCGCACGTTTGCTGTTCCAATGCTGTAAGGGAACAGTATCTACTGGGTCCGCCACCTGTTCCAGAAATACTGCTTCTGTTTCGACGGCATTTACTTTTAATGTGGTTTTTGTAGTCTGCCCAAACCTAAAAGATGTTTCCAAAAATGTTATTCCAAATGCAATAGCCATATTTAAAGAAATTTACCTTTTTCCACCCTTTATCATCACGTTCAGGTGGTACAAATGTGTTTAAATCTGTGCACAATTTCTGCCACATATTCGATTTATTCTTAGCATCTGAAACATTTAGATGACCGTTTGTTAAGTCTTAAAGTCTTAAGTCTAAATTGGACTATTTCTTCATACTGCTTTCTATTTGTATAACTTCCTTTTTTCTGAGTATTCCTTTAAAAACATCCAACATTATCAAAACATTAAAAACTTTTTTATTAAAACCAACATTATTAAGTTTAATTGTATATTTTTTATTATCTATACACTTATACACTTTTATTTATCTTAAAACGTTTATATACTTACATTTTTTACTTTTTTTTTAATTTGTCACTAACAAAATACCTTTCGAACAATTTCCTAATGCTTTTTGCCTAACTGACGCTCGTTTGACCTTTCGAAAGGGATTTTTTGCTCTTAGTAACACGGAGTTGCTTTTTAGAAAGGGATTTTTATTTTTCGTTAGAGTACAAAAAACATCCGCACTTTCGTAACAAATCATTCGAAAATCGTAATATACAGTACGAACAGTTCGAACTCGTACATTTTTTCTTTCGAATCGAAATACGCAGTAGGCCCCCAGAAGCTATCCAAGTATTCGGAAACCTTAAAAGAGCCCTTACCACATCACCGGTATTAAAGCATGCGGATTTTTCAAAACATTTTTATATACAGTGCGATGCATCTGGTTATGGTATTGGAGCGGTTCTATTTCAATATAACGACCAGCAACAAGAAAATCCTATAGCCTTCTATTCGCAAAAATTGAATTCTTGCCAGAGAAATTACAGCGTCACCGAAAAAGAGTGTTATGCTGCTGTAATGGCCATCAAGGAATTTAGGCCATATGTGGAGTTGATGCCTTTTACGGTAATAACTGACCACGCAAGTCTCAAGTGGTTAATGAGTTTGAAGGATCTTAGCGGCAGACTAGCTCGTTGGTCTTTACAACTTTAGGTCTACAATTTCAACATCGAACACTGAAAAGGTTCCGAAAATGTTGTTGCGGACACGCTGTCTAGATTACCATCAGAAAACGCTGTCAGCGAATTAAATTTAGAACAATTACTTGATGTTGAATCTGAAGAATTTGAAAATAGCGAATATTTAGATTTTAAAAAACAAATCATGGAAGCCAATTCAGAATTGCCAGATTTAAAAGGATCCGGATAACGTATTTACATGGAAGTTGTGGATCCCATCAAATTTAACAACCAAATTAATAGAAAAAGCCAACTCTGCTAACAAGTCAGTTCAGGGACAGCAAAAACATTAGAAAAATTAAAACGTTTCTTTTACTGGCCTCGAATGACAGTACAAATAAGGGAGTACATTAAAGCATGTAAAGTTTGTAAAGAAACTAAACCTGCTAACCAAAACCTGATGCCTGGAATCGGTCAAGAAGTGGTAACAGAAAGACCATTTCAAAAACTTTACATCGATTTCCTGGGTAAATATCCTCGGTCTAAAAGTGGCAATTGTTATATTTTTATAGTAGTCGATCATTTTACTAAATTTACATTTTTAAAAGCAATGCGAGAAGCAACAACGAATAATGTGGTACATTTCCTAGTTCAGGAAATATTTCATAAGTTCGGAGTCCCAGAGATCATTCACAACGACAGCGGATCACAGCTTGTATCTAAAAGTTTTTCAAAAATGATAGAAACATACAAAATAAACCATATGAAAACTGCTTTTTACTCGCCGCAGGCTAACGCATCGGAAAGAGTAAATCAGTCAGTGTTGGCTGCAATTCGAGCGTACCTGGAGGAAGACCGTCGCGACTGGGATTTCTATATTTCTGAAATTGAATGCGCATTAAGAAACTCCGTTCATTCAGCAACAGGATTTACTCCATTTTTGCATTATTTGGCTATCATATGTTTACAAGTGGAAATGATTACAAATTAGCAAAAAAAATATATCATTATCTGATCATGAAATTAAGAGTCTACATAATAGTGATAAACTTGCTTTAATAAGAGAGAAGATTCGGAAAGAACGAAAAGTTATACTCGCTCAGCCCAGCGGTATAATAAAAGAGCAAGAAACGTAAAGTTTGTACCAGTTCAAGAAGTATACCGAAGAAATACAATACTAAGCGATTTTGAAAAAAATTGGAATGCAAAATATTGCAAGAAATTTTTAAAATGTCGTGTCCTAAGGCCAATAGGAAATAACATGTATGAACTTGAAGATATGCAAAGGAAACCGATAGGTATTTTGCATGCCAAAGACATAAAAATGTAATATGTGCAATATAAACGTAAGTGCAATAAAACTTTTTTTTACTGGTGATAGAATCGGATTTGAGTGAATATTAGGATTAGGAACATTGAGATATACATTTTATGTGTGTGTGCCGTCCTAATGTGACATTCAGTACCTGATTTTATAAAACCAATTTAAAACAATATTTTTGTTGCCTTAGTGATATTTTTTTATATTGATGCAGAAAGTGGTATGAATAATTCCTGAATCAGATATAAATTGGTCTTACATACATACATGTTATTGTCGCAATAGTTCATAAAGTTTGTACTTATGTACTTAATTTTGATTAAATTACTCGATTCACCACGAGCTTAGCAAAGATGCCAAAATAGCCCGGCTTCCTCAATCGGTAGAACATGACATTTGATCTCAGGGCGTGGGAGTACCCCACGTTGGGTACAGCAGATTCCCAAAAGCTTTAGATGTCCACGCACATCATTCCTGCTACCCTTTGTTTTCAACCCTGGTGGTTACTCTCTATTGCAATACGAAAGAAAAATAGTACGAAATCGAACGATTTGTACTCTTTAAAGCGTTCGCACATTTTTCTTTCGGATATCTTTTTCGCAAAGATGGCAGCACCACACTCTGTAATGCGAAAGCGTATGTCAAATTCGTTCGATAAGCTCGTTGATAAATTTTAAATTTGGTTCGTTTTTCTTTATAAATAATCATTGAATAGGTAAATAAGTTTTATGTTGTGTTTAGGTTTAAGATTCAGAATAAATAAAATAATTAATATGTACTGAATTGTGAGACAGAAAAAATGATTGGTTAATTTTTTTTATTGGGGTAATTTGAAACTAAGGTAAGTGTGTGAGAATCGTTTCATGGGGTCATTTACAAATATAGACCGGAAAAGGAAATGACCACGGTTGGGATATGGGCGGCTGGATGAGTCAACTAACTTCCCTAAAGATAGTGTGTTAGTTATTAGTGTGTTAAATTGTGTTTCTTTTTTGTGATAGAAGAAATTTTAATTGCTGCTTGACCTTTGGGCTTTAGTGAGGGTTGAGATCACACGTCCCGTATAGTCTCTATTCGAGCTAGCTTAAGAGAATCACTTAAGTGCCACCAGGCCACGTAACAAGTTTGTAAATAACCTAATGAAAGAAATATGTACTTTGTTAAAAATAGAACACACGATTTCAACACCCTATCATCATGAAACTTTGGTTACAGTAGAGAGAAATCATAGAGTCTTGAACGAATACTTTTTGTCATTTGTAAATGATGATAATTGGAGTGAATGGATACCTTACTACACTTTTGCCTATAATATAACACCTCACGTAGATACAAATTATTCACCATTTGAATTGGTTTTCGGTAAAATAACAGAAATTCCTGGTGAGAACATAATGACCGACTGTAAAGTATATAATTTGGACAATTACGCAAAAGAACTACACGTGAGATTGAAAAATTCACTAGAAAACACTAGAAAAATGATAAAAGCAACAAAAAAGAATAGGATTTTAGAGTCATATAAAAAAATGAATAGTATAGATCTTAATATAGGAGACTTAGTATTAATGAAATTAGAAAATGGGAGAAAAAACGAAGCACCTTATAATGGTCCTTATGAAATAATCAACATAGATAATGTTAACGTAGAAATAAAAATAAATGGAAAAATAAAAGAAATGAAATTTGTCAATATATATATGTACATACATATAAAAAAAAAATGTTTTTGTAATAACCATAACATAAGAATAATTATAATTATATACATAAACATTATACATATATAAAATAACACACAATTAATTAAAATTAGTATTTTGTTAAAATATTGTATCAACCAGGCTTTATACACGCATAAATATACATACATAAATATAAAAATTAAAATTTTATAATAATTTATCAAATAAACAAAAAATATAAAATTTTAATTGAAAGGTTGAGGGTATAGTGTATCAATGACATGCTTTGATTGTAGTATTAAAAACTGCAATGAACAAATGTCAATGAGCTCTAAATAGAAATAAGACCAGACGATCACATAAACATGAATGCTAACAGAAGCTAATGAACTCGAAGAACCAAATGAATAAACAATCGTACAAACAAATGTATATGAATTTCTTAAGATAGGTCAGTATTGGATTTTTGTTTAAAGTTAAATAATATAAATATTTGGTTATTAATTCGATATTTTTTAAATCATATTTGCTCGCGTATAGTAATCGAATATTCAGTTGATAAAACCATATTTTTGCAATTTTGTAATTTGAACCGTATTGTTGCTAATCAACCAAAATTTGTGAGAGGCTGATACAATGTTTCACTTAATGAATTGTAGAACAATTTAAGTCTAGAGATTCTCATTATTAGTATTTAAGCAAAAAGTTTTTAATAAAGTGGCGTCTTATATTATATGAATTTTATTTGAACTATTTTTGAATAATTAAATTAATTATTTAGGCTTAAGTTCTTAATTATAAAGAGATAAAGAAAAATTAGATACCAGCAAAGCAGAATGCATTTTCTAGACAGCTACGTCCGTCATCAGTACTCTTTCTATCAATCTACCCGTTGGTTTAATTGTTATTAATTTTCTATTTAAACAAACTTATCAAAGAAATAGAATCTGAGAAATTTTAATTTTACATTATATTTCATAGAAGATGGAGCTTCTTGAAATTGTTTAACACTTGTAAACTCTATTTCTTTTTTATATTATACTACCAAGCAAACATTTTTCTTTATTTTAATTTTCTTTATCTATTTTCTTTTATTTGAAAATGGTATATATCTGTCTTGCTATTAGCTATCCTTTGGTTATAATTAAGAACTTAAGCCTAAATAATTATTTTATTAGTGGCGTCTTATATTTTGAACTTTCAAACATTTTGTTTTTAACTTTTTTGTTGCAAAAATCATAACTTTTGAAATAATTAAGATATTTTAAAGAATAAAAAAGATATTGACAGAGGACACTTTAGGCTTTAAAATAATCTTAGAAAATACTGCTAGAGGATAATTTTTCCAGTTAAATGTTAACATGTTTTTTTAAATATAAGTTTTTTATTTGTATCGCAAATACACATTTTTATATACATTTAATATTTAAATCTAAGTAAATTTATATTAACTAACTAGATTAACCCGGTGCGCTTTGCAATACACTTTGTTCAAATCCGAAAGTTGAGAAAAAAAAAACACTCTTATATAACATGTTAAACCAATATTAAATTTTTTTATTTCTATTACAGAAACACATTTTTAAATTATTTTTAATATTAATATATTTATGCTATAGATATAATGTTATTTAGCTAGAATAATTGGTTTTCATTAGTTAGTTCTCTTTGAAATAGTCATTAATATTGGGAGCGTTATCTAATAGACTTAACATATCGGAGCTATAATTATGTTCTTCCAAATCCTTTCGAGATCTTACATGTCTTCGTGATGAAATTATTGGGTCTGAAGAGGCCGTCAACATATGGAAAAGGTCCGCATTCTGTCTAATCTAATTGCAAGTATTCGTGTATCTAAATTTTTTGCAGTCTTTGTTTTTGCATTCCTGGGCTTCTTCGGAAACTCTCCAATCGGTAAGCATTAATATTCAATTAAACTTTTCCATGAGCCAAAATCTTATGAACCGTTTGGAAGTTTTTGATGCATAATCATCAAACTTTGAGCCATTTACAATTTCTCGAGAGTTTACAACATTTAGAATAACTGCCAACCTTTTTATAATATTATTGTCGACCCCAGTAATTCGGGCTGTTACCTCATTATTTTCAAAAAATGCTCTGGACATATTACCATCGCTAGTATTTCCATACCCCTGCTTTGGGCAGTCTACATTCAGACCAAGCTTCTTAAGAAATTCATTTTGTATATTTTTTTTTTTCGAGCAGATGGTTTTATTTTTGTGTTGCGTTCATATCAAAACATTCACCTTCACTCTGAATTTCATACGCTAGTTTTAAAATAATAATTCTGGCATTTAATGGAGAAATTCCATATTCATAATTTTTCTCATCACTTGAGTCATACAAATTTTGAAAGTCTTTCTGTGACTTTTTGCAAATTGCACACTTTAAAGTTGACGAGGTATCTGTTATTACAGTTAAGATTTTGCCATCAATCATAATCAATCGAAACACTTTTTCCATTCTTTATTTCAATAACAGAAGGCTTTAGTTCCGAAATTTGCTTTTTTATATCGTTCACTGTAGATTTCATTATTTCTGTAGACTCCTTTGCATATTGAAAAAATATCGGACGGCAAAAATTAACTGATGATGGGCGAGGATTTTTCCAATGCTCAGCGATTTCACTTCTCAGTCGTAAAGGAACTATTGAAGCCATAAACATATTTGCATCTGTAATAGTTGTGTCATTTGTCGATATTGTTTGTTTGTAAGCACTTTGACCGCATGATCCATCACATCCCCACTTATTTATCAATGTAAGCCTATCTGGAAATGATACTGCTTCCTCTTCAGGCAAAATTTGAATAAGGCGTTTGGCTGTATGATCCATTAAGTCTTGCAGTTTTACCTCTGTCGCTTAATGGCTCATAAAACTGGAAACATTTATTATTTTGTTTGAATTTATTTATTTTGATTTGTCAGTCTGTGAGTTGCCTAAATGTCTTGTTATTTTATCTCTTGATCATTTATGTATATTCATATTATGTATTTTTATTCCCTTTTTTCTATTTGTTTATACATATGTATGATTGTAAATGATCAGTTAGTTTTATGTGTAACAATATTATTCTGCAGTGCTTTTGTTTCGTTAAGTTGGCCCGTTATTTTTTGATGTATTTAATACATAAAGAATTTTTGGCTCAACTTTAAATTATTTTAACAAGTAAAATTAGTTAGTTAAAGGAAAGCACTACAGAGCCAACAGCTTCCGATGCCCCAGCCCAATTCCGGTATCAATTTGGAAGACTTGCAAAGCCAAATTAATACACTCTAGGTCCAGTTGCTGACTGCTCAGAAAGTTTTGTCCATTGCCCTTAATGCCAATTCAACGCCATCCTCAGCCGTGCCCCAACCATCTAATATGACGCCACAGAAAAATATATGACCTGCCGGTGTCGCCAAATGGCTCATAAATATTAGATTTATTTATTTAATTTTCATGCCTTTAATATTATTTTGTTTTCTTTTTGTGAGCTTACTTAATGTTGTCTTAATTGTCTTTTATACTTAAATTTTTGTGAAGCTTATGTACAAGTTGTTGTTCCTTTTTATGTTAAATTTATTGCAGTGCTTTGTTTCGTTCAGTTGGTACCGTTACTTTAAATGTGTTATACACATGCATAAAGTAAGAAGTTGTCCAACAAAATATTTTAAAAATAAAGTTAGTTTGTGATAGAAAAGCACTGCGGTAAGTTGATATTAATTATTAATTTATTTCTTTATACTAATTCTTTGTATTTTAAAATAGAAATAAACGCACCATTTTAAAGAATAATTTGTGTCTTTTTTTTGGTGTTGTTAAATTCGCCCTTCACAAAGCTCAAGTCGCAGCCAGCGACAAATTTTATTTCGCAATTTATTTGGCGAAAAATGTGGTTCCATACCCGCCGGAACAATTAATAAAAATTAAATTCGCAATACTTTGGCGAAAGATTTGGTTCCTTGCCTGCCGGAACAATTAAAAATAAATTCGTTTGTAGTTCCTTGACTGCCGGAACATTTTTTGAAGGATAAATTTATTTGTTTGTGGTTCCTTGACTGCCGGAACATTTTTGTGAGGAATAAATTTATTTCTGTGTGGTTCCCTGACTGCCGGAACATTTAATTTTGGTTCCTTGCCTGCCGGAACAATTGGTTCTCTGTCTAAGAGAAAATAAATTTTTGCTGAAGTGGTTCCTTGTCAGCCGGAATAAATAATTTTTATTGAACATTGCCTGCCGTTAAATAAAAATTTTATTTCGCAGCTTTTGTGCGGAAATTCTTGTGGTTACTAGCTGACCATTGTGGTCTTTGGAAAAATTTATTGTGGTTCCTTGCCTGCCGGAACAATTGGTTCTCTGTCTAAGAGAAAATAAATTTTTGCTGAAGTATTTCCTTGTCAGCCGGAATAAATAATTTTTATTGGACATTGCCTGCCGTTAAATAAAAATATATTTGAAAATTTTTAAAGTGGTTCCTTATCTGCCGGGACAACAATTGTTTAAAGAATATTTGTGGTTCATAATGCAACGATCGCCAGTGAGAAAAAGCGCTTGATTGCACACAACATCAAGCCAAAATAATAGTGGTTCTCCATCTGCCGGAACATATCTGCCGTCACAGCAATTGGCTCCCACTGCCGCTGGAGCTCCTTTGCTGTCTACCAGTTCCTCTGCCGCCGGAACAGCAATGCCTATACCAGTAGTTCCGTCTACCTCAGGAGTAACCAAGACAATCGTAAGTACTGCTCAAATAAGTGATAAAATATTATCTTCCCCTGCCGCTGTCGCAATGTCTACGAGTTCCACCTGCGCGTCCAACATGCCCTCAGCCACGGTTCAACCTAGCCGACAGCTTCCGATGCCCCAGCCCAATTCCGGTATCAATTTGGAAGACTTGCAAAGCAAAATTAATACACTCCAGGTCCAGTTGCTGACTGCTCAGAAAGTTTTGTCCATTGCCCTTAATGCCAATTCAACGCCATCCTCAGCCGTGTCCCAACCATCCAATATGGCGCCAGCTGTGACGCGTACTAGTGAAGCCAACGTCGAAAATTCTGTCTCAGCCAACGTTGACTGCACTGATCGCCGTACGCCATTTTCGTGTGTTAGCTGCAATGCAAATAGTACCGGTTTTTGTGCAAGCCAATCGCCTTTAACACAAATGTTACCGCCAAATAATTTTGTGTCTCAAAATGGCGGTTCGATGGCAGTGCACAGAAAAATATATGACCTGCCGGAATTTAGTGGTACACCTGAGGATTGGCCCATTTTTTCAACAGTCTTTATAATTACAATAATTTTGAAAATTGTGTTCGGCTCCAAAAGGCATTAAAGGGTGATGCAAGGGAGAGTTTTAAATCGTTGCTCATACATCCGGATAACGTCAATGTGGTGATGGAGCAGTTGCGTTTTCGATATGGTCGTCCAGAAATGCTTATCCGATGTCAGCTCCAACAAGTGAAAGAAATTCAGCCCATTAGTGAGAGTGCTATTGATCGACTTGTGCCATTTGCTGTTAAGGTGCAGAATCTTGCCGCCTTTTTCGAATCTGCCAATGGACAACAGCATTTATCGAATCCTACATTAATGGATGAATTGGTTGGTAAGCTTCCCTTGAGCAAACGAATGGAATGGGCCCGCTATTCCTCAACAATTAAGCCATATCCAACGGTTTTGGATTTTAACAGGTGGCTCAAAGATGTTGCTGTTTTGGTGCAAACTATTCAAGGGGTGAGTAGTAATCGAAATTATAGTGAACCTAAAAGAAAAGTTGTCCTCCACGCCGTTGATGGTCAACATAAACAAGAATGCCTTATGTGCCAGGGTAATCATAAATTATTTGAATGTAAAAAATTTAGTTCATTGAGTGTGCCTGACAGATGGTCTAATGTGAAGAAATTGAGGTTATGTTTTTCGTGTCTTGGGTCGGGGCATCCTAGTAGGAGTTGCCGTAAACGAAAAGAGTGCCCCATCGATGGTTGCCTGCGAAAACATAACAAATTACTACATGATGTAAAAATTAATAATAGTCGCGAAAAATATTCTGGGCCAAGTGAGTCAGAAGCCCCAAGTGGTTCATCAAATGGAAGTGCGTCTGCCTTGAGCTGTGTATCCCGTCCTGCAGATAAATAGACTCAATGGCTCTAAATAGACTCAATGGTATTGAGAGGAAAATGAAGAGAATTCCGGAATTTGGTGAGGCCTACAAGTCCATCATTAACGATTACGTGTCAAAGGGGTATGTAAGGAAATTGTTGCCTAATGAAGCTTCTGGTTTGTAATAAACTTGGTAGCACTCTTAAGTTTTGATTTGATAATAAAAAAATATTGGATTACTATAAGATAATAAATTTAAAAAAAGGAATTATGCGTAATGACAAATAAATAATAATATTGGTTATATAAAAAAAAATTATTTAATAAATTTTACTGAAATTGTACCAAAAGACATGAAGTGTACCATTGCACCAATGATGCGTCGATTGTACCTATATATTATATATATAAATATATGTATATATATATATATATATATATATATATATATATATATATATATATAAATATATGTATATATATATATATATATATATATATATATATATATATATATATACATATATATATATATATATATATATATATATATATATATATATATATATATATATATACTCCAGCGACTTAATAAAGAAGTTAATTTCAATTATTGGTGAGAACACATTTTATGTAATTCCCATCAAGCGTGGCAACATTGATGAAACAAAAATACAATTTATTGATGAAAACAGTTATCGTAAAGTAGTAAACGAGTTTGAAAGCTGCAAAAAGAACTTTTATACATATCAGCTGAAGAGTAGTAAAGGTCTACAGGTAGTTATAAATGGTGTAGACTCTTATGTTGATCCAGTCGAAATTAAAGATGGCCTCCAAAAAACGGGATTTAAGGTAAAAAGTGTAGACAACCTCAGAAATCGAGAATGTGTCCCTCAACCTCTATTTCGCGTTGAACTGGAACCTGGAGATATGCGATTGAAAAAGAACGAAACGCACCCTATCTATAATTGGAGATATCTGTTGCACCGCAAAACAAGCGTAGAGGAACCACATAAGCGATCAGGACCCGTACAGTGTCTAAATTGCCAAAAATATGGTCATACTAGGGCTAACTGCAAATTGCCTCCGGTTTGCGTTGTGTGTGGAGAGCTACATTGTTCCGCCCAATGCGACAAAGCAAGGGACGACACGAAAGTTAAAAAATGTAGCAATTGCGGTGGAAACCACACTGCTAACTACAGAGGCTGTCTAGTTTTTTCCATGGTAAGGAAAACCACTCAAAAATCAAATACTCCTGCTAAGCACCCACAATATCGAGCAAATGCTCATTATACTCAGTTAGCCCAACCAACAACACAACATGTTTCATACGCAGATATGGTAAAAACAAATCATACTTCAGTACATAAAGCGACACCAACAACTAATTCTACTCCAAATTTGCACCCTGAACCTAAAGAACAAACACCATCTGGTAACTATAATCGTCTCGAAGCAAGCATCGAGACATTAGTGCATTCGTTAAACAGTTTTATGAGCTCTATGAGCAGCATGATGCAAGAAATGCTACGCATACAATCTATGATGTTGCAGGCAAACCATGAACTGTTTAAAAATATGTTTCTGGAACTAAACGGCTTAAGCCAACATAAAAATGAACTTGAATACTTCCTCAAGAACCAACAAATTGATGTCATGCTGATTTCCGAGACACACTTAACAACAAATAACCTTTTTAAAATCAATGGCTATATTTTATATGACACTAAGGACCCCCGTGGAAGAGCATGTGGAGGCTCGGCAATACTTATTAAGGCCCGAATCAAACATTACTTACTGCGTGATTTTTGTGAGAACTACTTTCCAGCAACAAATATCTGTCTTATTGGCCTACTGATCGACAAAAAATACCTGATGTTATTGATTTTGGCGTGTTTAAGGGTATTCCGAGAGAAATGATTAAAGCTGAAGCGTCGCTTGAATTATCCTCAGATCAATTTCCCACTATCGTCTATATATGGGACAAACAAAACATCATATCACCAACGACTAGCACAAGCATTAATTGGTCGAAATATAGAAAGTATCTTAGTACTCATTGTTCGGAAAACATCCCGCTAAGAACACCTAAAGACGTAGAGCGGAGTCTTATTGATTTTGACCAAAACCTCAAATCAGCTGCCCAACATGCAACAATAACCCGACAATTAGCTAGATACAATCTAATTTATTCTGCAGATATCGAACGACTCTTGGCTGAAAAAAGAAAAATTCGTATTCAACTCAAAAGCAGACTAAAGAAATGCACGAACCGGCTAAGAGACATGCTGGAATCTAGAAGATTAGCATCCCTGAAAAACTATTTGGGAGACCTAGACGCAACTCCTCAATCAGATTATTCATTACGGCGTGCTTGTAGAACTCTTAAAAGGCCAGTCTTACGTAAGCCTCCCCTGCGAACTACATCTGGAGGCTGGGCAAGGAGTGATTCCGAAAAGGGCAATTTATTCGTTGGACATTTGAAAAGGGTTTTTACCCCGAATATATCGACTGATATAGTTGAGTTGCCAATACCGATAAGATTTGAATTTGGTGATATTGAAAAGGCAATAACGGATTTAAACACCAAAAAAGCCCCTGGCGTTGATAAAACCAGTAACAAGATGTTATTTGAATTGCCCCGTATAGCTCGCAGAATCGTTCTTTTTATTTTTCATGCCATTTTACGTCTTGAGTACTTCCCCACAGAGTGGAAAGTATCCTTGGTTACCATGATTCCTAAACCAGGAAAAGACCACACAAAAATTGAATCATACAGACCTATAAGCCTTTTGTCAAATATGTCAAAGCTGTTTGAGAGGATGTTAATAACTAAGCTTAACCCTATTCTAAGCGACAAAGGATGTATTCCAAACCATCAATTCGGCTTCAGGAAAAAACATAGTACGATCGAACAAACTCACAGGTTATTCAATGTTGTTAAGAAGACATTTGAAGAGAGAATATACTGCTCTGCGCTTTTTATCGACGTTTCTCAAGCATTCGATAAGGTATGGCATGAAGGCCTAATATATAAGCTAAAACTAAATTTGCCCGTAAACCTGTATAAGCTACTAGGTAGTTATTTAACCGAACGAAAATTTATTGTGAAATAAGGAGATTTTTTGAGCTCACCCCAACCAATCGAAGCCGGAGTTCCCAAAGGAAGTATATTGGGGCCCTTTTTATACTTATTGTATACTTCAGACATGCCAACTAGTAACCGAGTTCACACATCGACATTTGCTGACGACACAGCTTTTTTGTACTCACATAACTTTCACACTGCGTAGAGAATCTTGCCCCCCTATTCGGATAAATAACCAAACGATACCCCAGCTTTCAGACGTCAAATATCTCGGCATACATCTTGACCGGCGCCTTACATGGAAACGGCACATAGAAACAAAGTTAACACAAATGAAGTTAAAAGCAGTCCAACTAAACTGGCTTATTGGCAGAAATTCTACTCTAGCTTTAGATTGCAAACTTTTATTATACAAGTCAATTCTAAAACCAATATGGTGTTATGGCATTCAATTATGGGGCACTGCCTCAGCTACCAACGTAGAAAAAATTCAAAGGCGCTAAAACAATATTCTTCGTATAATTACATCTATTGGTATATAAAAAACTCGAACATCCATAAAGATCTAAACGTGCCAACAGTTAAAGCGGAAATAGCGAAACTTGTCATAAGTTATTTAAAAAAGCTTGAAACTCATCCTAATCCACTGGCCCGTAACATACTAAATGAACCTGCTTACATTCGACTAAGAAGGAGGGACACTGCTTCTCTCAACCGTACATCAGAGGGATAACCCGCAAATTACAGTAACCGTGAAACATACATTTTTTTTTTGTCCAGCACTGGTAGGACTTAACATGTATATTTTTATTTTTAGACTTAAGATATGATAGTTCAATTATATTGAATATATATATATTGAAGATACAATATATATTGAAGATACAATAAATAAAAATTTGCGAAAAAAAATATCTATATATATATATATATATATATATATATATATTGAAATTTTTGTTTTGTTTTTTTTTTTCTATATATAAATTTAATCTTATATTTCTCCTGAAAGTGATTTTATTTTAAAATAAATAAAAATTTCCTTTTTTAAATTTTGGTTGTTTTGTTTTCTGTGTTATTAATACTAGTTGTTTTTGGTTGTTTTGTTTTATTGGTAATTAATACCAGGGATAGTTTCGCAGAGTGATAGTACCTTGAGTCATTTTTATTAAAACAGTTTTTCGAAAAATTGGCACATCATCCCTTATTTGCGGAATTTTGGCACAAGTTCCCATTTTTCGCCTAGAGGGCAAAAAGTGACTAAATTGACTTGTCTCAAAACAGTTTTTCGAAAATTTAGTTCGAAACAGTAACTGGTCTAAGAAAAAGCAATGATGCCAAAATGTAGCCAAGACCTTGGCACATCATCCCTACGACCTCTACGAGCACTTATCGTGTTCACATCTCTAACCGAACCAGTACTATCGAATTTGAGGTATTGACCCGGTTCGAGGTATTCAAAAGACAGAAAGAATCGCAACCAAAGAGCAGTTTGACGCCGTCATAACTAGTAAAGCCACGTTAATCGATCACATGCTGAAAAAATGGAGTGTCCCACTGATAGTTTACTGTCTTCAATACAAGAAACTCGTCTCAAGAAAAGAGCAAAATCCAAAAACACTGCAGGTTGCAGTAATCTTCATCAGGAAATATCTTATCCGCCAGCAGTTTTCGCGGAGCTTTCACACCTTTTAATTTCCTTTATAGAGAAAAGCTTTGGTAAGCTGCAAGTAGAATGACTTCCGCATCTCGAACGAACATTGTTAAAACCAGAACTTGCAGGTGCACTCGTTAAACAAGCCAAAGAAAACGATTAAGAAGTTTCCGAAATTATATTGGAATACGAATTTCTAAATAAACAGGCATAAACTCTTTAAAACAAAAGTTATATTTGTGCAACTTTTTAATATATCAAGAAATTGTATTCCATTTAATGAGTTTTCTACTACTACTTCATGTTATAATCAATAACGTTTAATGGAAATATCTACAAAAAATCAGAGACATAAATCTTACGTAATATGTGAATGCAAAGTAATACAATTTAAGATTTATCTTTATAATTAATAGGCAAACACGTTTTTTGTAATCCCTTTTACGTCCGTAATACCGCACCGATTTCGGAAAGACTTATATGGTTTTAAAGCATTTTCTACACAGATGTGCACAATCCTAATTTTATTTAAATCGGTTCAGTACTGTATGAGTAATACGACTATCAAGTTCTTACTAACACCAATAAACAAATATGTATGTATATGTTATTCTCTTAGTCAAAAACACAAGTAGATTTTAAGAGAATAACATGCGTTTTCGTGTTTAAGCATGGACATACTTTTTCTTCCAAGTTTTTATTTTATTTTAATAAAAATATTAAGTTTATTTTCAAAGTCGATTATCTCAAAACAAACTGAGGTCGTTTTTCCGCCAACCTCTTCATATTCTATTGCACCTTTTAGACAAAAATCTACTTATGTTTTAAGGTTTATTAAAAGCGATTCTTATGTTACTTTATATCAAATAATCTTTGAGCTTTTATGTGGTCTTCATCAGGTTCTTTTTCTACAAGCGAAATTAAGGTTTTTATTGTTTATTTTTGTGTTTAAAAGCAATAAATTCAGTTCATCCACTCTTGTAGTTTCATTATGCTTACTATATCATGTTCATATTGAATGTTTAATATTTGAATGAAGGCGAAGTGTGTTATGTGTAACCAAAGAACCTGTAATAAGCAAATATCACTTTAACTTATCTGAACAACCTAAACATTAAATTTTGAAGTTCATTACCGTTCATAGACATCAAATCTTTACAATATTATATTTGTTATAAAAATTGTGGGGCGGATTATGAGGACGATGAGAATCTACAATCTAGACGATGATTTTTTTTATTTTCGTAGGTATTAAATGATACCACATTTATTTTTCAATAATAGTATTTAATTTGAATTTACTGTTGATTTTGAAATTGTTTTATATTTTGTATAAATGTTATCAGTTAATTGGATTTATTTAAACGCATTTACTGCTGTTAATTATTATTTATTTTTGGTTGATGCAATACAGATCACCTTCATCATCGTATCAACAATTAGTTATTTTTGTAACTGTGCGAAATATAGTTTTATATTGCCGTTTTTTATTGATGGTAGTTATAAAATATAAATATTAAATTATATTCCTTATGATAAATTGTCTACAACTTATTTATCTTTTCTGTGACTCTGTAATACGGCATGATGATGACTGGCTAACACACTTCCCCACTACATTCATCCTAGTGTTGGCTTTTAACCCTATTGCTGATTATTGGACTTCATCTGGCCGTTAATAATTGGTGCGAAATACGGATGTGCCATTGCCTCACGGGCAGTAAGTCGTTCGACGTGATCGTAACGCAGAAGCTTGTCGAGAAAATCAAGGGCTTCTGGCGATACAAGCTTCAATCGGCGGGGAGGGTTCGCGTCCTCTGTCATATCTTTCATCTGCTCCTCATAACTCTAACTACACAAAATTAATTATAGACTCCCCAAACTTTTTAACATTCCAGCAAACTAAACTAAGGTGTAAATTCTAATCAAATTTAAAACAGTTGCTCAAATTGATTAGATTATCATACAGAACTGTATTGATATACGCCATCCACTACCACGAATTTAGAAAACTCAGATGTTAATGAGTTCGTAGCCTCATTACCCTTCCCTACCTGGTTCTTGGTGGCCAAACTGATTACAAGAACCCCATACTTAATGAGCTACCCTTTCATCTCTTCACCTAAACCACAATTTAGTTCTTCATATTTACTTTTATAACTTTATTCACATTTATTAAGTTAAATAATCCATAATTTTATTTAAAAGTGATAAACAAAACAACATACTGTTGTATACTGGACAAAATTATGATATGCAAAATTCAAATTCCGATTAGCTATTCATACTTTTTTTTGAAATAAAATATTTGATTTAAAAAAGATAATTTATAGTTATCTACAAAACTTATTGAATACTTAGAAATAACCAAATGATCAAAAATTATGTATTATTTAAATCATTGTGTCGGTTTTAACAAATACACCAAAATGTTTTAATACTGCAAATCGCATATGCCAACAATAAAGAATAAAAAATGTGTATCACTCACCAATGTAATAATGATATTGTTGATGGTCATTGAAGCTTCGATGATCATTAAACAAGCTTGATGATGTTACTAATTAATGAAGTAAAATGATTAAGTATGTATGTAAGTGTATGTTTTGTTTTGCATATGAGGGATTAATAAAGAGATTTTATAAAATGACACCATGTAACTTACAAAAGTAATTGCCGACTTTTTCATGAGCTATGAAGTATTATTTTAAATTTAAAGTATTAGCTATTGAATTGAGATTATTTTTCATGTTCTAATAGCTCATGACAAAGTTACTTAATTGTTTTGTTGCTTTTGTATTTGTTCTTATTAAGGAATTATTTAAAACTTAACTAACTTAGTACTTGTGAATGTTACATTACACTTTCTTTTTACGATTATGTAGATAAAATTGATTACGATTCGCCATTAATAGAAGATTTTAATCAATTTATCTTTTAACTTCTTCAAATAACCCCGCTCTATGAAGTTACATAAATATGCCAAAATATAAAAATAACAACAATTATGCTTATAAAATAATTCAGGAACTCATCTGGAGTATTCCAATGTTCTCGTTGTTAGTTCACAATTATACGAGGGCTCCTGCGATATTTTTGGTGATCTTGCATAGTCCGCGTGGTTATTTAAAGGCGAACAGGTTATTAGAGAGTTATATAATCTACCCAAAAGCAATGTTAAATAAGCAGATAGATGCACTTGCCCGAAAACCAAAACTCCGCAAACTTCTTTACGTTCAAACTTTACTTAGGTTGTACCAATAAATGAGGAGTAGTTGCAAAAATGTATTTATCCTCAGCAGGCTCCGAAACTTAACCGGACACGTGGGTGAGCTGCCTGAGGTCGTATCGCTGTTAGAGAATTTAATAACGTGACTCACTTAATTAATTTTTAAATGACTTTAATCAATTTGAATCATTGTCATATCACTTTTTTTCTAAATCTTCACCCACTTTGAAATAAACTTTATACAATAAGTTGCTGTAATAACAATTGTGTTTTGTCTTGATGTAAAAATAACTCCGCGATTAATTAAATTTAAACTGACTTCTTCTTTGTCCGATTGTGAAAGAGTTTTAAAACGTTATTTTACTTTTTATGAAGCCTAGTTACCGCCAGTTTCCTTATGTATTTTTACATTAATCTGTGTATGTATATATTTAATATGTAGAGCAAAATATCTCGCAGGAGAATTGCAAATTATTTTGCACACGTCACTAGCCTTCTATTAAATATATATATAGCTATTACTAAATTCTGCTTTACTCTAAGCAGAGTTTAATGAGAGTTTTATCTTTGACATGAACCAATGTATCAGTGCATTGTAAACTATATGTATACGACTATATAGGTGTATTACTACTACATTTTGTATCTAAACGTTACAATTAAACATTTCAATAAAACTGGTTAAAAATAACGCAAATAAAAAACAAGATCATTACAAAACCGAATAATTTTTATCTCACAGATACCAAAAATTAGTCGGAGTTAGATTTTATATAAACCATCCAAATTGTGAAAGAAAAAATGTTTAGGTCTTGTTAATTACTTGTTTCAAGGTCGAATATCTTTCGCTTGGTAAGTTCCTATCAAACTGCCATCTAAATCCTCTAAGAGGTAGCAGTTGTTGCCGACTTTTTCACGAATTCTTGATTTCAGAAAAACTGGAGCCAGTTTAGCATTGAAATTTTTCGTTGCACTACTTTGCGCAAAGTTTCTTCTAAACACAATTTGTCCTACATTATAAAAAATTGGCCTAGCACGAAAGTTGTATTGAACTTTGTAGGTTTTATAGGAATCGCCGATATTCTTTCGTAAGTTTTCGCGAATGGATTGCAGATGATCCTCTCGAGCTAACTCTACGTGGGCTTCATCTAACAGTTTAAGGTTTTGTAATAGATTATATGAGTCAGCATGGGTAATCATGTTAAATCCAAATACAGCCAAATATGGAGACGTCAATAAAAAATCTTGAATTTTCGAAGCGGTAAATTTCTTTAAAAGACATAACCAATGAAATTTAGTTAGATGGTCAAGAACTATTAAAAGACCTATGTATTCATTTTTACTGCGCGGATATGGGCCTAAAATATCTATAAATAAACGTTGAAAAGAAAAGGTCGTACTGTAGTTTGCCCCATTTCAGGTCTTAATACCACATTCGGCGCTTTTGTCGTTTTACATGTTTCGCAATCACGGACATAACTTCGCACATCCTTCACAATCCCTGGCCAAAAAAAATTCCTTCGAATTAGCTGAAGTGTTTTTGCCATGCCACCATGGGCCGAAACAGGAGAGGCATGCAATCGGGCAATGACATTATTGCGAAGATTTTTCGGAACCCAAAGTTTCCAAGCCAGATTTTGTTGTTCTTGATCTCCCGTATAGTGTTCGGTTCTAATATAAATAAACTTGTCGATAATTTTAATATCAGGATATTTTGCTTGATTTTAAAGTATGTTTAATTTTAAGATTTTATAATCTTCGTCTTCGAAATGCTGTGAGTTTAAATCAATTTCTGGTTCAAAAATATTAACGCCTCCAATTTCCTCATATTCTATTCGTGATAATATATCTGGCACTACATGATCCTTCCCTTTCCGATGGCTGATAGTAAATTTAAACCCTTGCAGTTTAAAGACCCAGCGTGCAAGCCTTCCTGTCAAATCTGGCTGCTTCATTAACCAAAGAAGCGAGGAATGGTCTGTAACAACTTCAAACTCTAAACTAAATAGCATCTGAATCGCTTAATTGCTTCTATTGCCGCTAAGCATTCGCGCTCAGTAACGCTGTAGTTGCGTTGTGCAGTACTAAGCTTTTTGGCCATGTAAGCAATTGGCTTTTCGGTTCCATGTTCATCGGTTTGAGTCAGAACAGCTCCTATGCCATAATCCGAAGCATCACATTGGAGAACAAATTTTTTTGAAAAATCCGGGTTCATTAATATTGGGGCAGTGGTTAAAAGGAATTTTATTTTCTCAAAAGCTTCTTGGGCCATTGATGTCCAGTTAAATTTTCTTTTTATTGATACCACTTCTGTAATTGAGAACACAACTGCTGCAAAATTATCAATGAAGCGCCTATACCATCCAGCAATCCCCAAGAATCCGCGAACTTGCTTCAGATTTTTCGGCACTGGCCAATTGACTATGGCTTCTATTTTTTCTCGGTCAGTTTTAATCCCCCCATTACCGATAACATATCCTAAGTACTTGACTTCAGTTACGCAAAATTTACTTTTGAAATATTAAGGGTCAAATTGGCTTTCCTAAGCACTTCAGCTATTTTAACTAAAATGGACTAGATCGTCGAGGTATCCAAATACGCAATTTTTTAAATCAGGTGGGATGATTTGATCCATTAAACGGCACATTGACTGCGGGGCGTTGCATAACCCGAATTTCATCACAGTAAATTGGTACAATGGCCTTCCTGGTACCGTAAATGCCGTAAGAGCTTTGGATTTTTCCGCTAAGCTTATTTGCCAATAAGCATCTTTCAAATCAATCTTAGATATAATGTTTGCCTTATATCATGTTCATATTGAATGTTTAATATTTGAATGAAGGCGAAGTGTGTTATGTGTAACCAAAGAACCTGTAATAAGCAAATATCACTTTAACTTATCTGAACAACCTAAACATTAAATTTTGAAGTTCATTACCGTTCATAGACATCAAATCTTTACAATATTATATTTGTTATAAAAATTGTGGGGCGCATTATGAGGACGATGAGAATCTACAATCTAGACGATGATTTTTTTATTTTCGTAGGTATTAAATGATACCACATTTATTTTTCAATAATAGTATTTAATTTGAATTTACTGTTGATTTTGAAATTGTTTTATATTTTGTATAAATGTTATCAGTTAATTGGATTTATTTAAACGCAGTTACTGCTGTTAATTATTATTTATTATTGGTTGATGCAATACAGATCACCTTCATCATCGTATCAACAATTAGTTATTTTTGTAACTATGCGAAATATAGTTTTATATTGCCGTTTTTTATTGATGGTAGTTATAAAATATAAATATGAATTTATTTTCATTATGATAAATTGTCTACAACTTATTTATCTTTTCTGTGACTCTGTAATACGGCATGATGATGACTGGCTAACACACTTCCCCACTACATTCATCCTAGTGTTGGCTTTTAACCCTATTGCTGATTATTGGACTTCATCTGGCCGTTAACAATTGGTGCGAAATACGGATGTGCCATTGCCTCACGGGCAGTAAGTCGTTCGACGTGATCATAACGCAGAAGCTTGTCGAGAAAATCAAGGGCTTCTGGCGATACAAGATGCTGGTTGTCAGAGTGAACGAAACGTTCCCATCTCTTGCGAGAGTGTCTCTGCAAAATGTCATAGAATCGGGGATCCAATTCGATGTTGTACTTATCAAGATAAGCGTAAAGCTCTTCAGTGCCCAGCACTTTGGCTATACGCACCAATTGATCGTAGTTATCATGACCGTGGAAGAATGGCTCTTTGCGGAAGATCATTGAGGCCAACATGCAACCCAGTGACCACATATCTAATAAATAGTCATACATTTGGTAGCGTGAGGCAACACGTACGTTGTATTCCTGTCCGGGGTGATAGAATTCGGCTAAACCCCAATCGATCAGTCTCAATTTACGATTTTCGTGATCGATCATAACATTGTGAGGCTTTACGTCACGATGCATTATGCCCATGCTGTGACAGTAATCGAGTGCTTTTAACAACTCAAACAGGTAGTAACGAATTTCATAATCTGTAAGTGTTTGATACAATTGTTTAAAGTCTGTATTGTTGACATGCTCAAATATAAGAGCTGGAGTACGAGAAACAGGATCCTTGACCACAGCCAGTAATGTAATTATGTTGGTACCTCCACGCATATTTTCTAAAATTTTAATTTCGCGCTTAATCTTTTTCTTCTTTACAGGTTTTAATATCTTCAATAATATCTTTACAGGTTTTAATATTTGCCTCGTCCCAATTTGCGCACCAATTGATAATCATCTTGATTAGCCCAATCGACAACGTAGTTTTCATAGTCCCAATACTCATCCGGCTTATGTGCATTCACATCCGTATAAACGCGTGCGGCGCTCGGTAGTGTCATTGTAATGTAGTTTTCAAAAAATTTATCTGTCCTGTTGTCTTCAGATGATGTAGATAAAGAGTGCTCCCAAAGTTTTCGAGACTGCTGAACAAAGGATCTGTAATAAGTATAAAATAATAGTACGTTGATCAAAAATTGATGCCTAAAAACTCTTTGTCTACAAATCAAAGAGCGAAATAATAAATTTAAATTCTCTCATATAATACCCTGTTCAGACATAAGCCTTAATTTACGCAATTAAGTACTTAATTGAGCTCAATTTACAATACCAGAACTCAATTACTAAATTGAGCAATTAGGACATAATTGCGTAACTACTGTAAATTATTTTCTGTGAGAAAAATTGAGTTTACTGCATGTCACAATAGCAATAGGTAGTAGCTCTACTACAAAAACATAAAGCACATGTATGTATTTTGGGGGTGGGTTGAAATTTAATTTTCAGATGTCAAAAAAAGCTGATAAAATAAAAATTACATAGCAAATTGTGTGTTTTTTTCTTTTTAATTGTTTTAATTGTATCATATAAATTCGCAAAAGTGTAACTTTTATCAATTTTTCTAAAGAAAAACAAGACGCAAAATGTATCGTTCAATTTTTCTAAAGAAAAACAAGACGCAAAATGCTATACGATTATAATAAAAACAAAGTTTTTTCAGCTGTCAAATACAAATTGAGTAAGCTTAATTGAGCATGTGTGAACACTAGATTAAATTGCTCAATTACGATTAAATGTCTAAATTAAAAAAACATGTCTGAACAGGGTATATAAAGGGTAATGAACATACATAAAGAATGTTATTATTAAAACACCAAAAATTAATTAAAAAATAAATAAAATGCTTAGTTCAAATACAAAGAATATTGATTCAGAAACAAGTAGATATAACCTGCGAGAAAATAACAAACTCTGGCCCAACAAACTTTTTTTTTCATACAATCGAAGAGAGACAAAAACTCTCATTTGTGCAGAAAAATGAGCGTTTTCTCAGTTTTGCAGAATGTGGCTGCCAGACCAGAGTTTTTTGCAAATAAATAAATTAGTACTACCAAGTTAGTAATATTTTGTAGAATGTGCTGCCAGACTAACTTTTGTCCAAATAAATAATTTAGTACTACAAGATTAGTAATAAATTATTTAAAGCCCATACAGTAATATTTAAAATTAATGGCCAATTTTTCAATTCGTATTTATCCTTAAGTTGTATTTAAATATGAAAATTAGTTTTCCGCCACGCTCTTATATGAAATTTAACATTTAAAGTCTATTTAAGTTTTACACATAACCATATGTTTTTATCAGCTTGATTTTGTCCATGAATGAACAAATGTGAGGCAATTGACAGTATTTGTATTATTTTACACAAATTAATTAAAATATAATGTTTCCTTTTTATGAAATTATTAATATTACATGTATTATTATAAAATTATCTGCATTTGTTTTGATATTTTTTGATGCTACCATATTTTTACCACAATTAGGTAAGAACGTTTAAATAAGACTGAAAAACTGAAACTGTATTTAAATACAACTTAAAATTAAATGAAATGAAAAAATTCGAAATCCACCTACCACAAAAAATAATCAAAATAAACTTAAAGGACAGGTTTGCATTTACATATGAAAACTTTTAAATCAAGTATTTCTTTTCCTGTAATAACATAAAAATTCTGGAGTGGCCTACAGAAAACAGATATTACATAAAAAATAAAAGATCAAAGATTATGCTCTTCATCTTCATATACCAAAGGCACATACAGAATTTTAATATGTAAAACAAAAGGGACATGTATGTAAATATAAAAAAATTAATAATAAACAAATAGCGTACACACAAAAAATAAGATTCTAAAATAGTGTACTTTCCACTAAAATAGTGAACGATTGGTCATCGTACCTATAGGTCAGCACTTTTGTAAAAATTTACAAATATTTTAAAGTATAAAATACACTATTCAAATTCTTTCATCAACAAAATTTTTATTTTAGTTTATCAAAAGATAACATATTAAGGTTGTTAATTTGTTAAAAATGTTAAATATTTACGAAACAATTTAAACTTAAAGCGAATTTAATATGTTAATATATTTTGATAAATTAAAATAAATAGTTTTTTTGATGAAAGAATTGTATTTAATGTGTTTTATAATTGAAAATATTTGTAAAATTTATGAAAGGATAAAAGAAAACCTTTTTTAATACAAAAGCAGGAAAAAGTAATCTAAAGTAATAAATAGAAATGTAATAAACTTGGTAGCACTCTGAAGTTTTGATTTGTTAATAAAAAAATATTGGTTATATATAAAAAAAAAATTATTTAATAAATTTTACTGAAATTGTACAAAAAGACATGAAGTGTACCATTGCACCAATGATGCATCGATTGTACCTAATTTGATACAATAGTACCACAATCCCAACACTTGTATTGTTGTAAAATCATTTTAGTATTGCCATATTTTTAAATTTTTAGTACAAAAAAAACTTGGGATCACAACACTTTTAAGCGAATTAAAGTCTGGTATACCTTAGTTATATGTTTATTATTATATTTTTTTTTCAGGCAGGACTTTGGGTTTCAGGTAACTAAAATCTAATAAATTCATTCATTTATTAATATATTTTGTTTTTTTTTGTCTTCACAGCTTTAAATTTGTTGGAAGGAGGAAAGAGAGAAAAGGTAAGACCCATAAGTGCCAAAAAACATTTTGAAATAGAAAATTAATGTTTCCACGACAAAACGAAGCACTTGCTTCACCCTCTGTTAGGAGCCGGTAATTCTGCAATTTAAAGCAGGTGGTTGAAATTCCTCCAAAGTAACTGGATCTTAATCCGGTGAAATAATAAATAATTTATTAACAAAAAAAGTGCTTATGATTTCTCTGTAGAAAGAATAGAAAAATTTATCAGCCAAATACTGCCGGAAACTGATTGAGGTGATGCAAAAAAGTTCAAACGCTGTAGTTCTGCAAAAGAGCTCTGTAACTAAATTTCCTATTAGTAAAGTAAATAACTATAATCCTGAACATAAATTAAGAATGTTGCAATTTAGTTAGTTACAATAATAAACAATTTTAATTTAATAGTTCTCCAATCCTGTGACAGTCTTAATTTATATTCAAGATCTTTTATATTTACTTTGATAACCCATTCATTTATAATTAATAGATAATTCAGTTACAAGGAAATTTTTCTGATCTACAGCATTTGAACGTTTTTGCCTCAATCAGTTTTTGGCAGTATTTAGCTGATATATTTTTCCATTCTTTTTAGTGGGAAATCCTATGGTCTTTTTGGTTATTAGATAACTTTTTAATTATTCTTTCAAATAACTCTAGGCATAATCTGTCGACTTAGAATCCGGTTAATTTGGTGAAATTTCAAGTATCTGCTGGAATTTGAAGAATAACCAGCTCCTAACATTGTTGCTTATAAAGTTAGTAAATTATCAACATTAAAACAATTCAAAAATCAAGGTCAATTATCATTACTTTAAAATACCTTAATCGAGCCAAATTTTGTTACAATTGATGCGGATTTGGTACAACTTTATCAATGGGGCGGTACAATTTAAACACTATCAGATCCCAACACTGATTCAAACATGATTGGAGTGTGATCACGGCTGCCAGATTTGACAATTTTGTTCCAAGAAATTGCAAAATTCAAATTTGACGATTTTTTTTTAAAGTGACGATTTTCTACAAAGCCAAAAATATGAGTTTTAAAAACAGGGTTTTTGTATTTTATTTCTAGAGTAAACGATTTAAAATATTGTGGTAATTAAAATCAAAAAGGCCAGTTTAAGGGGATTATTGTTCGCTTTTCAATATTATGTATATGCATATTTATATTATGTATATAATATAAATATGTTTTTTGTTAACTATGGATAACTCCCAAACATTTTGTCAACAGAATTTGTAGTCGTGTAGCCGCTGTCGTCTATGTATTTAAAGCATAAAAAATGTTTTGAGTTCAGTATACATTAATGCCCTTACCCAAAAAATAAAGTCTTCATCAAGTCTAGTTTATTTCAAATTTTTTATGAAAAATTTGTTTTAAAGTACACTTCGCGTAGTCTTTATTTCTTTTGCATAAGACATAAATGTATATATTTAAGATAGTTAAAGAAATACTTTTTTAGTTTTACGATTTTTAAAAGCTGAAAAGACGATTTTTTATCGGGAAATTGACGATTCTTTCTTAAATTGACATGGCAGCCCTGAGTGTAAAGCACGAATGAGAAAGCGGAACCACGGCTGCCAGATTTAACGATTTTCTCTTAAATAGTGACGATTTTTTACAATGCCAAATTTATGAGTGTTTTAAAATACATAGTTTTGTATTTTTAGTTTAAACGATTTAAAACATTGTGGTAATTTAAGTCAAAAAAGGGCCTAATATTATGTGTACAATTCTCAGTTTTCGAAGTGCTCGAGTATTTTATACTGAAATTTTTTTAAAATTAATTGTTTATATTTTTTATACCAAAATAAGATTTTCTTTTGTTGATATTTGTTAGGTAAATTCATTAAATGTTAAATTATTAATTGTTCAAAACGAAATAAATAACTATATGCACTTTTAAATTTCAGAATAACGTTTAATTGCGAAGCGGATACTATAGATAGTCTGGGAGAAGTTTAAGTGTCAAAAAGACGAGAAATATTCTGTAAGTTTAGTAATGATACAGAGTTTTGCATGTATTTTTTAATAAAAAATTCCATGAAAAATGGTGAATTTAAGGGGAATCCCCTTTTTAAAATCATGATTGAAACTAAATATCATGAAAATTAATGCGAAACGGAAGTCAATGATATAAGTATTTCGTTTTGAGTATTTGGAAGTATGTATAAATAAAAATAAACTTGTAAGCTATTTTTATAAAGTATTTTTAATTTTTGTAAATAAAAAATCCATGAAAAATGGTGTATTTAAGGGAAATCTCCCTTAATATCAAGATTGATTTGGTAGTATAAGTAAAAATAAACTTGTAAGCTGTTTTTATAAAGTGTTTAGATTAAGTTTTTATAAATAAAGAAGAGTTAAACTTGACTGTTTTTTTTTCTTATAATTTTAGGAACACACAATGAAAGGATGTAGAATTAGTATTTTAGATATAAGAAATGTTGTTTTAAACCTTTCAAATTTTGAAAATTTGAAGAGTTATTCCAAGGCAAATGAAAATTTGTTTGAATGTGTTATAAATTCTTTAAATGAAAAAAGAAGCAAACACAATAAAATCAAAAATAATGCGAAAACTCGTAAACGTATTTCTATTATTGTAAAACGTATTTTAGAAACTCGAGATCAAACAAATACAGGCCATACAATGTCTGAAAACATACAAATTGATCAAATATCGCAAAACGATATTATGTTAGAAACTCGAGACTTAACAATTATAGGCCATAGAATGCCTAAAAATGTACAAAGTGATGTTTTATCACAAAACAATATCTTATCAGAACATGAAATAGATAATGAAGGAAAACTTTTCGAAGATAATCCAAAAAGCTTGGAATTGGAAAGTTTTCCAATGGAACAAGCTCTTATAACAGCGTTGTTATCTGATCTTGATGAAAGTTTGGAAACTCTGAATATTTCAAATAAAAATTTTAATAAAGCAGAGTGTATTAATGAACTTAATAATATAGAAAATGAAGAAGAAAAATATTTTAGTGTAGACAAACTTACTTTGTTGTCTGATCTTGATGAAAGTTTAGAAACTCTAAATATTTCAAATAAAAATTTGAATAAAGCAGAGTCTTTTAATGAACTTAATAGAATGGAAAATGAAGAAGAAAATTGTTTTAGTATAGAAAAATTTACAAAAACATCTAAAATAAATGAATTTAACAATAATTTTAAAGCAATTTTACAAAATTCGTTAAAAAAATTTAAAGAAGATTTTGTTCAAGACTTTAAATCTATTGTACTCGACTTACAATGTAACATTAAAGAGATTTTGACACATAACATGTCAAGTCCTAACGAAATTAAAACATTGTTAAACGAAATTTTAAGTAATAATCAATTTGAAAAAAATTCAAAAATGGAAGAAATTTCTCTTAATACTACACTAAGTAGTAAAAATAAAATTCAGGAAAGTTCTCCCAAAGTATCCATAATCGAAAAAAAGAAACGTGATCATACACTCAGTCCATTTGAGATAACAGATGAGTCTCCAAATGTTTCAGAATTTTTAAAATACAGAAAAACACCAAACCCAAAAGAAAAATGCAAAAGAAATGTTATACGTACAATATCTAAAAGTACGAAACCTAACCGAAAATTTAAAGCTAATATTTGGGATTGTAGTTTTTCTGTGGATTTGAACAGTGCAAAAAACACAAATCTAGACAAAATTACAAGAAAAAAAATTCTCGAAGATTTAATACGAGAAGAGTATTTAAAATATAACAATGTTTGTATTTTATGTTTCTACAACATTAAATATGGCATAGAAAATATTTTGTTATATGCGTATTGCAAATTTAATGATTGTACTACATTTCGGTTTAAAATAAATCCTCAAGGAAATGTAACTGTTCATAGAACAAAGGAGTTACATCATGCTGAAAATGAGGTAAAAGTTGGTCAAATAAGGGGAGTAAAAAGACTTGTAGTAAAAAGTAAGCTTAAGGGAAATAAGGCATATTTGTTCAGAAAGCAACAAATTTTGGATGCCGCTGATGATATTGCTGAAAAAGGCAATTTACAAAATATCCATAAATTAGAAACATTGAGAAAATGTAAATCTGAGCTAAATCATGATGGATATTATAACCCAGATCCATTTTATGCTCTGTATTTAATGCAAACAGGTCCCTATAAAAACTATATACATAGACTTGCTTCACCCTTTACAGTGTATACTTGGGAGAAGTATACTTTTGAGACAATCTCAAGTAATTTAAAAATCCTGGAAGATTCCAAATTTACATTACATTTGGATGCTTCAGGAGAAAGCGTAAAAATTTTAATATGTGCCAAAAAAAGGATTCTAACATATAAATTAGTTTTACGCAATTGGAAATTAAAAAAGATACTGCCTATCGCAGAAGCAATTCTTTCTGCACATACTCTAAAGGAAATATGTGACTATTTAGATAATTTAAAGTTATCTCTGAAAGAGCACAAAGTTAAATTTCAGTTCAAACCACCTTATTGTCAAAGAGCTTGTACTGACGTAAGTGCAGCCTTATATGGTGCAGTACTAAAAAGTTTTAACAATCAAACATTGTTAGAGTATCTTAACGCTTGTGCTGCATTTTTAAATAATTTGAAACCAAATTCAAATGCAAAACCAGATTTTGTTATACTACAATGGTGCAAATGTCATTATATACATATAATTTGCAAGGATTTAAATGCGAAATTGGGCAAATACCACATTTTAAGGAATCTATTAAAAAATGCATTAGTAGCTGCTTTTAGTTTAACCACTATTGATGAATGCCAACAATGGTTTAAACATATTTTTATAATTTTGCTTACTCCTTACAAAAACCATAATTTAGAAAACAGCCTTGAAATTTTACGTCATTGTTTAACAGAGATTGACACAGAAAGCACATTCAAGGAATATAATCTTTTAGACAATGAAAAAGTTGATCCATTAGAATCAATAGCAAGAAATAGTCCATTCCAAAAGATGTTCTATCTATTTATAGTGAAATTGAAAATGATATTAAAAATATCAATAAAGGGTATTCCCTTAATGAATATCGGCATGATGAAATTTGTGTGTTTATATTAAATAAATATTGCCCTTTTATTGTTCTTTGGACCAATGTTATTCATGTATTCATGAATAACATTGAATGTCACCTATGGGTGTCCCCATAGGTGACATAATATGACCTATTTGGGTCTATCTTTTGAACCGTTATAGAATAAACCTTGAAAACTTGACAGAATGTCGGCTACTATGACCGTTATAATAAAATGTATAAATACTCAAAATTTTAAATTAAAGGGTGCTCCAATAGTTCATTTAATTTGATGTATATGGCCATACTTTTGAATAGTTGTACACAGGGAGGCTACTGCGTATTTCGATTCGAAAGAATTCTTTTTCGAAACAATGTTAAAGTCGTACAAATTCGAATGATTTCCTTTTCGAATCGAATTACGCAGTAACCCCCCAGGCCGCTGAAATTTACAAAGAACCTGTATTGCTAAGTCAGCTATAACAAAAAGTATAAAATTTTGAATTTGGAACTAAAAGGGTGTCCCAATAGTTAATGTAATTCTATGTATGTAGCCAAACTTTTGAACTGTTAGAGACAGACAGCTGAAATTTACAAGGAACCTGTATTGCAAAGTCCACTATAGCAAGTATACAATTTGAATTTAGAAATGAAAGGGTGTCCCCATAAATTACGTAATTTGATCTATATGGCCCTATCTTTTGAACCGTTAAACACAAACACTTAAAAATTAGGCAGAATGTCCACTACTTTCTCGGGTATGATAACAAATATAAATATTTGGAATTATAATGCAAAGGGTGTCCCAAAATTTATGTAATTTGATATACATGGTTAAACTTTTTAACCGTTGTTGACAGATAGTTGAAATTTACAAAGAATCTTTGTGGCCAAGTCCTCTATAACAACAGGTCTTTAATTGGCCATTGTAAATTAAAGGGTGTCCGAATAGGTGATGTTATTTGATCTGTGTGCCCCTATCTTTGAAACCGTTATAGACAGAGGCTTGAATGGTGTCCCCATACAATACGGATGCTGGTGAAAATAACTTAACTTTTAAACAGTAATAGGGAGAGGCTAAATCTAGTTCTTACAGATTACTTCTTACATTTTTAGTTTAGAATTGGTGCCCTTCTATCAGTTTTGAAGTCGGTTTTTTTGCAAGAATTATTTGAACTTAAAATGTTATACTTCGGCCTTTGGAACAATTACTAATATCTAAAGAGTGATCCATCAGTAACATGTTTTTCACGTATATTACCTTATTTTTTGAACCGCAATAGGTAGGCGCATGTATATTTTTATAAAAAGTATATTACTATAGCCGCTATAACAACAATTAGTAAAATTTAAAGGGTGTTCCAACAGTGATGATGCAATTTTCGCGGTTACGACTATAATTTTAAAATTAGGGGGTGACTCATAAGACACGAAAAATTTAACAACTTTAATTTTTAAAGTTCTACGAAACATAGTACGGAACCCTACGTGTGTGAGTCTTAACTCGCACTTGACTGATATTTTTGTATTTATAGTTATATTGTTTTTTTGGTGGGGTTTCATTAAATTTCAATATATTTGGATCTGCGGCACCTCTTACCCTATTCTAATCTCGTTCAAACTTTACAATTGAAATAATAGCAACTGGAAACTTTTTATCACTATTACATTGTTTACAATTTCCAACAAGCGCTTGAAACTCCACCAAATCCCCCGGATCTAAATCCGATAGAATATGCTTGGAGTTATTTGAAAGAATAATTGCAGTTCAGCAAAAAGCCCTTTTAATTTTTATATAACACATAAAAGGGTTATTAAAGTTAATAATGAAAATCCTGAACATAAATCAAAAATTTAGTTAGGTCAAGACAGGGTTGAAGAACTTGGAAATGTTTTTCATTGCAAGAAATCGTAAAAAAATATTGAATAAATAGAAAAAAATAGAAATATTACATGAAATTGTACCTAAAAAGCATGAAGTGTACCATGATGCGTCGTGTGTATCATATTTGGTGCAATTATACCATAAATTCCAACACTGATTATTGCGCGTAAATTTAGTTTAGTGTTGCCATA
The DNA here is from genome assembly GCA_949628195.1 of Phasia obesa. NCBI lineage: Eukaryota > Metazoa > Arthropoda > Insecta > Diptera > Tachinidae > Phasia > Phasia obesa. Next base: position 143,013,894 of record OX451215.1, on the reverse strand, counting down.
TATTTTAATTTTTAGTAAAAAAAAACATTTTTTTGGGTTTGATTTTGTTAGCTTATAGTTACCCCCGTCTCCATTAGACATGAACATGCCATAACAAAAGTCGATTATGGATAGCAACCCAACTTCAGTTGCGTTGTCAGTTGCTAAAATTGTATTACGAATGGTAACTGGAAGTTGTTAATTTTAGTTTCCAAAATGGCAACCATAAATTTGTGGTTGCTATTGATTTTTTCACAGATTATAAAGTTAAAAATGCACAAAAACTGAAAGTTAGGTTTATTATACATTGCATATAAAATTTTATGCACATATATAAAACACTAGAGCACAGGATTATTAAAAGGTTATCTACAGAGATCATTTATTTTCCTCATCACTCCTACAACATATCATCTGCAATGCAGCAAAAGACTAACGATGATACGACTAATATTCCGTATTTTTATAGACACATCTGGTCCAAGCTTTTCAACTTTTGATAAAAATAGTCGAAGAATAGCTGCTGGAATGAAACTTGGTATATCATAGGGTTTATACTCAACACGCGATGGGTTGTAATGTCCAGGTGGATGTGAATTTTTATAAGTTTTCTGGGTGTGAATTTTTATAAGTTTTTTGTTTCGATTTATGGCCTTGGGTGGAACATGAACACATTAATTTCAAAAAGAATCGATTGGATAAAACTAGATACGGAATAATAATTTTTTTGTTTTTTGTTTGTTATTTATTAAAAACTATTTAATTGTTTACATTTATTTCCAGTTGCTAGTCTGTCAAAATAGCGTTATAGTCAAAATAGCATTAGTCTGTCAAAATAGCATTTTTTCAAAATAGCATTATGGGTTGCTATCCATAATCGACCTATAAATTTTAATATTTGTTGTATTGCAAAAAATGTCGTAGCCGTGTTTTTAGACATATGTAGCTGAAATACATAGGTTTCCACACAACCCAAGAGGTACTATGCAATGTGCGTTGCCAATTATTTTTTATGGCTGGCGTCCCCAATAGGCCTAATACCATACATTTTACTTTTTATAACTATTTAATATATATATCACAGATTGTGTTAAATATTATATATTTATATTAATAATATATTTTGAGAAGTTATTTTACAAATATCGGAATTTTTTATCCAATGCTTATATTTGCAGTTTTCACATATATAATAACCACAGTCTTTGCATATACCAATACCTGTTGTTTTGTATTTCATATACCCGCACTGTACACAAAATCTAGTTTTGTCACCTTGGTGTTTCAATAATAATTTCTTCATTATTTTTCGAAAATTATTAGGGTTACCTAAATTTTTTAAAGGCTCGTTTTTAAGCATTTTAGAGGCATACATTAAAACATATATGCCACAACTTGAGTTATCTTTTTGTATATCTCTTTCCAATATTGGACAATATCGCCATAAAGACTTTTCTTCTCCGAGTGTGTTGACAAAATTCTCGTATAGCCGTTTTCCTTCACCTTCACTTTCAACTGAATTTATGTAAAAAAATTCATGTGAAGAAAACTTGAACATACATAAAGTATAATGACGAGAATGCAAAATGGGTACAAACAGTAAATCAGGATGATATCTTACTAATAGGTGCATTTTTTCAAAGTTAATATTGTCAATTTGACAAGGTAAACTGTGGCAATGAATAGATCTACTTTCCTTAATAACGGCTAAAAGGCAAGCATCTAAAACAAAATTTGTTAGTTGCTCACCTTTATTTAAAGAACTCCAGTCTGAAGTGTCTAAGCTATCATAAAAGCCGAAACTAATATTATCTGTTACATTGTTAACTTCAGAAAAAAGTAAATCGAACTTAAATAAGAAAAAATTCTCCTTTGTGGTACAAAATACATTTGATTTCATTTTATTTTTACGAATTTTCATTATTTTTTTACTTGTTTTTGACTCAAGCATCATTTTAGGACGATTACCTCAACACTGAAATTCAATGAGTTATCCTCTTCACGATTTTTCTCATTAGGTGTTGAAGTAATGTAAGAATGTTCTTTGTGAAGTCTTCTGTTAAGATCAATTTCATTATACTCATTTAAAGAAGTGATTGTTTCTTCAATTTCTTTGTCCATTGAACTAAACATTTTGTAATGGTAGCGCAGTTCTTTGAGTGAACTAAGATAATCTATTCTCATAAGATTAACAAAAACATCAGCTCTTACAGAGTTTTGTGACAGAATTATATTTTTTTGCAAAAAATATGTGAATTCAACTGGAGCATTGCTTATATGTTCTCCTGATGGATCAACATGAATACATGAATAACATTGGTCCAAAGAACAATAAAAGGGCAATATTTATTTAATATAAACACACAAATTTCATCATGCCGATATTCATTAAGGGAATACCCTTTATTGATATTTTTAATATCATTTTCAATTTCACTATAAATAGATAGAACATCTTTTGGAATGGACTATTTCTTGCTATTGATTCTAATGGATCAACTTTTTCATTGTCTAAAAGATTATATTCCTTGAATGTGCTTTCTGTGTCAATCTCTGTTAAACAATGACGTAAAATTTCAAGGCTGTTTTCTAAATTATGGTTTTTGTAAGGAGTAAGCAAAATTATAAAAATATGTTTAAACCATTGTTGGCATTCATCAATAGTGGTTAAACTAAAAGCAGCTACTAATGCATTTTTTAATAGATTCCTTAAAATGTGGTATTTGCCCAATTTCGCATTTAAATCCTTGCAAATTATATGTATATAATGACATTTGCACCATTGTAGTATAACAAAATCTGGTTTTGCATTTGAATTTGTTTTCAAATTATTTAAAAATGCAGCACAAGCGTTAAGATACTCTAACAATGTTTCATTGTTAAAACTTTTTAGTACTGCACCATATAAGGCTGCACTTACGTCAGTACAAGCTCTTTGACAATAAGGTGGTTTGAACTGATATTTAACTTTGTGCTCTTTCAGAGATAACTTTAAATTATCTAAATAGTCACATATTTCCTTTAGAGTATGTGCAGAAAGAATTGCTTCTGCGATAGGCAGTATCTTTTTTAATTTCCAATTGCGTAAAACTAATTTATATGTTAGAATCCTTTTTTTGGCACATATTAAACTTTTTACGCTTTCTCCTGAAGCATCCAAATGTAATGTAAATTTGGAATCTTCCAGGATTTTTAAATTACTTGAGATTGTCTCAAAAGTATACTTCTCCCAAGTATACACTGTAAAGGGTGAAGCAAGTCTATGTATATAGTTTTTATAGGGACCTGTTTGCATTAAATACAGAGCATAAAATGGATCTGGGTTATAATATCCATCATGATTTAGCTCAGATTTACATTTTCTCAATGTTTCTAATTTATGGATATTTTGTAAATTGCCTTTTTCAGCAATATCATCAGCGGCATCCAAAATTTGTTGCTTTCTGAACAAATATGCCTTATTTCCCTTAAGCTTACTTTTTACTACAAGTCTTTTTACTCCCCTTATTTGACCAACTTTTACCTCATTTTCAGCATGATGTAACTCCTTTGTTCTATGAACAGTTACATTTCCTTGAGGATTTATTTTAAACCGAAATGTAGTACAATCATTAAATTTGCAATACGCATATAACAAAATATTTTCTATGCCATATTTAATGTTGTAGAAACATAAAATACAAACATTGTTATATTTTAAATACTCTTCTCGTATTAAATCTTCGAGAATTTTTTTTCTTGTAATTTTGTCTAGATTTGTGTTTTTTGCACTGTTCAAATCCACAGAAAAACTACAATCCCAAATATTAGCTTTAAATTTTCGGTTAGGTTTCGTACTTTTAGATATTGTACGTATAACATTTCTTTTGCATTTTTCTTTTGGGTTTGGTGTTTTTCTGTATTTTAAAAATTCTGAAACATTTGGAGACTCATCTGTTATCTCAAATGGACTGAGTGTATGATCACGTTTCTTTTTTTCGATTATGGATACTTTGGGAGAACTTTCCTGAATTTTATTTTTACTACTTAGTGTAGTATTAAGAGAAATTTCTTCCATTTTTGAATTTTTTTCAAATTGATTATTACTTAAAATTTCGTTCAACAATGTTTTAATTTCGTTAGGACTTGACATGTTATGTGTCAAAATCTCTTTAATGTTACATTGTAAGTCGAGTACAATAGATTTAAAGTCTTGAACAAAATCTTCTTTAAATTTTTTTAACGAATTTTGTAAAATTGCTTTAAAATTATTGTTAAATTCATTTATTTTAGATGTTTTTGTAAATTTTTCTATACTAAAACAATTTTCTTTTTCATTTTCCATTCTATTAAGTTCATTAATAGACTCTGCTTTATTCAAATTTTTATTTGAAATATTTAGAGTTTCTAAACTTTCATCAAGATCAGACAACAAAGTAAGTTTGTCTACACTAAAATATTTTTCTTCTTCATTTTCTATATTATTAAGTTCATTAATACACTCTGCTTTATTAAAATTTTTATTTGAAATATTCAGAGTTTCCAAACTTTCATCAAGATCAGATAACAACGCTGTTATAAGAGCTTGTTCCATTGGAAAACTTTCCAATTACAAGCTTTTTGGATTATCTTCGAAAAGTTTTCCTTCATTATCTATTTCATGTTCTGATAAGATATTGTTTTGTGATAAAACATCACTTTGTACATTTTTAGGCATTCTATGGCCTATAATTGTTAAGTCTCGAGTTTCTAACATAATATCGTTTTGCGATATTTGATCAATTTGTATGTTTTCAGACATTGTATGGCCTGTATTTGTTTGATCTCGAGTTTCTAAAATACGTTTTACAATAATAGAAATACGTTTACGAGTTTTCGCATTATTTTTGATTTTATTGTGTTTGCTTCTTTTTTCATTTAAAGAATTTATAACACATTCAAACAAATTTTCATTTGCCTTGGAATAACTCTTCAAATTTTCAAAATTTGAGAGGTTTAAAACAACATTTCTTATATCTAAAATACTAATTCTACATCCTTTCATTGTGTGTTCCTAAAATTATAAGAAAAAAAAAACAGTAAGTTTTAACTCTTCTTTATTTATAAAAACTTAATCTAAACACTTTATAAAAACAGCTTACAAGTTTATTTTTACTTATACTACCAAATCAATCATGATATTAAAGGAGATTTCCCTTAAATACACCATTTTTCATGGATTTTTTATTTACAAAAATTAAAAATACTTTATAAAAATAGCTTACAAGTTTATTTTTATTTATACATACTTCCAAATACTCAAAACGAAATACTTATATCATTGACTTCCGTTTCGCATTAATTTTCATGATATTTAGTTTCAATCATGATTTTAAAAACCATTTTTCATGGAATTTTTTATTAAAAAATACATGCAAAACTCTGTATCATTACTAAACTTACAGAATATATCTCGGCTTTTTGACACTTAAACTTCTCCCAGACTATCTATAGTATCCGCTTCGCAATTAAACGTTATTCTGAAATTTAAAAGTGCATATAGTTATTTATTTCGTTTTGAACAATTAATAATTTAACATTTAATGAATTTACCTAACAAATATCAACAAAATAAAATCTTATTTTGGTATAAAAAATATAAACAATTAATTTTAAAAAAATTTCAGTATAAAATACTCGAGCACTTCGAAAACTGAGAATTGTACACATAATATTAGGCCCTTTTTTGACTTAAATTACCACAATTTTTTAAATCGTTTAAACTAAAAATACAAAACTATGTATTTTAAAACACTCATAAATTTGGCATTGTAAAAAATCGTCACTATTTAAGAGAAAATCGTTAAATCTGGCAGCCGTGGTTCCGCTTTCTCATTCGTGCTTTACACTCAGGGCTGCCATGTCAATTTAAGAAAGAATCGTCAATTTCCCGATAAAAAATCGTCTTTTCAGCTTTTAAAAATCGTAAAACTAAAAAAGTATTTCTTTAACTATCTTAAATATATACATTTATGTCTTATGCAAAAGAAATAAAGACTACTAGAAGTGTACTTTAAAACAAATTTTTCATAAAAAATTTGAAATAAACTAGACTTGATGAAGACTTTATTTTTTTGGGTAAGGGCATTAATGTATACTGAACTCAAAACATTTTTTATGCTTTAAACACATAGACGACAGCGGGTACACGACTACAAATTCTGTTGACAAAATGTTTGGGAGTTATCCATAGTTAACAAAAAACATATTTATATTATATACATAATATAAATATGCATATACATAATATTGAAAAGCGAACAATAATCCCCTTAAACTGGCCTTTTTGATTTTAATTACCACAATATTTTAAATCGTTTACTCTAGAAATAAAATACAAAAACCCTGTTTTTAAAACTCATATTTTTGGCTTTGTAGAAAATCGTCACTTTAAAAAAAAAATCGTCAAATTTGAATTTTGCAATTTCTTGGAACAAAATTGTCAAATCTGGCAGCCGTGATCACACTGCAATCATGTTTGAATCTAGTGTTGGGATCTGATAGTGTTTAAATTGTACCGCCCCATTGATAAAGTTGTACCAAATCCGCATCAATTGTAACAAAATTTGGCTCGATTAAGGTATTTTAAAGTAATGATAATTGACCTTGATTTTTGAATTGTTTTAATGTTGATAATTTACTAACTTTATAAGCAACAATGTTAGGAGCTGGTTATTCTTCAAATTCCAGCAGATACTTGAAATTTCACCAAATTAACCGGATTCTAAGTCGACAGATTATGCCTAGAGTTATTTGAAAGAATAATTAAAAAGTTATCTAATAACCAAAAAGACCATAGGATTTCCCACTAAAAAGAATGGAAAAATATATCAGCTAAATACTGCCAAAAACTGATTGAGGCAAAAACGTTCAAATGCTGTAGATCAGAAAAATTTCCTTGTAACTGAATTATCTATTAATTATAAATGAATGGGTTATCAAAGTAAATATAAAAGATCTTGAATATAAATTAAGACTGTCACAGGATTGGAGAACTATTAAATTAAAATTGTTTATTATTGTAACTAACTAAATTGCAACATTCTTAATTTATGTTCAGGATTATAGTTATTTACTTTACTAATAGGAAATTTAGTTACAGAGCTCTTTTGCAGAACTACAGCGTTTGAACTTTTTTGCATCACCTCAATCAGTTTCCGGCAGTATTTGGCTGATAAATTTTTCTATTCTTTCTACAGAGAAATCATAAGCACTTTTTTTGTTAATAAATTATTTATTATTTCACCGGATTAAGATCCAGTTACTTTAGAGGAATTTCAACCACCTGCTTTAAATTGCAGAATTACCGGCTCCTAACAGAGGGTGAAGCAAGTGCTTCGTTTTGTCGTGGAAACATTAATTTTCTATTTCAAAATGTTTTTTGGCACTTATGGGACTTACCTTTTCTCTCTTTCCTCCTTCCAACAAATTTAAAGCTGTGAAGACAAAAAAAAACAAAATATATTAATAAATGAATGAATTTATTAGATTTTAGTTACCTGAAACCCAAAGTCCTGCCTGAAAAAAAATATAATAATAAACATATAACTAAGGTATACCAGACTTTAATTCGCTTAAAAGTGTTGTGATCCCAAGTTTTTTTTTGTACTAAAAATTTAAAAATATGGCAATACTAAAATGTTTTACAACAATACAAGTGTTGGGATTGTGGTACTATTGTATCAAATTAGGTACAATCGATGCATCATTGGTGCAATGGTACACTTCATGTCTTTTTGTACAATTTCAGTAAAATTTATTAAATAATTTTTTTTTTATATATAACCAATATTTTTTTTATTAACAAATCAAAACTTCAGAGTGCTACCAAGTTTATTAAATTTCTTTTTATTACTTTTTCCTGCTTTTGTATTAAAAAAGGTTTTCTTTTATCCTTTTATAAATTTTACAAATATTTTCAATTATAAAACACATTAAATAAAATTCTTTCATCAAAAAAAACTATTTATTTTAATTTATCAAAATATAAATTAAATTCGCTTTAAGTTTAAATTGTTTCGTAAATATTTAACATTTTTAACAAATTAACAACCTTAATATGTTATCTTTTGATAAACTAAAATAAAAATTTTGTTGATGAAAGAATTTGAATAGTGTATTTTATACTTTAAAATATTTGTAAATTTTTACAAAAGTGCTGACCTATAGGTACGATGACCAATCGTTCACTATTTTAGTGGAAAGTACACTATTTTAGAATCTTATTTTTTGTGTGTACGTTATTTGTTTATTATTATTTTTATTATATTTACATACATGTCCCTTTTGTTTTACATATTTAAATTCTGTATGTGCATTTGGTATATGAAGATGAAGAGCATAATCAAGAGGAAACAAGTGTTAGTTTACTTGACACCCCAAACCGAAAATAATAATTTTTTTGATTCGAATATACTTTGATCTTTTATTTTTTATGTAATATCTGTTTTCTGTAGGCCACTCCAGAATTTTTATGTTATTACAGGAAAAGAAATACTTGATTAAAAAGTTTTCATATGTAAATGCAAACCTGTCCTTTAAGTTTATTTTCATTATTTTTTGTGGTAGGTGGATTTCGAATTTTTTCATTTCATTTAATTTTAAGTTGTATTTAAATACAGTTTCAGTTTTTCAGTCTTATTTAAATGTTCTTACCTAATTGTGGTAAAAATATGGTAGCATCAAAAAATATCAAAACAAATGCAGATAATTTTATAATAATACATGTAATATTAATAATTTCATAAAAAGGAAACATTATATTTTAATTAATTTGTGTAAAATAATACAAATACTGTCAATTGCCTCACATTTGTTCATTCATGGACAAAATCAAGCTGATAAAAACATATAGTTATGTGTAAAACTTAAATAGACTTTAAATGTTAAGTTTCATATAAGAGCGTGGCGAAAAACTAATTTTCATATTTAAATACAACTTAAGGATAAATACGAATTGAAAAATTGGCCATTAATTTTAAATATTACTGTATGGGCTTTAAATAATTTATTACTAATCTTGTAGTACTAAATTATTTATTTGGACAAAAGTTAGTCTGGCAGCACATTCTACAAAATATTACTAACTTGGTAGTACTAATTTATTTATTTGCAAAAAACTCTGATCTGGCAGCCACATTCTGCAAAACTGAGAAAACGCTCATTTTTCTGCACAAATGAGAGTTTTTGTCTCTCTTCGATTGTGTGAAAAAAAAAGTTTGTTGGGCCAGAGTTTGTTATTTTCTCGCAGGTTCTTCTTTGACCTTCTTATTTGCTTTAAAATACAAGAAAGCGAACACGTTCTATTTTATATTTGTCGTCGAAGAAGGAGGTACAAAACTGCGGTAAGTGTTTTCTTGTTAATTTTATATGTAATTATTTTCTAACGGTACATTTTTTATAGAAATAAACGTTATTACAAACATTAAATTTTCGTTTGTATTGGTTAAAAATCGCAAACTTCCTATCCTTCGCTGCGGCCAGCAACATTTTTATTTCGCATTTTTTGCATACCAAGTGTATGTGCCATTTTATGTTTTATGTGTGTGCAATATAAAACAGCCGCCAGTTTGCCATTGAGGAACTTCTGTTTTCCATTTTATATTTTTAAAAGATGGTACCACCTGTACGTCGGAGCCCACTGAACCTGAGAAGCACAGTCAGTGCCGACACTGTAACATCTGATCCGCCTGATCATGATATAAGTGTTTCAAGCGATTACAGTGGTAATACAGTAAGTACACCAAGAACAATAAATCAACAAGTGATGCTGCCAACATCAAACACAAATAAAAGTGCTAATGCCGCTAGCACAGAAATGTCTAAAGGAAACTCTGGGGATAAAGAGAAGTCATCTGGAAGACGGGTCGCCGCTGGGAGTGTCGCCATGGCATCTGATGACACATGTAAATCACCTTTAATAAGCAAGCGGCCATCAACATCAAATGACTCCATCATGCTATTAGAGATGCAACACCAAATGGCTTTCTTGAAACGCCAGCTTCAAGAGACGCAAACACAACTCCTGGAAAGCAGACGCCAATGTCAGCAAATGGAGACCTCGCTTCAAAAGGTAAGTGACCATAACCTCATTCCCATAGAAACGCCATATAGATCCGCCATTGACTTTATTACAACAACCGATACCCGCAATACACAAGCTTCACATACATAAACCGCCATTACACCTACACAGCCTCTGCCGACTTCAGCCGCCGGCATCAATCTGCCGCCGACGCATACTGCAACTACTGCGTTTAACGCATACACACCACTTGTAACAAATAATATTATGCCGCCATCTTACAATTATATTAACTCCAGCCAACAACAACAGCAACCTGGTTTTGCCAAGCACATCCACAAGAAATGCAGTATGTAATGCCTCGCAAACTAAAAGATTTGCCAGAGTTTAGTGGTGAACCCGAAGATTGGCCATTATTTCATACGGTTTATATCCAGTCAACAGCTACTTATGGATATACAAATTTTGAAAACAATCAGCGATTGCAAAAATGCCTCAAAGGAGAAGCCATGGACATAGTCAAGTCATTACTTATTCATCCTGATAATACCAGTGTTGTTCTAGACCAGCTAAAGTTCCGCTTTGGAAGGCCAGAACAACTTATACACAGCCAATTGAGAAAAGTAAAAGAGCTGCCGCATATAAATGAAAACAATTTAGCAAAATTAGTGCCGTTGTCAACAAAAATAAAAAACTTAGCAGTGTTTCTTAAATCCGTTGATGGTCATCAGCACATAGCAAATCCAACACTTCTTGAAGAAATAATTTCAAAGCTCCCCATGAGTAAAAGGCTAGAATGGGCCAAAATAGCAGTAAATATTAACCCATATCCTACGATTGAACATTTTAGTGAGTGGTTAAGTGAAGTGGCAAATTTAATATGCTTTATACAAGACGTTAATAATACTGAATCAAAGCGCCGAGTGCTACATGCAACAGAAAGAATCCAGCAGTGTCCAGTATGTAAAGGAAGCTACAAAATATACGACTGCAGTAAATTTCTGAATTTTAAAGTGAATGAACGTTGGGCCATTGTGAAAAAGCTCCGTGCTTGTTTTTCGTGTTTAAACATCGGACATTCGACTCGTGAGTGACGTAGAAAGAAGTTATGCTCTATAAGTGGATGCCAACGTAAGCATAATAAGTTGCTGCATGAGCATATGCCTATTGCGTCTACTGATACAGAACCGAATACGAGTGGTACGAGTGAACCTAACCATAATGTATTAAGCTGCTCCAATGATAATAAGAAATTATTGTTTCGTGTACTGCCTGTTACACTATATGGTGAAAAATGTAGTGTTGATATTTATGCCTTATTTGACGATGGGTCTTCCATTACCATGTTGGATAAAGAAATTGCCGACTGCGTTGGTGTGCGTGGTAAAAGCAGCGATTTGAATATTCAGTGGTTCGGTGGTAGATCTGCACGAGAGCCTTCATTGACATTCAATTTAAAGATAAGTGGAGCTGGGAAGAATAAGCGTCACCTTCTCAAAAACGTTTATGCCGTTTCAAACTTGAATTTGCCAATGCAAAGCCTCAGTGAGGATGAAATCAAAGTAAGTGTAAATTATTTACCCCATAATTCTATAAAGCCATATGCAAACGTAATGCCAAAGCTGTTGATTGGTCTAGATCATACCCACCTAGGGTTGCCATTAAGTTTAAAAACTGACAATCTATCTGGACCTTTCGCATGTAATACGGAATTAGGATGGATCGTGTATGGGCCATGTAAATCATTATCGCCTCCATCACATTCGTGCCTTTTTGTACATGCTGAAGAAGAGAAAGAAATCTACAAAATGGTTGAAAATTACTTCAATATAGAAAGTATGGCCGTGCGGGCTCCAATTGAAAGTGATGATGATATCAGAGCAAAAAGAATTCTTCGTGAATCAACAAAGCGTGTTGGTAATCGTTTTCAAACAGGCCTTTTATGGAAAAACGATGAAATAAAGTTGCCAGATAGCTATCAATTAGCACTTAGCCGTCATGAAGGCATTGAAAAGAAAATGCGACACGATTTAAACTTTTGTACAGCTTACAGTGAAATAATAAACAAATATGTAGAAAAGGGTTACGTGCGTAAAGTGTCACCAGAAGATATTTGTCTGTCATCGGAAAAGAAGTGGTATTTACCACATTTTGGTGTAATAAACCCTAATAAAGAAAATAAGAAAATAAGATTAGTTTTTGATGCTGCAGCAAAAGTAAATGGAACGTCTTTGAACGATAATTTGCTGAAAGGTCCCCAATATATCTCGTCATTGACCGCCATTCTATATAATTTCCGTAGCAGGAAAGTTGCTGTCTGTGCTGACATTCGTGAAATGTTTCACCAAGTCACTATACAACCAAGTGATCGAATATCTCAACGCTTCTTATGGAGAAATGGCGATCAAAACAACAAACCAGATGAATATAAAATGCTGGTTATGACCTTTGGAGCCTCATGCTCGCCGTGTTCAGCCATACATGTAATGAAGGTTAACGCTAAGGAACACCATGACTACAATCCGAGGGCAATTGAAGCCATACTGAACAATCACTACATGGATGACTTTGTAGATAGCTTTGACTCAATTGAAGAGGCTATTGAAATTTCTAAGGAAGTTCGAGAAATTCAGAAAAATGGAGGTTTCGAGCTTAGAGGCTTCACGTCAAACTCAAACCGAGTCTCCCTGGCTCTAGATGGTCTTTAAAAACTATTGCATCCACTAACAATATGGAAAAAGTATTGGGTCTTTACTGGGATCCAGCCTCTGATACATTTATGTTTAATTTGAAATTTAATAAAGTCGATCAAGATGTTATATCTGGAATGAAAAGGCCTACAAAGCGTCAAATATTGAGTGTTATTATGTCGACATTCGATCCTTTAGGATTTTTAAGTAATTTCACTGTCGGGGGAAAACTAGTACTACGCAGCCTATGGAAACGTGATATCAGGTGGGATGAGCCTATACCTGATGATATTAACGTTAGTTGGGAGCGATGGCGGTCACAGCTTCAAAATATCTTACATTTTCGTTTGCCACGATCCTACCACCCAACTGGAAAGATTAAACAAATTCAGCTGCACATATTCGTAGACTCCAGTGAAGAAGCCTTTGCTGCTGTTGCTTATTGGAGATTTGTGGCCATGGATGGAACTGTCAGTGTTAGTTTTATCTGCTCGAAGACAAAATGCGCGCCCCTAAAGAAAATTTCGATTCCCCGCTTAGAATTACAAGCCGCGGTCCTAGGAACAAGAATAAAAGAAAATGTTATTAATGAGCATAAAATTTTGCTGGAAAAAACAGTATTATGGAGCGACTCAGTATTAAAATGGATTATGAGTAGTAATAGAAATTATAAGCCATACGTAGCTCATAGAATAGCAGAAATACTAGCGACAACCAATACTGATAACTGGAAATGGGTCTCCACTAGAGACAATGTAGCCGATGATGCCACTAGAAGTTTTAATAATATTGATTTCTCCGTATCATCACGGTAGAAAAACGGTCCGAAGTTCTTGGAACAAAATGAGAATGAGTGGCCAAGTCATATAATTGAATCGCCTCCCCTAGAAGAACAAGTCGAAGAAGAAATTTGTCCTAAAGTTGCACTTTTAGTTATGCAAAATAATTTTATAAGTTTTGAAAGATTTTCATCATTTGCCCGAATAAAAAGAGCGATGGCGTGGATTCTTCGGTTTATAAACCGGTGTCGAAAGAAATATAATGATTCTGAGTTATATGGGCTCACTTCATGTGAGCTTGATACCGCTGAAAAAATGTTATGTATACTAGTACAGCGGGAATCGTTTCCGGCGGAAACCGAATGTATTAAAAATAAACAGCTAATCCAGAGATCGAGTAGTTTGTTGCATTTAACGCCTTATGCCGACGATGATAGTATTTTAAGAGTATATGGACGAATTGATGCTGCTAGTTTTTTGCCTTACAGTTCACGGAGGCCTATTGTATTGCCTAAAGACCACAGATTCACAAAACTTTTGCATCAGCATTGCCTCATGAAACACCAAAATCACGAAGCTACTATCTCTCAAATACGCAACAAATATTGGATTCCTCAATTAAGAACACTGTTCCGGTCCGTCATATCCAGCTGCCAGATTTGTAGAATAAAAAATGTCAATTCAATCGCACCGCTTATGGGACAATTGCCACTCGATCGTCTTGAGCCATACGTGGAGCCATTTAAGTACACAGGTCTAGACTACTTTGGGCCGATAAACGTATCAATTGGAAGAAGGACAGAGAAAAGGTGGGTGGCATTATTTACTTGCTTGACAATAAGGGCCATCCATTTAGAATTGGCGCATGACTTATCGACAGATTCTTGTATAATTGTCATGCGTAATTTTATGAATCGACGAGGTGTTCCAGCTCGAATCCGTTCTGACAATGGGAAGAATTTTGTTGGTGCTGATGAAGAAGCGAAAAGGTTTAGAGAAGTATTTGATATGGGACGGATTCAGAACGAGTTATCTGCAAAGGGCGTTGAATGGCTATTTAATTGCCCAGCCAATCCCTCAGAAGGTGGCGTTTGGGAGAGGATGGTGCAATGCGTTAAAAGAGTTTTGCGTCATACTATGAAAGACGTGTCTCCGAAAGAACATGTCCTACAATGTCTTCTAATTGAAGCCGAAGGCATTATAAATTCGCGGCCACTCACACACCTGCCTATAAGTCCTTATGAGGAGGAACCACTTACTCCAAATCATTTTCTGATTGGAAGGGGAAACGTTGCAGCAGCACCATCTATAAATGAACCTGATGTAAAGCTCTTCTCCCTGAAGAAACAGTGGCGTGTTGCAAGAAGTTTGCGAGACAAATTTTGGAAGCGGTGGATTGCAGAATATTTACCTACGTTAACCCGAAGAGTTAAATGGTGTGAGCGCACAGCTCCTATCAAAGTTGGCGATACGGTATTTATTTGCGACCCTAATATCCCACGAAGTCAATGGCAGAGAGGTGTGGTCACTTGCGTACATCTCGGTGATGACGGTATTGCAAGAAGAGCTGAAGTGAAGCTGCATCTGGAAGCCTACAACGGCCTGTGTCCAAGTTAGCGGTTCTGGACGTGGATGATGGTGAAGCTGATCGCTCCACGGGGGTGGGGGTGTTAGAGAACCACTGATCTCAACGTTCTTCATGAACAGCGGTTTATTTGTTTGCCTTTTTATTTGTTATGATTGTTCTTTTTGACATTTGTTTTGTAAACCGCTCTTTTGTCCTCTTCTTTGACCTTCTTATTTGTTTTAAAATACAAGAAAGCGAACACGTTCTATTTTATATTTGTCGTCGAAGAAGGAGGTACAAAACTGCGGTAAGTGTTTTCTTGTTAATTTTATATGTAATTATTTTCTAACGGTGCATTTTTTATAGAAATAAACGTTATTACAAACATTAAATTTTCGTTTGTATTGGTTAAAAATCGCAAACCTCCTATCCTTCGCTGCGGCCAGCAACAGCTATATTTAATTTTTTATTTCATTTTGTTGCCCTTATTAAGTGTTTCTAAATCCTTTCTTCGTATTTGCAACTTCATTTCTTTAATTTGTTTGTTTAAGTATTGCTCCCCTTCCTTAATTTTTATGCTTTTCTTTTTCATTTTAATTAACTGAATATTCAGGTTGATATTCTTTTATTTGAATTCGAGGTATTGTTTTTTATTTCTATAAGGGAATCTAATCTTTTTAGCATCTCCTCTCGGTAGTCATCATATTTTTTTTTATTAAAGTAGTTTTTGTTTCCCTTTTCTTTACGCTAGTTTTTTATGTCTCCATATATTATTTTTCTTTTTTCTGGCGCTGATTCTTCTAAATCATCATCTTCTGTATATGAGTGGTTACAGTCCAAGACTAAAGACGAAGAAGTGCATGACAAGTCATTATTGTGATCTTCAGGCGCTATTACACTAAATTCATTACCTAAAGGTTTGTGTTTGTGTTTTTATAACTGATCCAAAGCTTTGCACAGCCTTCAGACCCTCAACAGCGACTTCTTCTATTCAGCAGCAGCCAATATTTGTTCCTCTACTTGAGTGAGAGTTTTTTCTTTATACGGGCCACCTTCGGTTCTTTTCTTCGAAGATTTATTAAAAGAAAATTTCTTTTTTACATTTTGTTTTGGATCAGCGTATACCTAAACAAAAAAATCATTACTAAAAGTAATACAATTTTGCTTGTTATATTACCTTCCGCGAGATTTTCACATCTTTTATTGGTGGACCAGAAGCATTAAGTTGGTTAGCCCTCGCTTTCCCTTGCGAACTTTTCGGTAAAAGGCTTTTTGCTAAATCTGTGTGCTTGCCATAAAATTCCCAAGGATCTCTAATGATTTGCGAAATGAAAACTTTAATTAGCAAAGTTTATGCGTACTTAAATTTATTCGTACTTATCTGTTTATTTAAAAGCATTAATTAATATTGCCTTGAAAGTGAAACATATGTACAATTTGCATGTATGTATGTATGTATAAAACTTACTTTATTTGTGCCTCGTTAACAAAACTTTATAATCTCAAAGTTTACCAAGATTAAGTTTACCTGAAAGATCGCACACATACAAAAATAAGCAATTGTTCATACACGAAAATTTGATACCCTTTAGGTGGAAATGCTAAAAAATCGATTAGTATGTCTTGCTTTTCGCAAAAACATTGAATAATCCAATTTTTTCTAATTTGTTTTCATTACTATCCTTTTCTTTAGAACTTCTCTTCTTTCATTCATAACTTCACCGTTGGATAACTTTGTACTTGCCGTGGTAGCATATCCATTTTCTTTTAAAGACATATGTACATATGTCTGCCATAAAACTCTTATCTCAATTTATTGCAAAATTTTGTTAAAAAAATATTATTGAGGTTAGTCAAATCAGTCTGATAATATCAGCTTGATTCATTTGTATCTTCTTCACATTTAAATTTTTCATCTATGATTTGAAATTATACCAAGGCGAATTGATACCAGGTGTGAGCAGTAGAGCAACAACTAAAACAAAACAACAACTTTGACATTAGATTAACAGATATGAAACAATGTATGTGGAGGTGATAGCCCAAATCACCTCCACCTGGTATGAATTCGCCTTGAATTATACAATTTTGAATAGCAATTAGTAAAAAGACGAAGAAAAGAAATGATAAGTGAAAACGTAAATAATGTGAGCAACTAGTTGAAAAACTTCAATACTTAAAATTTGATGAATTTAGCCGGATTGAAGCTTCCGACATCTGTGCATAAAAACCTTTCCAGCAATTTAAAAGTATGTGTCCATATAGAAAAGTATATTATAAAATATTGTATATTGCACATCTGATTTTGTACAATTTTATTGATTCACAATACTTTGCTCTTGTAAGCTCTTATTGGAGTATTAAACGTGACAAAATTCCTTGAATGTATCAGGTGTCTTTGTAATGGATCATGTGTTATAATTTTACATTATACAAATGTTTGATTAGCTAAAAATACATACATAATTACAAACCTCAGTTAAATTCTTGCCAAAACATCAAAATCAAAAAAATTTTTTTTAAAATTTATTTATTGTATATTCAATATTTTTAAACTAACAATAATTACTCATATCTTAAGCTAGACAAAAATAATGTTTGTTTCACGGATTTTGCGGGTCATCCCTCTAATGTACGGCCAAGAAAAGCAGTATCTCTTCTTTTTAGTCGAATGTATCTAGGTTCATTCAGCATGTTACGCGCCAAAGGGTTTAGATGAGATTCAAACCCCTTTAGATATGTGACTGCATGTTTCGCTATTTCTGCTTTAACTGATGGCATGTTTAGATCTTTGTGGATGTTCAAATTTTTTATATACAAGGGAGCAGATGTAATCATACGTAGTATCTTATTTTGGCGTCTTTGAATTTTTTCTACATTGCTAGCTGAGGCAGTGCCCCATAATTGAATCCCATAACACCAAATTGGTTTGAGGATCGAATTGTACAGTAGAAGTTTACAATCTAAGCTCAGGGTGGAGTTTCTGCCAATAAGCAATTTAGTTGTACTGCTTTTAATTTTATTTGTGTTTACTTGAAATCTATGTGGCTTTTCCAAGTAAGGTGACCGTCAAGATGTATACCCAGGTATTTAACGTCTGAAAGCTGTGGTATCATTTGGTTATTTATCCGAATAGGAGGGCATGAGTCCCTACGCAGTGTGAAAGTTATGTGAGTACATTTTGTTCGTTCACCTTTATTCTCCATTTCTTCAACCATTTTTCCAGATTGAGTACGTGGTCTTGTAAAAGTTGTGATGCTACTTGGGCACTTTCATGAATACTCAAAAAAGCTGTGTCATCTGCAAATGTTGATACGTGGACTAGGGTGCTAATTGGCATATCTGATGTGTACAGTAAATATAAAATTGGTCCCAAAATACTACCTTGGGTAACTCCGGCTTCAATGAGCTGTGGCGAGCTTAAAAAATCACCTTCTTTTAGGAAAAACTTGCGATTCGTTAAATAATCTTTTAAGAGCTTATAAAAGTTTTCGGGCAAGTTCAGCTTTAACTTATATATTAGGCCTTAGTGCTTGAGAAACGGCGATAAAAAGCGCAGAACAGTATTTTTTTTCTTCATAGGTCTTTTTAATTACATTTACTAATCTGTGTGTTTGTTGGATTGTACTATGTTGTTTTCTGAAGCCGAATTGATGGTTCGGAATACATCCTTTCGCGCTAAGAATGGAATTCAGCTTAGTTATTAATATTCTCTCAAACAACTTTGACAAGTATGATAAAAACCTGATAGGTCTGTATGATTCTGCTTTTGTGTGGTCTTTTCCTGGTTTAGGTATCATAGTAATTAAATAGACCTTCCATTCTGAGGGAAAGTATTCAAGTCGTAAGATGACATGAAAAACAAAAAGAATAATTCTGCGACCTATACGAGGCAACTCAAATAACATCTTTTTACTTGTTTTATCAACGCCAGGGGCTTTTTTGGTGTTTAAATCCGTTATTACCCGTTCAACATCGCTAAATTCTAATTTTAGAGGTACTACGGCACTAGTCTCTACTGGTGGCAACTCAGCTATATCATTACATACATTTGGGGTGAAAACCTTCTTCAAATGCCCAACAAATAAATTGCCTTTTTCGGTATCATTCCTTGCCCAGTCCCCACAAGAAGATCGCAAGGGAGGCTTATGTACGACCGGTCTTTTAAGGTTCCTACATGCACGCCATAATGAATAATCTGATTGTGCAGTTGCGTCGAGGTCTTCCAAATAATTTTTCAGAGATGCTACTCTTCGCGATTCTAGTAGCTGTCTTAGCTATTTCGTGCAATCTAGATTTGAGTTGAGTTGAATGATCTGAGGATAATTGCAGTGACGCTTCAACTTTAATCATTTCACTCGGAATAACTTTAGTCACGCCAAAATCAATAACATCAGGTATTTTTGTCGATCAGTAGGCCAATAGGTGGGTTGTCCCCTCGATATCACATTTAGACGCATTTTTGAAATAGTGTCAAATAACACACGACCTTTTGGAGTAATTAGTCTTGATCCCCAAAACGTATGTTTAGCGTTGTAGTCGCCTGATGCTATGAAACAGTGACCTAGTAATTTGTAGAAGTCTCTATATTGACTCTCTGATATTTGAAATCTAGGAGGTGAATAAATCGAAGAAATAAGAAGTTTTGATGATATTCTTCAATGCAGATGTTTGTTGCTTGAAGGTAGTCCTCACAAAAATCACACAGTAAATGATGTTTAATTCGAGCCTTTATTAGTATTGCTGAACCACCACATGCTCTGCCACGGGGGTCTTTAGTGTCATATAATATTTATATAGCCATTGATTTTAAAAAAGCTATTTGTTGTTAAATGTGTCTCTGAAACCATCATGACATCAATCTGTTGGTTCTTCATGGAGTACTCGAGTTCATTTTTGTGTTGGCGTAAGCCGTTTGCTTTCCAGAAACAGATTTTTAAACAGTTCATGGTTTGTTAAGTATCGCCTGCAACATTATAGATTGCATGCGAACCATTTCTTGCATTAAGCTGCTCATAGAGCTCATAAAACTGTTTAACGAATGCACTAATGTCTCGATGCTTGCTTCAAGACGATTGCAGTTACCAGGTGGTGTTTATTCTTTAGCTTCTGGCTGCAAATTTGGAGTAGAATTGGTTGACGGTGTCGCTTATAACCGCGTATGGGTTGTTGGTTGAGTTAGCTGAGGGTTATGAGCATTTGCTTGGTATTGTGGCTGCATAGCAGGAGTATTTAATTTCTGAGTTGACTTCCTCACCATAGAAAAAACTGGACAGCCTCTGTAGTTAGTAGTGTGATTTCCACCGTAATTGCTACATTTTTTAACCCTCAAGTCATCCTTTGGTTTGTCGCATTGGACGGAACAACGTAGCTCTCCACACACAACACAAACCAGAGGCAACTTGCAGTAGGCCCTTGTATGGCCGTATCCTTGGCAATTTAAACACTGGACGGGTCCTGATCGCTTATGTGATTCCTCTACACTTATCCTGCGGTGTAACAGGTATTTTAGATTATAAATGGGGTGCGTTTCATTCTTCTTCCAGTTCAACGCGAAATAGAGGTTGAGGGACACGCTCTCGACTTCTGAGATTGTCAACGCTTTTAACCTTAAATCCTGCTTTTTAGAGGCCAGCTTTTATGGATTAACATTTGAGTCTACACCTTTGATAACTACCTGTAGTCCTTTGCTACTCTTCAGCTGATAGGTATAAAAGTTCTTTTTGCAGCTTTCAAACTTCTTTACTGCTTAACTATAACTACTTTCATCTATAAATTGAATTTTAGTTTCATCAATGATACCACGCTTGATAGGAATTTCATAGAATGAGTTTTCCCCGATAACTGAAATTAACTTATTTATTAATTCATTCGAATTTATCTCCCTTAAAAAATTGGTGGTAGTTTAAACGACGTGGGTATCGTTTTTGGTTCACTTGTTTCGCTATCTAAAATAGCAAAACGATTTTGGGAACTTATTACGTTAGCCTCCTTATCTTTAAGTACTTTGGACATTGGTGCAATCTGCGAAGATTTAGGGCTTCGACCTCTCTTTAATACAGTTAGGTGTCTGTCCATTCCCACTTGCGTCTTAGGTTTTTCTACACTATCCATATTAGTTTTGGTAACACTGTGTTCAGAAGACGACTTGTTTTAAGTTATTTTTTTGTCATCGCTTAGCAAAAGCGATGAACGAGATTGGGCACGTATAACTGGTGTAGCATTAATACACAAATTACTTTCAGTTTTTTTGTTTTTATTTAATTCAATATTGGTCACATTTTTGTTACTTAAGTTAAAGAGGCTCATTAGCCTTTATTGTTTTTGTTTTATTTTTAAAGTTGCAATTCAATATGCCGTTGTAAATAATAAAGAGAAAGAAAAAAAAAAGATTTTACAAACAACTTTGTTGTTGTATTTAAACAGGTTTGTTTTTTTTTTGTTTTTATTTGAAATTATTCACACAATGTATGTTTTGTTTTTTGTTAAAAATCGCATCCGCACTTATCAACACCAAAAACAGAACAAAATGAATCAAAAATTGAGTCATCCTTTTATAATTCAAGGTTTTCAAAAAAACAAAATTGAATGATTTTTAACCGACTTCAAAAAAAGAAGGAGGTTATCAATTCGTCTGAATGTTGCTTTTTTGTATGTTTGTGCCCGCATAACTCAGTCATTTTTGAACCGATGTGCTTACAGATTGGTCCCATTTTAAAAGAAGTTCAGAATTTTAAAAATTAAAGGGTGTCCCCATACAACATACGTGTTTTTTAGGTGTATTATGAACCGTAAAGAGCACCTTTATAAAATTTTAAAAAACTGCATATCACTATAGCTGCCAATAACAGAAATTAATAAGAAAATAAACTTAAAATTAAAGGATGTCCCCATATGGACGTCAAATTTCATATATATGAACCATTTGAAACATTGTAGACAATCACTTGAAAGTTGGACAGAATGTCCAATATTTATAATCAGAAATTGAATATTTATAATTAGAAATTAAAGGGTGTCCCAATAGTTGATGTAATTTGATGTATATTGCAAAACTTTTGAACCGTAACAGAGAGACGGTTGAAATTTACAAATAACCTGTATATCTAAGTCCTTTATAACATCAAGTATATAATTTAAATTTGAAAACTAAAGGGTGTCCCCATAATTGATACAATTTTACCTATCTAGCCCTATCTTTTGAACCGTTATAGACAAACACTTGAAAATTATACAGAATCTCCACTACTATGTCCCGTATAATAACATTAATAAATATTTAAAATTTTAAAGGGTGTCCCAATAGTTGATGTAAATTTATGCATATCGTCAAACTTTTGAACCGTTTTAGACAGACATTTGAAATTTACAAAGAATCTGTCCTTGAAAATAAGTGTTTAATTTAAAATTGTACATTAAAGGGTGTCTCCTAGGTGATATTGTTTAACCTATATGGCCATATCTTACTTTACTTTATTGCTGTGTCAGTAATAATAAATGTAAAAAAATAAAGGGTGTCCTCATATCTGACGTAATTTGTCATATATGGCTTTACCTGCTGAACCGTTATGGATAGACATTTGAATGTACAGAACGTATATTACTATGTCCGTTAGAGCAACAAGTATAAAAGTATTTGATTTGCGTAATATTTTTTACAGATTACTTGCTTTTAAATT
This sequence comes from Phasia obesa, assembly GCA_949628195.1. Lineage (NCBI taxonomy): Eukaryota > Metazoa > Arthropoda > Insecta > Diptera > Tachinidae > Phasia > Phasia obesa. Next base: position 142,991,158 of record OX451215.1, on the reverse strand, counting down.
TTTAGTTTAGAATTGATGCACATATATTTGTTTTGTAGTCGGTTTTTTTTTGCAAGAATTATATTCTTATCCTTCTAATTACTTGATGCTCTAAATACAAAAAACATATTTTTAATATTCTTTACATTATTTACATTTATCTTAAATTATAAAGATATAAATTTGAATATAAATGGGAGTTGGAAAAAAACACCAATCTTTAACCAGAGGAAACAGCTTAGAAATGATGTATCAGCAAAAGAACACTGTGTTGGCTAATATAGCCATAAAGTGTCGGTTAGAAATTCTTGACAAAAATATATTGATCAAGCAATGACTTACCAAACAGAAATATATATTCTTGACCCTTCAAATACTAATAGGGCAGATTTGGAGGATCTTTGCGTTACCACCAATTGCTTGCTAATTGATCTAATTCCTTCAAATGTGCAAAATCTTAGTGAAACCACGTTAGGCTTCCAAAGCCATAACAGTAGATTGCCTAGCATGAAATTGCCGAAGTTCAGTGGCAGATATTCAGATTACGACAATAACTCAGCCATGAAAATATTGAGAAGTTTAATCATTTACTGTCATGTCTCTCAGATGAAGCTCTTGGTACTGATAAGGCTTACCAAGTTTTTTCTTTTTTTTCGCAATTTTTATTTATTGTATCTTCAATATAATTGAACTATCAATAATTACTCATAACTTAAGTCTAAAAATATACTTGTTAAGTCCAACCAGTGCTGGACAAAAAAATGTATGTTTCACGGTTACTGTTTTTGGCGTTGATAAGTGCGGTCGCGATTTTTTTTAGCTCGCATTAACAAAAAACAAAACATACATTGTGTGAATAATTTCAAACAAAAACAAAAAAACAAACCTGTTTTAATACAACAACAAAATTGTCTGTAATTTTTTTTTTCTTTCTTTCTCTTTATTATTTACAACGGCATATTGAATTGCTACTTTAAAAATAAAACAAAAACAATAAGGGCTAATGAGCCTCTTTAATTTAAGTGTATTGTATTACATAAAGACAAAAAAACTGAAAATAATTTGTGTGTAAATTCTACGCCTGTTATACGTGCCCAATCTTGTTCGTCGCTTTTGCTAAGCGATGACAATAATATAACTACAAACAAGTCGCCTTCTGGACACAGTGTTACCACCAGTAATATGGATAGTGTTAAACCCAAGACGCAAGTGGGAATGGACAGATATATATAGTTCGAAAACTACAAAAAGAACTTTTATACCTATCAGCTGAAGAGTAGTAAAGGTCTACAAGTAGTCATTAAAGGTGTAGATTCATACGTTGATCCAGGTGATATAAGAGCCGGACTCCAAAAAGCGGGTTTTAAAATAAAAAGTGTAGATAATCTCCTAGTACGATGTGTTAAGTTGTGACAAGGGGAACACTGCAGGGGGAAGTCAAGTCCCCACTCCTTTGGAACATTGTTATAAATAAAATCCTCTTCAGACTACGCAACGGAGGCGTTAAGGTGGTCGCGTATGCAGATGACGTTGTAATCCTTATCAGGGGTAAATTTCTATCTACGATAAGTGACCTTATGGAATCGGTATTGGGCCAACTACTCGCTTGGGCGAAAGAGAATGGTCTGGGCCTAAACCCTAGAAAAAACGGATTTTTTTCTTTTCACCAGAAGATATAAAATTCCTGAATTTAGACTCCCATAAATGGGTAGCATTACTCTGGAATTGTCAAAAGAAGCGAAGTATCTCGGTGTAATCCTAGACTCAAGCTCTCGTGGAAACGTAATGCTGAGAGCAGGATGATGTGCATTTTACGCATACAAAAGGACCATGTCAGGAGACGGGGCCTAAAACCGTACATGGTACACTGCAGTGATTACGCCTATCCTCACCTATGGAGCACTCGTCTGGTGGAGAGTGGTGGACACTAAAGTTCACCTCTCTCTTCTGGATAAGGTCCAAAAGTTAGCGAGTCTCTCCATTACTGGTTTGATGAGGTCAACTCCACAGGCCAGTTTGAGGACAATGTTGGATCTAACCCCTCTAGGTGTCAAACACGTCGCTGCCAGGTCGGCCTTAAGTCTCAGGGAGTCGGGCGAATTAAGGCATTGTCGTGTTGGACATGGCACCATCCTAGGGAAGGTAGGTGGCAATATCTTGAGGGAGCAGACTGATTACTTAACCACTGTTATGAACCTCGACAAATCTTTTGAAATATATGCTATATTGGTAGCGGCAAGGAAAATTAGGGAACTTGCGACGGAGGCGTCGGCTATCGATATTTTCGTGGATAGTCTAGCCGCCATTAAGGCCCTTAATTCAAAAGTAGTGAAATTTAAATGTGTGTTAGCATGCATACAATTTTTAGCCCTACTTAAACGACATCGTATAAGGATAGTGTGGGTCCCAGGGCATGAAGGCATTCATGGAAACGAAATGGCCGATCAATATGCGAGGAACGGTTCGAATCTGAATGTGACAGTTGCCCAAGGAGAAATCAATATCTCCTTGGCCGAAATATCTAACATATTAGAGGAATGGTCGCTAAAGGAAACGGCTCGCAGGTGGACTACATTAACCACTTGCAGATTGTCTAGAAATCTTTGGGCCTCAATTGACAAAAAAAGGACAAAGGCAATACTGACCCTCTAGAAAAGCTCGTTAGCACTTTAGGTAGGTGTTATAACGGGACACTGTATGATTGGACGTATGTCGGAGCGTATGGGAATTTCTCGTGGAGGGTGCTGCAGAAGTTGTATGGATGAGGAAGAGGAGGAATCAGTTCAACACCTTCTCTGCGACTGCCCGGCTCTTCAAGAACGTAAGCTCAAATTTTTGGGCCAAAGATTCTTTCAGGACCTGGACTGTCTCATAGATGTGACACTGAGCAGCCTACTAGGCTTTGTGAAAAGCTGCGGTTGGTTTACAAGAACCAACGGTATTGGAGTTCTCTAGGGAATGGTGGGGGTAGATGATCGTTGGGGCATCACACTGGGCCTTATTATCCTCCGAGTGAACTCGCATTTTTTCGGGCGGCCCGTTTAACCTAACCTAACCTTGTCAATTGTTGATGATAAAATCATAACAAATGCTATAATAATTCATCTTGTTCTGATGAAAGTAGATCCGATCACAAAATCAAAGTGGGAAGAACAACTTGATTTTGACAAACTGCCTTTATGGAGCGACTGAGAAGCGACTCTAAGCAAAATATATCTAAACAAAAGATATTAAGATTTCAAACTAAGCAGCAGGGGCAATATAACTGTTTATTTGCGGATCAGGACAATATTATATCTCTGCTTGCCCTACATTCGCTGCAATACCAGTCCAACAACGATTTCAGTTTATTACAAATATCCCAGCATGCTAAATTGTCTTAGCACCGGTCATACGGTATTTAAATGTAAACTGTCGAAATGCCGGGTGTGTATCCGTTCGCATCACACTCTTATAATATTCAACACACAAATATTATGTGTGTGAATGTGTGAATTATTCATTTTCCTTGAAAGATAATGTTATTCTGGCTACTACTGTAGTCAAGATAAGAAATAAATATAGCCACTACGTCCTAACCTTATTGGACTCCGGTTCACAGAGAAATTTTATAACCGAGGAACTAGAAAAATTTCTTCAATTGAAGAAAGAAGAACAAGACTAAACTTAGTAGGCATTGCAAAAACAAATTCATCAGTAAAAAATATTTTACAGAGTACAGCGAAGTCTCGAATAAATGATCACGAATTTTCTACCGAGTTTTGGGTGATCAGATCCATTTCTGCCCATTAACCGGAGATGGTGCAGAAATGTTCTTTGAATTGTTATGTCTAGGTCAGATTAAAAGAAGCTCTAATTTACCCAGTCTTCAAAAAATACTTTTAGGCTGGATAGTATTTGGCAAATATCATCATAAATCTCTCGATTTATGTGTGCAAAAATTTTGGCAATTGGAAGAAGTTCCGAAAGAGCAAAAAATGTTGTCAGTAGAACAGCAACAGTGCGAGGAGAATTCTTTAAAATCAATCCGACGACTACCGTCGAAAAGATTTATGGTATATTTGCTTCTAAAGAAAATACCGACAAGTTAGGGTTGTCTTTCGATACAGCAAAGCGACGTTTCATGGCACTTTAACGCCGACTTTCAAAAACTTTATAACAATTTTATGAAAGAATACCTCAGCTTAGGTCACATGACTATTGTACACAATAAAATTCCTGATTATCCGCATTATTTTATGCCGCACCAGTGTGTACTGCGACCACAAAGTAGTTCAACAAAACTTCGTGTGGTGTTTGACGCTTCAGCCAAAACGTCAACACAATTTTCCTTAAATGACTTATTAATGGTTGGCCCTACTCCCCCTGTAGTTGTATTCCATACTAATTTAGTTTCGACCAAATGGACATGCTCTTACAGCTGACCTCGAGAAAATGTACCGTCAAGTGATTATTGACGAGGCTGACAGAATTTTTCAACTAATAGTATCGCGTGAAAAAATACTGATCCCTTGCAAATTTATCGTTTAAATACCGTCACATATGGTACATCTTCCGCTCCATTTTTGGCAATACGTTGTCTTTTTTATCTTAGTGACTTATATAAAGAAAAGTATCCGATTCGGTCTGAAATCCTACGTCATGACATCTATGTCGATGATTTATTAACAGGAGCTGACTCAACTGATCAAGTTGAAGTTATTCGCACTCAGATTTCTGATATATTGAAATCTTCTGGATTGAATTTAACGAAATTATTCTCAAATTATAATAATTCAGATAAACAAAATAATGCGACAACAATTTAACGAAAGCTTTGGGTACTTATTGGTTACCTCAAAAAGTACAAAGTAGAGGAATCAATTATTGAACTAAAGGCTACTAAACGCAACATTTTATCGGTATCAGCCAGACTTTTTGCGCCTCTTGTGTCCCATAGTGATTAAGGCCAAAATTTTGCTACAAAAATTATGGCTTCAAAAACTCGACTGGGATGAGTCTATTCCATTGCGACTAAATTCCTTATGGGAAACTTTCAAACAAAATTTTCAGGAATTGATGTTATTGAAATTCCTAGGTATATAGGAACGAGTAAAAATGATAGTTGTCAAATACATGGGTTTGCTGATGCGTCAGGTAGAGCGTATGGTTGGACAGCGAAGTCGAAAGTCGCTTCCTTAAAAATTATATTGTTACCTAGGTTAGATAAATTCTGGCCGAAAGTCAAAAATATGCTAAATTGTGAAATAGAAAGTTTTAGGTTTTGGACCGATTTCGAAATAACATTGCATTGGATACGAGCTCATCCATTAACTTTAAAACCCTTCGTCGCTAATCGAGTTTCGGAAGCTCAAGATCTGTCAGCGCGAATTTCCTGGCGACATGTTCCTTCAAAACAAAATCCAGCCTATGTAGTATCGAGAGGTTGCAATGTAAATGATCTGAGTAACTCTATATGGTTTGAAGGTCCATCATTTTTGCGTAAAGAAAGTATGCAATGGCCCGATAATAAGCACTTTACTCTTACTAAAGAACAAGAGCTCTTGGAAAGAGTAAAAACAAGTAATACGCTTCTCGCGGTGGAGGAAAACACTTTAGAACAAAGCGATCCGTTTCTGAACCTTATACAAAAACATTCTTTCTATCAAAAATTTATTAGAATATTTGCATATGTATTTCGTTTTGTAGATGTATGCAAGTCAAACAAACAGAATATAGGTAAGCCTCTCACAGCAAAGGAAATAAAGTTATCATTTCTACACAGAGAATTTAAAAGAAGGTAAAATATTACCGTCAAGCTTACAAAGACTTAGTCCATTTATTCATGTACTAAAACTCGAAACCCGAAAATTTTCACTTATTAGGGTAGGGGATAGATTGTTACATGTTACACTTAAAATCCGGGGACGACCACCCATAAAAATGTACATCGCGGTTTTTGTATGTTTCACCTCCAAGGCAGTTCATTTAGAACTTGTTTCGGATCTTACTTCAAATTCTTTTATCTTGTGTCTTAAAAGGTTGATAGGCAGAAGAGGATATCCCGAAAAAATCTACAGCGACAAGGCAACCAATTTTATAGGTGCCGCCAGAGTTGTGAAGGAGTTCGCAATTGCATTTCACGAGGAGGCTCCCAACGTCGCATCGTACGCGGCCAGCAAGGGAATCGAGTTCACTTGCATACCACCCAGAGCACCAAATTCCGTGGGTCTTTTCGAAGCTGCTGTGAAGTCCGCCAAAGGTCTATTGCTCAAAGGCCTATTGCTCGAAGACGAATTGATTGTGACAACACTCATTAGAAAAGCTGTATTTCAACTTTCTTGTACGTTGAAAAAGACGACGTATAACGTATGACGGATTCTATGTCCCCCGGCCTTTAGTCTTTATGTGCGTTGAATTTGCATTTAACAAGATCTCTTTCGTGATGGTAAGAATACTCTTACTGAGCGTAGGGCTGACCTCATTGTGATAAAATGGGTCAATGCTTTGCTACGGTATAGGTTTATAAATCTTAAAATTGGATGTGTCCTGGGTAGGGTAGTCAAAAGGGGGAGTGTTGTTGTCTTTTTTATGTAACATCACCATTGATGGCTTTCAAAAACTGGACTAAATAGAAGTGCATACGATGGTATTGAAATATGTTTTTCAATCATAGAAAAATAGCTTTAAAAATGTTTAAATATATTTTTATTTCCACTAGGCTGATGTCACAGTACGCGCTACAAGCGAACCGAGGTTATATGCGATATTAGTTCGTGCTATACTAATGCTACAAAATGTCAGAGTGAATGCTATATTGAGCAAAGCGGTTTTTAGGGTTCTGTACTCAATGGGTAAAGACGTAACCCTATTGTTTTCGATATAATGTCGTTCCGTCTGTCACCTCCTTTTATCTCTGGAACCGTAAAAAGTAGACACTTGAAATTTTCACAGATGATGTATAGTTGTTGCCGCTATAGCAATAGAGAGGTGTTATTCACGAATATGTGTTTATTTCTTGAACTGTAGACTAGGGTAGTTCACGAACGAACTAGTTCAATTGAACTATTCTACCAATTGAACTAAATGAACTAGTTCAAATTTTTATTTTTACCTAGTTCAATTTTGAACTAAAATTTGTGATTGAACTATTAAACAAATGAACTAAAATGTATGATTGTACGTGTATGATGTTTACTTTTTCTGACAGCAATGAAGTACTGCCATATACTTTAACAATGAATTTAAATAGAAAACAGATTTTGTGTTGGCATCTCTGGGGTGTTGTTGCCAACATATTTGGTCATTTGAATTAACAGTTTTTTCCGAGACCTTTAAAATAAGATATAGTGTTTATTCAAAAATTAAAAAAATATATTTTTTAAAATGACTTCGAGAAACACAGTGATATATGGCTTCATTTTACTGAGAATGGGACTGATCATGCTAAATGCAATTATTACAAATCTTCGTTGAGCATTGCAGCTGGATCCCATGAAAATCTGATCCGCCACTTAAAAAATAAACATCCTTTAATACCTCAGTCACTAGAACGGCAACCAACCTTTATTTTGGAGCCAGAGCAATTGACATCAAACCAGCCATCATTGGAACAACCCTCGACTTCACAAAATAGGTTACAGCAACAAACAAACAAACAAAGACCTTATCAAATAATTTGCTTCCGAGTGTACATTCTGAAATTTTGGAAATAATTAAAACAAACATTCGATCATCCTCGGCAGTGTGTCTTACAACAGATGGTTGGACCTCCAGAAACAATACTAGCTATATAGCGGTAACGGCTCACTACATTGACCAGAATACCCAACTAAAATCATACCTAATTTCATGGGATCAGTTTTTGGAGAGACAGCCGAACACCTGTGTAATTTTTTATAAAACATTATGTTGGAATATGAAATTTCAAATAAGATTCCAGCAGTAGTTAGTGACAATGCGGCAAATATTGTTGCAGCAGTTCGCCAAGGGCAATGGCGTGGAATAGGTTGCCCACTCTCTTAACCTTATAATCCAGTCATCTTTAGGTGAAGTATGTGAAACACTGGCAAAGGTAAGGAAGATAGTGGAATATTTTCACAGGAATACCCAGGGGCTCAAAAAACTGTATGAAATTCAAAGGCAAATGGGAATGCCTGAGCTCAAACTCAAGCAAGTCGTTGAAACACGGTGGAACTCTACTTATTTGATGCTAGAGAGAATACCAACTACAAAGGATGCAGTTATTACGACCCTGTCATTGAAACGTCCCGATTTGATGCTATCCTTACAGAAGTGGGGATATATTAATGAAATCATTCCCATTTTGAAGCCGTTTTGCGAAGTGACTGTAGAAATTTGTTATGAGACTGCTGTAAAAAACTTAAGGTATAAAATAAGTACAATAAAGCTTCCAAATACTTCTGTCGATTCACACGAACAGTCAGTACAAGTGAAGGGTTAAGCTTTTGGGATGAATACGACCAACAGTTTAATAACACTGTTCGTCCAGATAATAACTCTGCCGCAGCTATAAGGGATTTTGATAAATATCTCAATGAAGAATATTTGGAAAGGACGCAATGAAAGGAATAACATTTATCCACGCGTTTATATATTCGCACTTAAAAGGCTTTGCATATTGGCCACATCAGTACCCTGTGAACGAATATTTTCCTCAACGGGTCAAATTAAAAATGATAGACGTACTTCATGAGTGTACGTAAAGTGTCAAGTCTAGTTTTTCTTCATCGAAATATTATTTTATTATTATTTATTAATAGATTTATTATTTACATATTTGATACATTTACAATAACATGTTTAATATCTAAATCTATATATGGCATAACATATTTGTTGTAAGCCAGATTGGCACTATTGAAAAAATAACAAGATAAGTTATAAGCTTATATTTACATGAAAAATTAAAAAAACATTCATTTAAGATAAATCTTCTATACTTTAAACAAACTTCTATATATTTATACAGGGAGAAAAAGTTTCAACCATTTAGTATACATATAACTTCATTCAAATTTAATATGGTTTTACCAAAATATTGTACAGCGGACAGACACCGATGAAGTGAAATGTGTTTTCCGAAGCATCTAAATTGCAAATAGTGCAAATACCAACCGTGTTATTTCTGAAGGCTCTTGCATTCAGGTCTAATAAGCCACCTCTAGCCCTTTTTATTAAACTGACTGCACGTGAAGAAAGATTCTAAGTATACAATGAAGAAACATTGTATTCCAGTATTGCATATAGATCGTGAAACTGTGAACTTACTGCATTTTGAATATAATCATAACGTTCTTTGATTTTTAGTTTATCCAATATTGGTTTCCACTGTCTGCTTAGTGGAGTTATTGAAGAATCAGGGAAGAATTGTATATACTGACAAATATTTTCCCGTTCCTTGGCCCAGTATATTTTTTGATTTATAATTTTTAATGCTAATATGCGAGGTAATCTGTGAGGATTCATATTTAATACTTTATTTTTCAACCTCATCATATTTTACAAAACCCCATACCTGCGCTGCATATAACATAATAGCTCTGGAGGCTGCTTGAAATATAAGCTTATTTTTCTGTGAAATTAGCGGGTTGTTAATATATTTTGACCAAGTAGAGTTTATTGCCAGTTTTGAGGCAGCTAATTTGCTATTTAAGTGGTTTTTAAATGAGAGATTATATGTGATGTTTACTCCGAGATATTTGTAGCTGTTGACAATATCGATAACTTCGCCACCAAAAGTCCAGTTTAAATTTGATGAAATTCTAGTACCTGTTCGAAATACCACTATTTTAGATTTTTCTAAATTAGCTTTCAAAGACCATGTTGAACAATAATTATTTAAGCAATCAATCATTTTTTGCAATTCTGTTTGAGAATCTGATAGAATGACAAGATCGTCAGCATAGAGCAGTATTTTGACATTAACGTCCGCAACATTTACCCCTTCAGGTAACTCATTGGCTAAATCATTAACATATAATGAGAATAAAAGAGGACTTAATACACAACCCTTTTTAACACCTACTTCGACAACAAAAGGATTCGAGTTTCCATCCCAAATGTAACTTTCTGTATTTTCATACAAGAGCTGCAAAATTCTTATTATTTTGGAAGACATTCCAAGGTCTGAGAGCTTGTAAAATAAACTATTACGAGGAATCGTATCAAAGGCGCACGAAAAATCAACAAAGAAAGCATATGTATTAATGTTGTTAGCTTTATTTAAATACACGATATTAACGAGGTTGAAAATGTCGACGGTTGAATAATTTTTTCTAAACCCGGCTTGGAATTCATTCAAAATTATGTTACGATCAATCCATTCAGTTAAACGATTTAGTATAATGGTGTTAAATATTTTGCATAGGAAGTTTATCAGCGATAACCCACGATAGTTTGTTGGACAATTGGGATAGCCTTTTTTGTAAAGAGGTAACATAATTGATTTTTGGAAACTGTATGGAATTTGTTCATGTAGAAAAATTTTGTTAAAGACAGACAATATTTCGATAATAAAAGAATTTGGCGCATTTTTATAAAAACCATAACCGATTCCATCTTCCCCAGGTGACTTATTATCTTTAAGTGATTTTAAAACGGAAACAATTTCACAGATTTCCATGGGAGAGTCTAGAAAGGCATCAGTATAGTATGGCATAGACCAGCTGATAGCCTGGAAATCATCATGTATTAGCAGTAACGAACTAAAGTGGGAACGAAAATCATCGGAATTTAATGACCCTTTTACTGAATATGAACGCGATTTCATAGAGTTAGATAGCTTCCACCAATCACTGCAACATTTCACCCTGTTTAATTGCTCTATATTCTTCTTATACAAATCTATTTTATTTTCGTTACAAATCTTTAGAAAGCACGCTCTGGATGCGAAATATCGAGATTTGTTTACAGTATTGTGCTTTTTTCTATAGCGCCTAAGCAACATTAGCATACGTTTTCTAGCCCGAGCACATTTCCAATCAAACCATTTCTGCTTGGGATCAAAAAATATTTTTTTAATTTAGTAACATAAGCTAACTTTATTTTGTTACTCATTTGTACAACCAATTCATCAACCGTTTCATTAGACTGAAGATCAATATTACTGGAAAGTTTATGCAGTCTTTGAGTTGAATTATTTACATTAGTATAAGCAGCACGACAAGAAGATTTAATTTTTAAACATAGTGGCATGTGATCGGAGTACAGCTTAGATGCAATAAAGAAATCATCAACATATTGTAGAAAGTTAAGTGAACAAATACAATAATCTATAACAGAGCTACCCATAACCCCACAAAAGCTGTATTCCCCTAGAGCATCATTACCAGTTCTACCATTAAGTACAATCCCCCCGACATTTTCAATTAATTGCCTTGCGCATTTAGTACATTGTCTTTTGAGGATCTAGATTTATTAATATGTGGTAGATCTTTCAAAAAATTACTATCTAAAATTTGTTCATCTGCAATTCTCGCATTTAGATCACCCACAATACAGAAATTTTCTGGATTAAGTTCTTCTAGAAATTATTCAAATTTTTTAAATTCATTCTTCCAATTAGAGCAGTTTAAATAACTTGGGATAAAGTGAAACACATTACATTCAAATTTGGCGCCGTATTATTGAATATATTTAAAAATTTGAAAGCATACACATTTTTAAGATTTTTTTGAAACCGTATAAACAGCCACCACTTGCACGCCCAGCTCTATGCGTTTTCGTAGTTGCAATCCAATATAAACAATAATTATTAAAATAAGACGAAAACAAGTGTTGTCTATCAGCTGAAACATGGGTTTCAAAAAGAAAAAATACATTAAAATTATTGATATATGTTATAAATTTACTAAATTTTAATAAATTTTCAAGATTTGCTACATTATATGAGACTAGATGGCAGAAATTAAATTGCTATTGAGAACTAGAAATATTGACATTTTTAACACTAGAATCTACTTTATTCATCCTGTCTTTAACGCAAACATCAATCACGACCTTACATTCTGACAAAAGATTTTTTAAGTATTCAGCATCATTAATAGAATCTGCATAAACATTCCACTGGACCACGAATATTTGTTGTTATTAACGTATATGCAAAATTCACCAAGTCTGACCTTAACAGCAGCATTAGCTTTTGAAATGTTTTTACTTGTCTCAGGTTATATCGCACGTTTTGTTCATCATCAGTGTAAAATCTTTTGTATGAACACCTTTTGACCTTTCAGTTTACGCTTAGCAGCAACTACGTTGTAAGCTTGCGAACTCGATCCTAAGCTGAACATAAATGATCTTCCTGAGGAAAACATGCGAGTTGCCACCACATCAGCATTTACTTCTAGTACATCACTACATAGCTTTGTAAATGTTTCTCTGGCTGTTTGTATATTTTTACAGCTCAAACCAGCAACAACAACATTTGATGAACGCGATCTACGGTCAATATATTCAAACCGAGATGTGAGCTTTTTTATGTCCTTATTTAGTCTTAAGTTCTCTTCTTTCAATGCCTGGATATCTGATTGGATTGCAACTAGATCTGTTTTTCTAGCAACATCCTTCAGTTTATCATCTAGTAAATCGCTAAACTTACCCCACTAAAAAACCTCTTGTGAGGCTGTTTGATTGTTATCCATCATGTTTAGGCAAGGCAAATGTTTTTTACAATTATTATTTACAGTGTAATCAGGCGATATAACTGCTAGTGTACGTTTGTTATTCATCGGTTTTTTGAATTACACAATTAGGCATAACCCCACATATTCCATAAAAAATGTAAATCAGGCAACACCTTTTAAATACTTAAAACAGCTGTTTGTTAGCGGAGCGCCAATTTTAAGCAAAAACAAACATGAAGAAAATAATGTGTACATATGTATTAAGGTTTCTTATTGCAAAACACCCAAACAATAGTAATTATGTACATCACAATCAGACTAAAGAAAATTGTTGTTTGTCTTCTATAGATTCTCTAGTTATCAGGAACAAAGTTGATAAATATAAAGATGATTACAGCAGACGAAAACAAAAAGCCGCCACCAGTGTAGATTGTAGGAAAAGTTAAACAAAGACACAATACAACAATTCTTGCTGTAGTAATCCACCAGATTGACACATTACTTAATAAATTATTTGCTTAAAAATCAATTTGAATTTGCAAAATATATTTAAACTTTAATTTTTTAATAAAAATTATAAAAAATGACGGAGCTAATAATTTTAACTTTTCGACACATCAAAAACAGAGTTGCCAAATATCTTCATCGAAATATGTAAACTTTTAAAGCATTGAAGAATAATAAGAGGTAAATAAATTTGATTAATTTACAAATGATTTCGTTACTACATATATGTTAAATATTTTTAGATTAAAGCCATAAAAAATCAACAAATAAACGAGTAACAAAACCAAATATTAAAAACATAAAATGTTCAAAATTAATTTAGTTTTTTTTTGTACTGTTAAAAAGATTTTTAAACTATTTTAAATTCATAATTTCTATATTTGTAAGTTTATTAAACTGGCAGATAATTTCAAAATCAGTTGAATTAAAATTGTAAACAAAATTTTTCTTATTAGAAATTCATTTCAAAATAATATGAATTTAAAAAATACAACATTTTTAAAACGAATTTATAATTTTTATTTTAAACAACTTCTTTATTTAGAAATATACTTTTTTAATGTTGAAAAATAATATGAATATATGTATGTATGTATATAGGTTTTTAACTTCAAATTCAATTTGTTAAACTTTAATTTTATAAATTTTGAATTTAAAGTTATAAACTTTGAATTTAAAGTTAATAAAATTGAACTTGAAGTTTATAAATATAAATTTATAAAATTAAAGTTTGAAAAATTGAATTTGGAGTTTATAAAACTGAATTTAAAGTTTTAAAAATTGAATTTAAAGTTTAAAAAATTGAATTTGAAGTTAAAAACCTATATTATTATTTTTCTTTGTTATTTCGTGATAAAAAAGTGTTTTTGTACAAATGAATTATTGAGTCAGGCTAAGTTCGTTTTTTGGTTTTGTTTGGGCTGAAAGAATTTTTTTTACAAATTAGGAAATGCATTACATATTTTTTCTTCATTTGTGTGTTAATAAATAGTTTGACTAATAAAATTTAAATGTTCATTATTAAAAATATTTTTCGATATCAACGTTAATTCAATTAAACTTGAGAATATTTGGGAAGATTACCTCATGTTTCATAAATGCACTGGCCAAAAAGGCGTTTAAATTATGTTGAAGATGAAGGGTGCAATAGCCACATATTAAATATATTACTTTCTGCTAAGGGGAGGAGTATGGTTTCAACGTTGATATGGAAGGTATTAAATGCGGCGGAAAATGTTTTATGCCCACACTGGATAAAGCTGCAGATGACAGAAGAAGAAATAGAAAATTCAAAGGCTCATTTTTTCAGAAATTTCAAATACCGGGTGTAAGAGGTTGTATGGATGGCATACATGTCAAGATCTGTAAGCCATCTGAAGACGAATATCTTTGGTATATGAGCAGATCACGGAACACACTTCTTGACAACTATTCAAATGGCAATAAAAATCTTGGCTATTGGGTGATTCTGGCTATGGTTTAGAACCATATTTCTTTACCATATTGCTTCAATTATTTCAAAATAAAATAAAAAATTTTGCTGAAAGCTTAACAAATTATTTTCTTTATTGAAACAAGAAAGTTTTAAATTTGTTTTTGCACTATGACATACAAAAAATTCGAATTCAATCATGAAATTAAAAGTGGTTTCGTTTATAAAAGTTGAAATTTCATCTATTTTGGGCTTTTAAGGTCTTAAAAGTTTAAAAAATGTAAATAAAAAACTATTATTTCATTTTTTTATCCAACGTTTCGCTGGTATTTTCCAGCTTCATCAGGGATAATTTTATTAAATCTGGCAACGATATAGAAAATGTAAACACAAAATTATAGTAAAGACAACAACAACATGATAACTTAGTTTAACTTATTTTTACTTACATATAGTTTTCTCGTGAATTTTAACATTTAGTTTAAACAAAATTAGTTTTATACACCACGACATAAAACATAAATTATTCAAAAAACGTAAAAACAAACTTAAAAATATATCACAGTTGAAATATGCTAAACTAGTATCACAGTTGGAGCAAAGTTACTAAACTAAATTATTGCAATCATATAATTGGCGCTAATGTTGTCTTTGTCTTCTTTTCTATTTATTGCACTTGTTGTTCTTTGATGAATTCTTAAACTCTCCAGACTATATCGCTTGTTCTCTTTTACTTCTTTGTCCAGAATTTTTACATTTAAAAGATCTGCATTATGTCTCATTTCTGTGCAATGTTGCGCTAATGCAGTTGTTTCTTTTCCCCTTAGAATGTCGGCTTCATGTTCATTGATTCTCTTCATTAAACTTCTCTTTGTTGTTCCTACGTATACTTTTCCACATTTCTCCTGTGTGTTCCCCTTACATGTTATTTCATAAACAACATTACTTTGTTCTTGCTTTTCTATTTTAGTTTTTGTTTTTGTAAATAATGTATTGATTGTTTTGTTTGCTTTATGCGCCAAAATTATTTGTTTGTCATTTATTATGTCTTGCATTTTTTTGTTTTCTGTTAGTTTGGGTATGTAAGATATGCTGTAATATTTCTTGGTGTTGCCGGATGTGTTGTTTATATCATTCCTATTTTCCATATTTATTGATTTTTTTATTAAATTGTTTATTATTTTTGTTGGATAATTGTTGTTAGTTAATATTTTCCTCACTTTGTCCATGTTCTTGTTTCATTTCGCGGAAATTTGTCGATTTTGATTTTCTGAAGAAGATTTTTCGGAATTAAAATAACTTTCGATCGAAATGAATTTCTGTGACAGGCCTGTATATTTCACGAATATTTACATACATATATATGTATATTAATCGTCACTGCAGCCTGTTATAATTATCATCGACTATCCACCTTTTTTATTTGTCTTGTCCTGCCGTTAAATCAAGTTTAACGCTAAGGGATGTTGGCACTGTTGCACTAAGTAGTTTGCATTAAGACATTTGCCAACATACAGTTAACTCGTTCGAATATAAATTTTAAGAAAACCATGGATGCTAAGTCTACAAAGACAGTTTCTAAATCAATCTAATGTTTTAAATAAACACCACTTACCTAGTCTTTTGCCCAAATTAGGAAATTTCATTATTTTCGCTCCAGTTTATAAATTCTATTAATCAATTCTAAAATCACAAAAAACTCTGGTATCCATGGTTAATTTGTTATTAATAAAAAGTAGTTCAAAACACAACTCGTAGTTCAAAAGTAAAAGAGCGATTGAACTAAAATGTAAAAAGAGCGATTGAACTAGTTCATTTTTTAATTTTGAACTAAAGTGAGCGATCACTAAAATGAACTATAATGCACAAGTCTATTGAACTGTAGGAGGAATACACTAAAAATATGCAAGCAGTAACTTAAACTTAGTTCGCTATATAAACAAGTCTAAAAAAATAAACCTAAAAATTAAAGGATGTTCCGATAGTAACGTGCTTTGCGTGTATATGGCCTATGTTTTGAACCATAATAGGTAGACTCTTGAAATTTTCACAGGAGGTGTAACTATGGCCGCTATAGCAGCGAATACTAAAACTTATAGCGTGTTTAGAAAGTGACGTGTTAGTTGCGTTTACGTCTTTATTTCTTGAGCTGTAGGAGGCAGACATTTAAAATTTACACACAGTAACTAAAAGATTGTTGGCTATATAAAAAAATATAAAAAATAAACTTAAAAATTAAAGGGTGTCCCGATAGTGACGCAATTTACATGTATATGACCAAAGTTTTGAACCATAATAGGCAGACTTTTGAATTTTTCCCAGGGTGTTGCAAAAGTGACGTGTTTTTCGCGCACACATATGTCTTTATTTCTTAAACTGTAGAGGGCAGACATTTACAATCTACATACAGTAATTAAAATTTTGTTCGATCCGTTAGTGACGTGATTTGCGTGTATATGACCTAAGTTTTCTGTGAAATTTTCACAGACGGTGTATTACTGTGGCCACTATAACAGTTTTTAAAAATTAAAAGGTGTTCCGACAGGTATATTTTTTCACGTATATTGCATTATTTTTACAGGTAGACTCTTGATATATTCCTAGTAAGTGTATTACCATGGCCGCTATAACAAATAATAAAATTAAAAGCTGTTCCGATAGTGACGTTATTTGTATGTAAATATATGGCCTAATTTTTTAACCATACTAGTTAGACTCTTAAAATGTTCACAGATGGGGTATTACTATGACCCCTATAAAAAGTATTAAAAATTAAAGGGTTTTCCAGCAGTGACGTGATGTTCTGATCTGACAGAGTGTTCTGTTCTGACAGGGTGTTCTGACAGCGACATGTTTTTAACGTATAGTGGCTTATTTTTTTAATCGTAATATGTAGACTCTTGATATACTTATTGAAAGGGAATTGCCATTAAAGGGTGTTTCGACAGTGATATGATTTTTATGTAAATAGCCTTATTTTATAAACCGTAATAGGTAGACTCTTGAAATGTTTACAGATATTTTTATAGAAAGGGTATTACCATGGCCGCTATATTACTAAATTACTAAAATTTAAGGGATGTTCTAATAATGATGCAATTTTTGCGAATATGACTTTAATTTTAAAATTAAAAGGTGCCCCATAAGATATAAAAAATTAATAACTTGAATTTTTAAAGTCGTACTAAACATAGTAGGGAACCCTATATGTGGAGACTAACTCGCACTTGACTGATTTATTTTGTTTATAATAATTTTTAGAGTTTTGTGATGGATTCCGATTTATGTCAATTAATACTCTTAAAGGTACCCATACATTTTCAATATCATTGAGCAATAACTGATATTGTCCAATAAAATTGCCTACGTGTATATTATAATTAGTATACTAGCTATCCCCGATGCGCTTGGAAGAAAAGTATGACCAAATTTTAACGCGAACACGCACGCTATTCTCAAGTCAAAAATGTTCCCATCCAACCTGTTTTTTGCTAGACTATACGTATTAACACGATAACAATTTTTTACTTTTAATGAGATGTGACACTCCCAGTATTCTTATCCAGTCTGTATTTTGCTAGACTATGGACATTAGAATGAGGGTTACTTGTGCAAAGACCCAAGACTATACCTAATGTAGTTCTCTAGGTACGCGATAATAATTTTTCACTTTGTATTCAAATTCAGTCTGTGTTTCTCTACACAAAGTATCTGAATATGGGGGTTACTGAAGCAAAATTCCAAGGCGCTACCTATTGCAGTTCTCTAGATACAGGATAATAATTTTTTACTTTGTATGGGCGGTACCACGCTCACTGTCCCAATTCAGCCTATGGTTTTCTAGATTATCCGCATGGGTATGGGGTTTACTTGTACCCACTTTGAAGACCATACCACTGTCCCAATTCATTCTGTATTTTGGTAGACTATGGGCCTTAGCACAAAGACTACTCTTGCGAAGTTTCAAGGCGCTAT
The DNA here is from genome assembly GCA_949628195.1 of Phasia obesa. Lineage (NCBI taxonomy): Eukaryota > Metazoa > Arthropoda > Insecta > Diptera > Tachinidae > Phasia > Phasia obesa. The sequence continues at coordinate 142,972,642 of OX451215.1, read as the reverse complement.
CTTATGCAGTTCGCCAGGAAGCCGATAATAATTTTTTACTTTGTATGGACGGTACCATGCCAACTATTCCGGCTATAACTCATGAACCAATACACATACAGAGACCGTTTGTACATAAAAACATTGGTATTGACGTCACCTTTCATATAAAGTTTGCAGAAACAAAATCGGTTCACGCATTCCAGTGAACATCAATTTCTAACACAATGCAACTTTTTTTTATATATATAGAGATTGTTCAATATATTGAACAAAATCAAAAGTCTTTTGATTTATATTACGCAAAAAGGACTATGTTTGTAATCTGTTGACAACATTGTACGATGATGATGTCCCACCAAATAACTTTAATAAAATAGCTTTTTTTTAATTAAATAACTTTAACTTTTATTAATCAAAAATAATTATTACCTTAGGTTTTTGTTCCATAAAACATTTCAGCTGGTAAGGCCTAACTTATTTCATGTCAATAAAAATGCAGTTTTATTAGATTTTTCTCCCAACTATTCATAAAAAACAACGAAAATTAGTGATGTCTACCAAATTATATCAATATCAAGTACATTCGACAGCTCAGCTGATATTTTTCGTTTCTTTTCTGCGTGTAAAAATTAATTTACATTTTTTATAGCGCCATTGAATTTTAAAAAGAGTAAATTGAAAGAAAATTGAAAAAAAAAAATTTTTAATATATATCTCTTTCACTTTCCTCTGTTTCATCAGGGATGGAAAACGAAATTTTGAAATTTTGCTTTTTTGATTTAAGTTGTACCAAACAAACTTTTTATGAATTCTTGTTTGATACAGATGGATCCAAACATAAACAGATCATTGTATTATAATCCTTTTTAATTTTATTTAAAAGGATTATTGACATTAAGTTTTTTTAGTACAAAAAAGTGCCAATGTACCCACTTTGCAATGTATGTAATGTAGGCGGAATTTCGAAGCAGACCATTTCCATAATTGGTCCCTTTTCGACTCCCTTCCGTCCTCTGTAATTACAGGCAACCGAAATGTAATTTACGGCAACCTACTTACATTGAGTCACGTGCTACAACCAGCCCTTAATCTTGACTTTAGTGATTTCAGACTGTCGACTGGTAACTGTCGCCTTCTTTCTCATCATTTTTAGAGATTAACATGTTCATCCCTTGCGAGGCGTTCCTGTCCATCCCTTCTGAATTCTTCACTAGGCCATTATTGGAGAAAACGTTATCCACCCACACAGAGCTCCTTATGCATGGGTAAGTCTACATTTTAACTGGAGGTCGACTGGTATCCGGAGTTTGCATACTAACGTCCAAGCACCCTCCTACCAGTCGACCTCCTGACCACGTATTCCTGACGTATGCTGTTCCACCGTGGATTAGGGTGGGGTTCTTCCAGATTAAGGTTCAAGGAACCCTGGCGTCTGGTGCCCCATTTTCCCCGATAGCACAGCGTCAAAGCTTTGAGAATAAACCGTAGTTACAATTAGTGCCCCCGGGGGGAGCCATCTCTGAGTTGCTTTTGATACCTAACAACATTTTTACACAAAAAAAAAATGCCTGTTGTATTGTTGTAGTCTTGCATGTACTTGATATAAATATACTTTGATGTCTACTGTATTCATACAAATTTACAAATGTAAAGCAGTTGGTAACTTTCGTTTATAAATAAATATGCAAACATTTGAACAATTTTCGCAACTTTTCTATTCGACAAGATTTTTAAAATGGACTTTTCAATTATATGTGTAAACATGCATGCAAATTGCGAGATTTTCGTATATTTCTTCAAATACATATTTTCCTACTAAATTACCTAAAATATATTATTTTGCTGTTCATACTTTCTATGTCCTATTGGGGCATTATGTACTGCTTGTGAACATTTAGAAATAACTCATTCTAGCTGAGATACATTATTTTCCCGGGCTAATTTAACCCCGGGAAAATAAATTATTATTTTTTGTACTGCAGTATTTTGAGATCCTTTTTCAACCTGTTTATTTTGGTAGACCCACAAATATTGAATATGGTTGCACTTTCGACTTTGTGCTTAAGTATTTATAACTTTTCCGCACTTATATGACAACGCTGTCCTACAGGTATACGATTTGTGATTTGGCTGATCGTAATGAAAAAGTTGGTATTCAAACTTTTCCGATTTCTTCTCGTTAATGGAATAGAATTTTCTGACTGAAATTTGTTTCATTCTTCAAAATATGAACATAAACCCCCTTGGTAGGTATGGCATCTAAAATCCAACTCTTTTGTATGGTATACCATTCGATACCATAACACACATTTTTCTTAACTTCACTAGTGCTGTCAGAATGTTGTAACAAAAGTTTTTGGGTCCATTATGGTAGTAAAGCATCAGGTTTGTCTATGTACAAAAAATTACGTCATCCCAAGCCCCCCAGAGGAAAATAAATATGTTTATTAGCAAATTGATATCGCTTCTTAATGTTTTTCACTGATATCACAGGTTTTATTCCTAAGAATTTTCAAGGAATTATGTTTTTGCAGCATGTTTTGAATAGTTCCATGTGAGAGATTTTCTCCACAAAACTTCTTCTCCAGTGCTGGAATGTGGTTTATCAGGAATAGTTTTCAGAAATATGTTATTAATGCACCGTAAACCCTTTTTTGGTATGCCTGGTAAACGTTTTGGTTCAAGTCATTCTTCATTTTTCGACCTCAGATCAAGAGAGAACATTTCAACAATTTCTTTGGCTAACTCACTAACTGAAATTTTTTAAATTTACTTCTGGCAACCAATTTTTTCACATAAATGAAACATTTTATGAATAAAATCTAAGAAAAACCCTTTACATGCAATAAAATGCATAAAAACTAAAGGTACCAATACATTTGCAATATGCCTATGTGTATATTATATTAGTAGGTGGCACAATATATTGAACAAAATCAAATGTGTTTTTATTCATATTGCGTAAAAAGGAATATTTTGTAATGTGTTAACACCATTGTGTAAAGATGATTTCTAGACAAGCCTCTTCTTCTTTACGTATGTCACTAAACATTATGTTTGTATTTATTTAAATAATTTAATTATTTCTAATCAAAAATAACTGTCGGTAAGTATGTAGGTTTTGTTTACTTTTGCATATACATGCATATAAGTGCATACATATGTAAATGCCAAGAAAAATTGCGCCATTTTTTGCTTAAAAATATTGATTCACTTATTTAGTAGTGTGGAGCAAAACGACAATAATTAAAGCAATAAAATACTCAATATTATTGTATAGTTTATGTGTACATTGACGCACAAGCACGTATAATACAAACAAAAGTTAGTGAGTGAATTTAAAGTAAACAAACAAACAAAAACAGATATAGAACAACAAAGTTGTTGTATTTTTTTTTCTTTTTTACAACGGCATTATTAATTGAATAATAAGAGAAACCAATAGTACAGTGCGAGAGCTCATTTATGAGGCACTCAAATTTAAATATTGTTGATAAAAGTGCGAACATATGCAGTAGAAATGCTTACGTTAAGATAAATTCTGATGAAAACAGCGAAATAAACAAAAACAAAAAAACTGATTTGCTTTTAAATGCCACGCCAATTCACGTTCTTGCTCACCGTTGTTGCTAAGTAGTTACAATAAAATAAAAGTAAATAAATCATCGTTGCCTTTTGAATACAGTACGACAAAAACAATAACGGACAGTGCCCAAAAATGCAAGACTCAAGTGGGAATGGATAGACATGTGACTGTAATGAAAAGAGGTCGGAGCCCTAAATCTTCTCAGTTAGCACCAATGTCGAAAGTGCATAAAGAAAAGGACGGAATAAGTGCCCAAAATCGTTTTGCTATCTTAGATAGTGAATCAATTGAACCTAAAACGGCACCCAAGTCGTTCAAACCAACTCCAATATATTTAAGGGAGAAAAATTCAAACGAGTTAATAAATAAACTGATTTCACTGATTATAGAGAATTTTTTTATGTAATTCCCATTAAGCGTGGTAACATTGATGAGACAAAAATGCAATTCATGGATGAAAGCAGTTAGCGTAAAACTGTAAAAGAGTTTGAAAGCGGCAAAAAAAATTTTATACCTATCAGCTGAAGCGTAGCAAAGGTCTACAGGTAGTCATTAAAGGCGTAGATGCATACGTTGATCCAGCTGAAATAAGAGCTGGACTTCAAAAAGCGGGTTTTACAATAAAAAGTGTAGATAATCTCCGGACCCGTCCAATGCTTAAACTGTCAAGAATATGGTCATACTAGGGCTTACTGTAAGCTGCCTTCTATGGTGAGCTGCATTGTTCCGCTCAATGCGATAAGTCAAGGCATGACACGAAGGTTAAAAAATGTAGTAATTGCGGTGGAAACCACACTGCCAACTACAGAGGATGTCCTGTTTATTCTGTTATAAGGAAGACGTCTCAAAAATCAAATACTCCCCTTAAGCAGAAACAATATCGACCAAATGACCATTACCCTCAGCTAGATCAACCAACCACTCAACATATTTCATACGCTGACATGCTTAAAAACAACCAAGTTTATAAAGCGCCATCATCAGTTAACCCGAACCAACTTTTGCACCCGGAACCTAAAGACCAAACACCTTCGGTTAACTATAGTCGTCTGGAAGGAACCATTGAGACATTAGTACAGTCGCTAAACACTTTTATGAGCTCTATGGGTAATATGATGCAAAAAATGTTAAAAATGCAATCTATGATATTGCAGGCAGTACTTAGCAAACCACGAACTGTTCAAAAATATGTTTCGTGAACGCAAACGGCTTACGCCAACACCAAAATGAACTCGAGTACTTCTTGAAGAACCAACAGATTGATGTCATGATGGTTTCAGAGACACATTTAACAACAAATAGCTTTTTTAAAATCAATGGCTATATATTATATGACGCTAAAGACCCCCGTGGCAGAGCATGTGGTGGTTCAGCAATACTTATAAAGGCCCGCATCAAACATTATTTACTGTGTGATTTACGTTAGGATTACTTTCAAGCAACAAATATCTGCCTTGAAGAATTTCATCAAAACTTAGTTATTTCTTCAATTTATTCACCTCCTAGATTTCAAGTATCAGAGAGTCAGTATAGCGACTTCAAATCACTAGGTCCCTGTTTCATACATTTTGGGGATCACGACTAATAACACCAAAAGGTCGTGTTTTGTTTGACACAATTTCAAAAATGCGTCTCAATGTGATCTCGAGTGACCAACCCACCTATTGGCCTACTGATCGACAAAAAAATACCGGATGTTATTGATTTTGTGTTTAAGGGTATTTCAAGAGAAATTATTAAAGCTGTAACATCACTAGAATTATCCTCAGATCATTCACCCACTATTGTCTATATATGGAATCAACAAAATATCGTATCACCAACAACCAGGACAAGCATAAATTGGCTGAAATATAGAAAATATCTCAGTACGCATTGCTCTGAAAACATCCCGCTAAGAACACCAGAAGACGTAGAGCAGTGTATAATTGATTTTTATCGAAACATAAAATTAGCTGCCCAACATGCAACTGTAACCCGGCAAATAGACAAATGCAATCACATTTATTCTGCAGAGCGGCTCTTGACTGAAAAAAGAAAAATTCGTAGAGAGTGGCAAACATATAGATCTCCTCAACTTAAAACTAGACTTTAAGATTGCACGAAGCGGCTAAGAGACCTACTAGAATCTCAAAGGGTAGCATCTCTGCAAAATTACCTGGAAGATCTGGACCCAACTCCACAATCAGATTATTCATTATGGCGTGCATGTCGAAACCTCAAAAGACCAGTCGTACGTAAGCCTCCATCGCGAACTTCTTGTGGAGGCTGGGCAAGAAATGATACCGAAAAAGGTAATCTGTTTGTTGATTATTTAAAAAACGTGTTTACTCCAATTGTCTCGACTGATATAGCTGAGCTCCCACCTATCGATGTTAGTCCGGCAGTTAACCTAAGGTTTGAGCTTCGAGATATTGAAAAGGCAGTAACTGATTTAAACTCTAAGAAAGCTCCTGGTATTGATAAAATCAGTAACAAGATGTTATTTGAATTGCCCCGTATAGCCCAAAAAATCATTCTTTTTGTTTTTAATGCCATTTTACGTCTTGAGTACTTTCCTACAAAGTGGAAAATTTCTTTGATTACTATGATACCTAAGCCTGGAAAAGACAACACCAAGGTTGAATCATACAGACCTATATAGCAAATATATCAAAGCTGTTTGAAAAAATCGTAATAATTAGTTGAACCCAATTCTGAGCACCAAAGGATGTATTCCGAACCATCAATTTGGCTTCAGAAAACAACATAGTACGATCCAACAAACACACAGAATGAAGAAATGGAGAATTAAGGTGAATAAACAGCAATGTACTCATATAACATTCACACTGCGTAGGGACTCATGCCCCCTATTCGCATAAATAGTCAAATGATACCCCAGCTTTCAGATGTCAAATACCTCGGTATACGTCGTGACTGGCGCCTTACTTGCAAAACCCACATAGAATCCAAGTTAACATAAATGAAATTAAAAGTAGTCCAACTAAACTGGCTTATTGGCAGAAACTCCACCCTCAGCTTAGATTGCAAATTATTACTGTACAAGTCGATACTTAAACCAATTTGGTGCTATGGGATTCAATTATGGGGCACTACCTCAGCTAGCCTTGTTGAAAACATTCAAAGGCGCCAAAATAAGATTCTTAGAATGATCACAGTTGCTCCCTGGTATATCAGAAACTCTAATATTCACAAAGATCTAAACGTGCCAACAGTTAAATCAGAAATAGCGAAACATGCGGTAATGTATTTGAAAAAGCTTGAAACTCATCCAAATCCATTGGCGCGTAACATTCTTAATGCTCCTGGTTACAATCGACTAAGAAGAAGACATACTGCTTTTCTTGACCGTACAATAGAGGGATGACCCGTAAATTATTTCAACAATCGTGGAACATACATTATTTTTTGTCTAGCACTGGCTGGACTTACTAAGAATATTTATTTTGATTTATATTTAAGATATGAGTAATTATTGTTAGTTCAAACATATTGAAGATACAATAAATAAATATGAAATCAAAAAAACAAAAACAGATGGCATCATCAAGAAAACAATTAAAAATGTTTATTTCCCTAAAAGTTTTAGAAGAAATAAACAATTTGACTGAAGAGGAAAAAAAAAAACGGAAGGTAGTCAGACGGTATTGGACGAAGCCAATATATACTTGTTTTTATTTAAGGATTTGAAGGCTTATTTGCGAAAGGATCTGATTTGGGAAGGCGATAATGGCGACTTCAGAAACTTCACCCGCATTGATTATTAAGTTAATCAATGCAGTGAATGAGTTCGAAGAGCTACTAAAAATGGTAAAGTTAATATTGAACAGAGCTGTAATAAAATTTATTATATGTTTCTGTCTACAACTAGATAAACAATCGGTAATGCTGGTATCTATTACACCACATCTGAAATTATGTGTGACACTAAGATACTTAACTACTGGTGACTCCTACAAGTCGTTTGAGTTCTTGTCCAGGGTTTTCAGAAACACAATAGTCTTCTTTCTGCGTGAAGTCCTAGAAGCCATATATGAAAGTCTGCAAGTTACTTATTTGAAAGTGAGTTACATATTTGTACATATGTATGTACATATGTAGACTTTGTAATTCATTTTAATGTAAAACTCTTCATTTATTTGTTTTTTTTACAACAATTTTATTTATAACAATTCTTTTATAAACATTTTATTTAAAACTATGATAAAAAAGGAACAAAAAAAGAGATTTAAATTTTTCCTTCTTCCAAGATTTCAGAATCGGACATTGTGAAAAACAAAATATATGTAGGTGGCGTTGATGCTCTTTATGGGCGATTTACCCCAATAGGAACTATTTTGCTTATCTTTGGCGCATGATACTGTTTTAAAATCTCCTTTTTTCTTTTGGAGATCATGGATTACATGTCCGTCATTAGCTGATACGCCTCGACTTCGGGACATTCCTTTATTTGCCTGCCAACACTTTTTCCAAAACTCTCAAACTAGCTCTTTTCCTCCAACAAATAAATTGCATTTTTATTATAAAACGTTATGGGTAATTAGCATAAATAACACATCTTTATTTATGGCAAGTAGTTTTTCCAAAGCGTCATCCAATTTCGACTTGGCCTATGGTGAATGCCTTCGCTTTTTTGAGCATGACGGATACGATTCTATGAATGAAGAATCATTCGTCTCAGAGTCTATTGATGCTTCTGCCAATGTATCTCCCTTTTAATATAAAAAATATATAATGATATATGTATGTATGTCCATTATTATATTACAAATTTTGATTTTATTTCTTAACAGATGCCTAATAGTGAAAAGAATTGCAGCAAATATCTGATAATTTCGAAAAATTTTGGCAATTCACACATACACTATGTGCAATGGATGGGAAGCATATCCGGATTAAGGCGCCAGCACATACAGGCTCTCAATTTTGCAATTTTAAAGGCTATTTTAGCGTAGTGCTATTTGCTGTTGTATATAAACGTGGGCTGCAATGGTAAGTCGGCCGTAAACACCATCTATAGTGACTGCAATTTATACTAGGCCTTGTAGAATGGAACTTTAAATATTCTACAACCAACAAATATCCCGTAATAGAAATAAAATTCCTTATTTTTTTGTTGGCGACGATGCTTTTTATGTTGGACAAACATTTGATGAAGCCATACAGCAGAAGTATGTAATTAAGCGTGCCACAGGAAATTTTTAACTACAGACTATGTCGCGCACCAATGGTGGCGGAATGTGCTTTCCGTCGGCTATCTAATAGATTTCGCATATTCCACAGGACAATCGAAGTTAAACCAAAAACTGGACGCTATCGTGAAGGCTTGCTATAACGGAACCGACAGAACAGATATTTGTAGAAGCGTTTTCAGCAATTGGAAGCTAAAACCACAAAACTTACAAGTAACGCATGCAGAACTAGGGATGAGCTGTCACTATACTTAACTACATATGGTAATGTACATTTTCAGTGGCAAAAAATTAATATTAAATAAAGATACTTGCATCCACTAAGAAATAAAATGTTTTTTATTTTGTTTATCAACTTACCTGCTTAGAATTATCAACAGTTTTCCGACGAAATAGACACATGTCAAGAAAACTCATATCACTGTACCAAAACTCACTAGGTTTATGTATATGGAGACTGTGTCGCATCCAGATTTTTTGCTACGTTCAACTCTAGACTTTTCTGCACTGTAGGCTGTTCGAAGCGACTTTATTTTTTTCTTTACATCTTCCACAGGCATTTTTGTTTCAGCAGCAATAGAATTATATGCCTTCAGTTTTAAGTCGTTGCGCCTATATGATGAAAGATTCATATTCTACAGGACTTCGTGGCTTCTCTATAGTTCTATGAACCACAAAACATCTTCATATTTACTATTTTTATCGCAAGTATATTTCACTATTTTAATTATTTATATTTCAATTAAATGCTTAAAATTGTAAGACCAAATAAAAACTTATTGCTTCAAAATATTTATAGAAATAAAGAATTGTTGCTGTTTTTTTGAAACGTAAAGTTGTCGCTATCGGTATTTACAAAAAAAAAATTACTTAATTTGTTTTAGTTACGAAAACATTTACTTGACAAACTGTATGTACCCAATTATAAGAGGTTATGGACGACTGAGAAGTAAATAGAATAACAGAATTGAGCGGTTGTGGATATGACGTATGGCAGTTCCGGGCACAAATTCATTTAAAAAGTTTTAATATTGGAGAAATTTTAACGGACTTACCTCAAACGGATGCTGCTAGGACAGAAGAATTTTCAGCGAAGGAAATGTGGGAGAGTCTGAAAGAAATATTTGCCAAGAAATCAATTTTTCATATTGTTTTATCTTCAATGTATAATAGGGTGTCCCAGACTACATGGGTAAACATATTTTTTTCGAATTTCTAAACGTATACCCTCTCAGTTTTTTTCATTTCAATCCAAAATATTATTACGATCGGATAACGCTAACCCGTGCCGACTTGACGTCAAAGTTTAAATATAAAAGTTTGTGTGGAAGCTGTAGGGAAGCTGTATAGTTTGTTGTTTAAATTCAGTAAATAAAACACATAATATAATTATGTATGTTATTTAATAATTATTTATTGTAAAAGACAAATTAACCATGAAATTTTCTTTTCAGTTAGTTTCTTAATAAAAATTGCATTAATTTAACCGCTCTTTCTGCCGTATCATTAACTGCTCTCAGAGTCAGAAACTTCTTTTTAGTATGTTGGAACAAATTATCATTTGACCATAAAGAAAACTGTCATCAATTTTGAGTCGATTAAATAAGAACTTGCTTTTGACAGAGACGAAGTCATCGATGTTTTTCTCCGAAATTAAAATAAAGGGATAGGTTAACAATCGTATAGTAAATTATAAAAGAAAACCAAGGCATAATTCACATGCAATACATACCAAAAAGTGGGCAAGACACTGCTTTAATGCGATGTACAGTGGTTTGAAAACGTTTTATTTTGGACTTAATTCGGTATCTCATGAAACACTGAAGATATCTTAATGAAATTTCACAGAGGGAAAGCAAAAAAATTAAAATGAGAAAAAATTATGATTAGGCGAGGTTTAGGAAGCTCTTGTAGCTTAAATATATGCTTGATATACATGTAAATGGTATCAGGGGCAAGATATTGACTTTTGAGATTTAAAATATTATAATGATTTATTTCGCGCTCCATTTTTTAAATGATATTTACCCCAAAATCTGAATTACCACAACATCTAAACGGATAGAGATATTCTTATTTTGAAATTATATAAATAAAAGAGTTTCTTATCAAATGCTGAAAGAAAATTTGAAATTTTTATATTTTAACGTATAAATTCCCGAAACAGGGAAAAAATGTCTCAAAAAATGTGTTTTAATTACGGGCTGTCAAATCATTTTGGTAGTATGTAGCCAACAATTGAGGCTTTAAAAATTGGCTTACGTTTTTTTGATCGGTGCTTTACAATCCGAGAAATTTTACAATAATTTAAAATGTTGTGTCAAAATTGGCTATGTTTGGATAGGGCTAGAGGGAGAACCGTTATAATTTTTTACCTAAATTTTCTTTTATTCGCATGGCCTATGGTAAGGTTGTCTTTAAATTGGTTAAAAAAATTTACTAGATAAGCGGTATCAGAACAAACTTTAATCAAATCTATTCTAAATTTTATCAAGAATAAAGCCAATGTCTTAAAGTATACTTTTTATACCACGGCAAAAATACTAAGTTAGGGTCGCACTGTGGTCAATATTTTGAGATAGCGGCCAAAACTCCTTTTGGTTTTTGTTCTCCGATTTTAAAGTTATTAGACTCATATGAAAGTAGACAGTAGTAAACCTCGGGAGCCAAAAAATTAGAACTCTATTTCAACTATTTCACTGAGAACAGGGTGGTCCAAATAGGCTTTTTCAGAATTTAGTAAATTTATGATATTTTTAGTTAATTTTTAAAGTTTAAATGATCATAACTTTTTTGTTTTTCAAGATTTTTGGACGAAATAAATTTTGTGTTGTAACTTAACTTGTTTCCTATTACTGGTAAAAAAAATTGAAGCTCTACTGTTTTCAGAACAATTTAAATATTTTTTTTAAAAAAGGTCAAATTTCTCGGAAATTTCGCACTTCATAGAGCACAACTCCTGTGAGTCAAGCTGAGTCAAAACACAAATTTCTATTTTGTAGTCCTAACTCTCCCCTACATTCCTACATATACATGTCCATGCATCGGGACTGCACTTTTTGAGCTACAGCAATTTTGCTGACCCAAGGTAAGATATTCGGTACAAATGCACGTCATATTTTTTGAGAAGTTATTTGTATGTGAAAGTGGCTATTATGCATATCTTTTGATGAAATTTTGTACAAGAGTTCTTATTGACCCAAAAAATAATTCTGTTGAAATTAGGAGAAGTTGCCCCGTATTTGGACCTAGTACACATAGAAGGGTGTATAAAAATTTTGACAAAAATGCCAATAGAACTCTCAAATTATGTGGTATCTGGCAATTCATTTGGAAAAGGTAAGAAATGATTTTATTGCCATCTAATATTACACAACTTAAATACCTGAAAATTGCAAATAAATTTAAAACCAATGGAAATAACTGGTAAAACCAAGTACCTGTTATATTATGTTTCAAAGAGGTAAAAAAGATCATGTTGAAACTTCGAGCAATAGTATATTAATCCATGCATTCATTTTTTTTCTTCATTATTGTTTAAACAATGGCTAAATTCAATTATAGTGTTCTATCTGATATATATTTTGAACGGAAAGATGAAAACGACATTATTTTACATATAATGAATAATCCATTCTTCAAAATATGCGACAGACAAGAAATTAAAATTCATAACTTAAAAATAAAAAACTTTTTAAATACTTTAAGAACACGGTACAATCAATGTTCCAGAAACAAGAAATTGTTTTACTCACGCAACCAAGAATGACTAAGAAATAAACTTATTTTTAAAAAGCCATCAGTAACTACCACGGAAACTGGAAAAGGTGGTCGACCAGCAAAGCCAATTGATAATTGTAGTGAAAGATCACGAAGACGCAAACTTAAACATATCAATGAAGAAGTTTCTTGTAGCATCATAAAGGATTCATTTCTGCATCAAATTCAATCATCGAAAACTAAAAAGAGTAAAATTGCTATCATTAAAAAAATAGTGGAAGCAAGCCCCAGACGCACAAAAAGGATTTTAGAAAGTATGCCAACACCAACTGAAGAAAATAAATTTACTCCAGAAGAAGCATTTGCACTATTTTTGGATTTGAAAATGACTAAAAACCAATATACAGAATTGCGGAAGCGAACCAATGAAAAAAATTGTGGAATTTTTCCATCATATCGAGATATAGTTTCTGCCAAAAAAGATTGCTTACCTTCACCAACTGCTATTAGTGTAACTTGAAGTTCAGCAGAAATAAAATTGCAGGATCTTCTTGAACACACTGCAGAACGATTATTAAAGACATTTGATGCTGACTATTTAAAGAAGTTTAAAAATTGCAGCATGACTTTAATTTCTAAATGGGGATGTGATGGGTCCTCTGGCCAGAAACAATACAAACATTGTAATGCGGAAAATTCATCAGATGCCAATTTATTCATGATTTCTTTCGTTCCATTACGTTTAACAAAAACTTATATTGGTTCAGAGCCGTTAACTAGTAGAGCTGCAGAGATAGATGTATGGAAGAATGAAATTCTCTAGTCAACAAAATTTTGTAGACCAATAGAGTTTGCTTACAAAAAAGAAACTAAAGATGTCATAACTGAAGAAGTTGGCAAAATAAGAGATGAAATTAAAGAACTTCAACCAGTGATATTTGAATTTAATGACCAATGCATCGAAGTTAACTTTAAAATGTCACTTACAATGATCGATGGAAAAGTTGCACAAGCTTTAACCGAAACAAAGTCTTCGTCAAGCTGCACCATATGCCAAAAAACATCAAGTCAATTGAGCCAACCGTTTTGTGGAGCATATTCTTAAATTGGGATACGATTTGGAATTTGGCCCGTTAGGCAAAACAGTGAGAAACAACAAAGAAAATTTGGAAAAAAAAGCAAAAAAAAAGAAAAAGATATTCAAGAAAAATGCCGTGAGATAGGCCTTATAATTGACCAGCCAAAGCAAGCAGAAGGAAATTCTAATGATGGAAACACAGCAAGGAGATTTTTTTCCGATCCAGAAACTGCAGCTTTTATAACTAGAGTAGATTATGATTTAATACGACGATTCCAAATCATATTAGAAGTTATAGCATGTAGCAAAGAGATAGATGCAAAAAAATTTGGTCAGTATGCTAATGAGACAGCAACCTTTTATAACCAAAAATATTCTTGGAGACATATGCCAACCATAGTTCACAAAATTTTGTTCCATGGGGAACAAATAATTCAGCACAATATTCTTCCAATTGGAGATCTCTCAGAAGAAGCGCAAGAAAAAAGGAACAAAGACTACAGATTCTTTCGCGAGCACAATACAAGAAAAATTTCCAGATATTGTACTAATGAAGATCTTATTAATATTTTGTTGTGCACATCAGACCCATATATGTCCAGTATTCGACAAAAATGGAAATCAACCTCATTAGAGTTAGATGAAGAAGCTAAACAACTACTGCAAAATGAAAATCAAAGCTATTTGGAAGAAATTTTTACTAATATTGTTTAATTAATACTAGTTTAAAGATTATAATTTGTTTCTAATTTTAGTATAAATATTTATTAATACATTTAAATAAAATATATGTGCACTTTAAATCAATAGTAAAAGTTTACTTAAAATTTTATCGATGTTGTGTTCTGTATATAATATATCCAAATGGTATTGATATTGTTGGTGTTATTTTTCAGTTTAATCCTCACAAGAATTAGCTTTCCTCCAAAAAAAAAACAACCTTTGGCCCCTGTGAATCTTGAGACTAAATAAATGCCAGGGGCCAAATGTTGGCATTTTCTGACCAAAATTAAGTTTAGGAATAATAAATAAGTATTGGTTGTAAAATAAGATTGAAGAAAATAAGAAATTATAAAAAAATACCTATTTAAAATGTCAAAATATTCAACTTTTACATGGAAACTCAACAAAAAATTAAAATGCATTTTTAACTCCAGATTATTACGTTCCTATCAGTCGATTTTTATGTTTGAACACGCAAATTGAAGCTTAAAGTCCCTCCTATTGAACAAAACAAATTGCGTAAAAAATACCAATCCGGTCAAAAGTTATAGAGTTTTGACCGCTATCTCGCGAAATTGACCACTGTGGGTCGGCCAAGAAAAAAATTGTAAGCCAATTTTCTCCCAAACTAAAAGAGATAACCTATACATTCAAGCACATTTTTTATACATAGATATTTTCAAGGTCTACTTAAATTTAAAAAGACTTAACATTTGAGTTAAAACTAAACTTTTTATGACATTTTCAAAAAATTATATACCTGAGGTATCAAACTTTGGGGGTTATCCAGTAGCCCCCATTTCCTCTAGGGGCAGCTCCACTCATAAATACCTCTACTTTGCCTCTGTACAATTTTATTAAGATAGCTTTAGTGGTTCATGAGATACTGAAGTATTTCCAAAATAAATCGTTCTCAACCCACTCTGCGATGTAACGTATATCATGGGCTGATGGGTTTTCTTCAGCTAAGTTAGCAACCATTTTTACTTTAGTTTCTTCATCAACATCATAGTCAAAGCCAAAACAGACACTTCATCTGTCAAATACCATAAATGACGTCAAAACTGCTGTAAGGCTGCTTTGGAGATGCTTCTTTCTATTGTCTCGTTAACTTCCATGGACTTTAAAAAGCACAAATTATGATAAGGAACTTTTTTCAATTGCCAAGAAGTTATCGAAATCGTTATTTTGACAGAACGGCTTCTGAAAATGAATTTAAACAAACATACAATAAATAGCAAAGTGATAGAAAGTCAGTTTTAAAATACAAAAAAATGTTAATATATAAAATAAATAAAAATAAAAACAAGTAGAAAAGAGAAATAAGTGAAATAAAATTAGCACACAAAGTGATAAAAAATAATATAAAAATCAATCAAGGAAAAATACATACATATGTACATTTTTCAAAATGCTATGCTCTTTTATTTTAAGTCATTATTTTCTTTTTGGCTTTAAATTGGATCCATACCTTCTGCCATTCTTCTGCTTAACGTGTTGGTGGTCCACAACTATTGACCTTTTGGGAAAATTCTCTCCAAGATTCTACAGCCAAGATTCTATAGCTCAAGTGTGGTGGTGATTTTTACCATTTTGTAATCTAAATGCAAAAAATATATGTATTTAAATTTTCATTAAAAATTAAATTAATAAGAAACATTCTTACTTTTCTGTTTAACAGCGTTTTTCAATTGAAAAATCTTCAAAGCAACCAGAAAATCACGGGCAGAATCAAAATATTTTGGAAATAACCTAGTAATTTATAAACGGCTAGGCCGATTGTTTAAAGTTGGGTACCATACACTTTCCAGGGGTGGCGCTATATGGTCTCAAAGTTGGGAACCTCGCACCTGGAAATTTTTTACAGCTTGCCATTTCTTCAGTTTTATTCTGATTTTTTAGAATTATACATGGTCTTAAAGGTCTTGTCAATACCTATAAAATGGTTACTAAATTTGCAATATTAATTCAAAATGATTGAGTTATAAGCATTTTAAGAAATAAAATTTTTGATTTTTCGCTACCCTGGTCCAGTTTTTTCAAAATATTGGGTACAATTTTTACCAAATTTAAAAATTTTAAATTTTTATCGTAGTTAGCGAGCCAAATTCTAAATATTTTTGATAAATTTGAAGATTGTATTTTTACTGAGTTGAAAACTAGATGATTTTCAAATTCAAATTATTGCATTTTTGTGCACTTTAGCCCAAAAAGGCCGTTAACGTTTTTTTTTTCATAGAACAAATTGTTTTAAGGAATATATAAACATTTTACATTTTTGTGTAAGCTAACTATATGTGTGTACGCTTAAACAAATTTCATATTGATCATCCTGATGATGGTCCCACAATATGACCTCTTTTACATCGAAATTTTGACTTCAGCCTATATATTCTAAAATGCCAAAGTTGGGATCGAAAAAAGAAGACTCCAGTAATAAAGCTATATATGCCCTAAATTGTTTCTGAAAATATTTAATGAGCCCTAGTCCGTATGTAGACTTTATGGGCAAAAGAGTTAAAATCCCAATTTTGGGATTTTTGGTCCTTATTTTGGGAATTTTGGAATTTCCTTTTTCTTAATATTGCAGATTTTTTGCCATTTCACTTTACATGATCAACAACACATACACAGACAATTTTATTTGATTTGCTTAATTAATAAAATTTTTCCTTTCCTCAAATTTGCCCGTTTTTACCATAATTATTCGAAATTTTCAGTTATCAGCAACAAATTTAAAAAAAAATTTTGTAATATTTATCTTTTTAATATATATGAATATAAATGATCCAACTTCCTACCAAACAAAAAAAAATCACCTCAATATCATTTTAACGTTCAAAACTATGTGCTTTTAAATATGAGTATTCCCATATTTATTACGCTTTTATCAGCTTATGTTACTGATTTATGTTGTGTTATGGTACTGTTATGGTAAATGCAATAATTTTGGATTTTTTAAATTGAAAATCATCTAGTTTTTAATTGGGTAAAGATACAGTCTTCAAATTTATCAAAGATATTTAAAATTTAGCTCGCTAACTACAATAAAAAATAAAAAAAATGGTAAAAATTGTACCCAATATTTTGAAAAAACTGGACCAGGGTGGCGAAAAATCTAAAACTTTATTTCTTAAAAACGTATAACTCAAATATTTTGAATTAATATTTGCATATTTAGATACTATTTTGTAGGTATTGACAAGACCTTTAAGACCAGAAATGTCAAGTTGTAAAAAAATTTTCAGGTGCGAGGTTCCCAATTTTGAGACCACATAGCGCCACCCCTGGAGGGTGTATGTTACCCACCTTTAAGACTTAAGTTCAGATACTCCTCATGTCAAATTTTGGATCAATCGGCCTAGCCGTTTATAAATTACTAGGTTATTTCCAAAATATTTTGATTTTACCCCACTGTGCCATGTGAGAAACTATTATTTTCTATTATTTGTGTTATTGTTTTAATATTTCCTGAGTGGTTTTTTCATCGCTTATTTGTTGAACTCTCCTCGCAAAGTTGTGTGCCGTATTGAATTTTACGTGTTTAGGATGATTAAAATAAAAGTTAATGATACATCCTGAAGCAATATGTTTTTTGTACCAATCAATCGCTATTGTATTTTGTTTTCGTATTATGAGCGCATCTAAATATGGTAATTTTCCATTCTGTTTTAACCCCTTAGTAAACTGTATAAGTCTATGGAAACTGTTTAGAGCATTTAGTGTTTCTTCCACAGAATTTGATAAGCATCCAAAAGTATGTTAGGATTTACAAGAATCTTTGAAAACAAAGAATTATGTTTGTGATGGAAATGTAAAGATGTTTATACACTTTAAATAAAGTTTTGAGTTTAGAGAAGTAAAATAATCTTTTAATATAAAACACAAATTGCTTTTATTTATTTATTTTATTTACTATAATTAAAGTTAAAATAAATCTTAGGCCCATTATTACAAGTTGCTAATAGCTAAAGTTAGTATTTTATCGGAGAGATAAATAGTTTTTCGTTATAACAACGATAGGTCAAAGTGTTTTTCAGTTTACTTATAATAACGAAAAGCTCTCCGATAAAATCCTAACTTTAGCTATTGCCATCTTATAATAATGGGTCTTAGAACTTCAGCACTTTAATAACTTAAATTTCTTTATTATCCATTTTAATATTCCTTATTTCAGTTTCTAATGTAGACGAAAAGTCAATGAAAAATCGCCATTTTTTTAGAAATCGTCATGTCGCCAAATCAAAAATTTGATCGCCAAATAAGATTGAAAATCGCCACGTTTTGCGAGAAATCGCCATATCTGACAACCCTGAGTGTATGTCCCATTTTTAGGCAGTTAATACAGTCAGGAACGCCTTTAATAAAATAAAATTTCTGCTGCACTGATATTGCAGATAAAGAAGGACAATTAGAAAAAAAATGTTGTGTAGATTTGTAAAATAGACATTTCAAAAAGAAAATGAAGATTTGGATTTCTTTTTAGGGAAAACATCGTTTTTTTAATTTGGCATTAGGCTTCGGTCTTGAACTTCAGGCTTCTTCAGCTGAAATATGCTGGTACCTTTTATTTAACGCTTACAATCTCTCCACAGGGGCGTCTTCTCGTAATCAAGCTTCTCTTCCCATTTTGATCTGGTGATTGGATCTACTTTTGTGATTACTAACTAAATGAATAATAACTACATTAGTAATTGCTTTGTCATCACCACTTGACAAAAGTGAGCCATATATAACCGAAACTGTATATGATTGATACAGCCTGTTGCAGATGGCTTAGACATATCCGGTAGATCAAATAATTTTATTATATTATCGAAAAATATTAAGCACTTTTAAACTTTGCAAGGCTTTGGAATAATTTAGCTCATATATTTGATAGGCCTTTCCTGTACCTAGAGATTCATCTGATAGAGATGAAATTAAATGATTAAATTTTTAAATTTTAGTCCGAGTTGTTCAGAATATTTTTGTCGGAAGTCGGTTGTGATGGCCAGAAAACTACAAGAAGCTTCAACAATGCTATGTTCTCATGGAGATAAAAACCCCATAAGCATACTTTGAGTGGAAACGCATAAATTTTCCATATCAGTTCTTTTATTATTTGACGGACCTAAAATATCGATATCTGATTGAATATCCATAGCATCTTCGATGTATGAATTTAAAATTTTCGGGCGACATTGCAATTTATTTTGATTAGATAAGATAGTTTTCTCTTTAATAGACCGGCTATTCGTGAAACTTTGTTCAAATTTGTATTTTTCTGTTGATATAAACTGTCAAGACTATTATTTGGGCTTTTTATCGCTAGCCATTGTAGTCGAGGTTTATTTTATTTTTAGGAAAAAGTATAGGAAACCAAAATTTAATTTGTGATAAATTTTCTGCAAGGATCCCAATGAAAAAGACGCGTTTGTCTAATTGACAAATAAAATAATTTAATTTCCAAGATCAACTTACGGTTTACAAGCAAATAAATAAACCACTTTAACAAGTACATAAAACTTAGGTTTCGACAATATTTTTTACTTATAACATTTTTATTAACAATTGTGAAATTATTTTATTTTATATAAAAAGAAAATTTTTAATCTACAAACTAAGAATATGGCTACAAAATCGTTTGCTAGGTCAGCTTTGTAATTTGTCTTAAATGATAGGGTGATCAAGCAACTGTATTACTTTAATAAACAAGGAAATTATTTTTACTTGTTGCGACTAACTTTCTACTAAAATGTTTGTTTAAGATAATATTGCCCAGCAAACACAAAACTAAGCATTACAAAAACAATAAATAATTTTGTCATTAAAAATGCTTTTGGTAACATGCAATGCATTTTATGTTACCAAACATTTAAAACGTTTGGTTGTACTACGAACAACCACCAAAACCGCAAAGAGAAAAAACTAAAATTTTTTATTCTCACAGTAATTATGTATGTTAATCATGCATACCCAACCAGAGAAAGTTGTTAAAACTGGTTAAAATGAGAATGTATTGGAGTGTTGCACTGAAAAAATCACATTGTTTAACATTAGTAAATACAAAAGCGTTTAATTTTGAATGAGTTAACCAAATTTTAATTTAAGTTTTTTGATAAGATAGAGTTAAAAAGTAGCAACAAATGGTAGCATATGAATATTTTGTGGTTGTGAAAATTCCACACAAAAGGTTTTTGTAAAATATTAAGTTTATGTATAATTAAATTTGTTTTCTTACGATTCTTAGAATTAAGAAATAGTCATGAATTGTAACATTTGTATGTATATGTTGTGAAAATTCCGTACAAGCGATTCTTATATAAAAATTTAACATATTCATTATCAATGTTAACAGGTAGAGAAATCACACAATAAAATAGCGCTTGTTTAGAAATGCCCATTACGGCCAGGGCACATAGAATCCCTCATACTTTATACTTTGACGTACTCAAATGAAATCAAAGTAACAACGGAAGAGGTTGACACAATGAGTACTTTGTTGAAGGATATTAAGGATATTATATTATTGAAAAGTTTTTTCCACAATTTTACTTTATTTATTTTGTTGTATTTTGGTTTTTTTTTGCTGCCACTCAACACAAAAAATTTTATTTTCAGAGAGAGAGAAACAAAGGGAAAACAATTTATAGCACTCAACGTACGTCAAAAGTTAAAAGATGCCCAACTTTCATACTTTGCGTTAACGGAGATGTTCTGATTGTGGAAACACTCATTAGAAAACCTGCATTTCAACTTTCTTGTACGTTAAAAAAGACGACGTATAACGTATGACAGATTCTATGTGCCCCGGCCTTTACTGTCAAAGAGCGTTTTGTGTAAAGGTTTTTCCAACCATAAAACAAATTTACGTTAATTTATTTTTCATTCTGAACTATTAAATCTAATTTCGTATCTAATTTTTTGTAAAAATAAAACAAATAAATGTAACGTTTATTGCTTTGCCTTATAATTGTTAAATGAAAGCGTGATTTATATTAATCTAATACGAAAACTATAAAAAATATTTGTTATATTTAAATATTATTTCAAACTGATGGTTTTGGTTAATTATGGTTTCATATTTTCAGTATACTTATTTTATTACACAATGCGACATATACCTGCTTTGTTGAAAGTTGGCATGCTACTGATTACAAATTTTACATGTTTTATTCTCTTTGTGAGAGTCTCGTTGAGATTGTGTGTGCACACAGAATCCTGAGGGGTTTGCGTGGGTCTCTATGATGTTAATAAATTTTACGTGTGTGAACCACGGTTGCCAGATTTTTTTCTTTCTCCCCGAAAAGCAAATAAAAAAACCCTAAAATAAACTTTTTTTTTAAAAAATCCCCTAAAATAATTTTTCTTGATTACATAAATAATTTTTTTTCTGTAATTTTCAAAAAATAAATTCCAAATTAATGAAATAAAACAATTCCCTAAATTAATCCCAATTTTATCAAAAATCCCCCAAAACAAAAATTTTAGGTGTTTAAGTGCTCATTATATTAAAGTATGTATTATAAATATGTATGTGTATATAAATATACCGAGTGGTAAAAAGAAGGAGTATGAGGGCCTTCTAGAAGGCCTCTTTACTCCTTTTGGAGGAACACTTTTAATTTATTTTTATTTTTAATTGAAATATTTAAATTTTTCGCACTGCCAATCAGTCTATCGAAGCATATTAATTTCAAGCAGCAATGAAGTATATAAAGGCAATTCGATGAACTTTTGAGTTTTACCTTAGACAAATAATTATATGTGCAATGCTTCAACTTTTATTTGAATTAAAAGAAGCAATGGAAATTGGGAACACACATTTTTTTCTAACTTAAAAGAAATTAAATAAAATAACAAAATTATATTAATCTATCTATTTTTAGCATGGAAAAAAATTAAAGCTTTAAATCTCCTTTGAAAATATTTATATGTTCAATAATTTTATTTAATAGACACTCATATTTTTTTAGTTACAAAACAAAAGTTTTATATATCAAGAAGAGGTGGTGATACTCTTATATATCCTGACCAATTTGACACCACAGAGCATTGACTCCACCATTTTTTTCAGGACAGATACATCAATATTGACCCATTCAACCAATATGTCTTTTTTAGCTGTTTCCAGCTGTCATGTAGCTTCAAGATGTATGAATTTTGGCAGAAGGTAATCACCAGCAAAACCAAGGTGTTCGCTTTGTTTCAAATCTATGTAGTTTTCTGCATTTAATTTTCCTATCACAAAGCCTATTTTGGGCTTCCCTCTTGATAAAAAATATATCCCATACACTAAGTATTAATTCGATTATGGCATGCTTCCCGTGGGCGTCTTACCACCTTCTAATTTTTGGGTAGACCATCAGGTCCGTCCAAATTAAACTTTTTATGTCATTGAATATCACGATTCAAATTTATCTTCCCAAAATTTATACTTTTCATATAATACCATTTTTATGACGTTGTTTTAGACATGCTTTAGGCAATCGGTACTCATATTTAAGGTCTAAATATTGTCTTATTATTTGGTGAACACGTTGTTTAGTCACATTTAGACCAAGTTCTACTTTTATTTGCTTACAACTCATGTGTATATTAGTGCATATTCGGCCACTACTTTTATTTATACCGTAAGCATCTGGATTTTTCAAGAAATTTGTTTTCGTGTTATGGTTTCTCTTTACAGAAACAACAATTTGGCCAACTTTAATGCCGGATTAACCTGTTCCCTTGATTAATCCACTTTAAGCATTTGTTAATTCAGTTTTACGTGGCATTTTCCTAAACATTCCAGAAATTTGATTTGTTTTTCATATTATGCATTTGCTTTTCCACTATACTAACTTATGGAGCGATTTCTTTATGTGTTAATACGTTGATTTGGCACCAGTTGGAAGTCAAATAATTCATTTTGCACATATGTATAAATATTTTACATGGGATTTTCGACATGCTTGATTAATAATTTTTGCAAAAAAAAACCGACTTCAAAACAGATAGAAGGGCACCAGTTATAAACTAAAAATGTAAGAAGTAATCTGTAAGAATTAGATTTAAACCAAATAATAGATGCGCCAAAATTAGCGGAAAAAAGTAAAGACTTGTGAATATCAAGCATCTACCTAAATTTAAAATATTTTCATCAGCATCCGTCTTTTATGGGGACACCATTCAAGCCTCTGTCTGATTTCAAAGATAGGGTCACATGGATCAAATAACATCACCTATTCGGACACACTTTAATTTACAATTTTAAATGAAAGACCTGTTGTTATAGAGGACTTGGCCACAAAGATTCTTTTTAAATTTCAACTATCTGTCTATAACGGTTAAAAAGTTTAACCATATATATAAAATTACATGAACTATTGGGACACCCTTTCCAAATATTTATACTTGTTATCATACCAGAAAAAGTAGTGGATATTCTGCCTAATTTTTAAGTGTTTGTGTTTAACGGTTCAAAAGATAGGGCCATATAGATAAAATTACATAGTTTATGGGGACACCCTTTAGTTTCTAAATTCAAATTGTATACTTGCTAGTGGACTTTGCAATAAAAGTTTCTTGTAAATTTCAGCTGTCTGTCTATAACAGTTCAAAAGTTTGGCCACATACATAGAATTACATTAACTATTGGGACACCCTTTTATTTCCAAATTCAAATTTTATACTTTTTGTTATAGCGGACTTAGCAATACAGGTTCTTTGTAAATTTCAGCGGTCTGTGTACAACTGTTCAAAAGTAAATTAAATGAACTATTGGAGCACCTTAAAGGGTGCTCCAATGAACTATTGGAGCACCCTTTAAAATTTTGAATATTTATACATTTTATTATAACGGTCATAGTAATCGACCTTCTGTCAAATTTTCAAGGTTTTGCCTATAACGGTTCAAAAGATAGGCTCAAATAGGTCAAATTATGTCACCTATGGGGACAGCCTTTAAATATTAAATTTATTTTTTTATTAATTTCTGCTGTTGGGAGGTATAGCGACACGCAATTTTTTAAAATTTTAATTTGGTGCCCTTTACGGTTCTTAATACACGTAAAAAACATGTATGTGGTATCGGGACACCATTTAATTTTTAATATAATGAACTGTTAAAATGGGACCAACCTGAAAGCATAACCTTTCAAATAAAGAAAGAAATTTTAAAATCGGTTCAGAAATGGCTGAGTTCTGCGGTTACATACATAAAAATAAAAGACGAATAGATAACCTGCTTCTTTTTTGAAGTCGGTTAAAAATAACGGTATTACGGTGCACAGATAAACTTAACAAACAACAACAAAAGATAAAGTAATTGTAAGTGAATGTGTATGCCAAAAACAACAACTCTACCTTTAGTCTAACATAAGGTTCAAAGAAAAGCAATTTTGCACATATAATTATAAATAAGATATCTAAGAATAGAAAATTATGTTTTTGTCACACAAAATGAGTACACATTCCTACTTCCATACTAAGATAAGCAAAGTAGGAATAGTTACTGGATCTTTTAGAAGAAAGAGCCAAGGCCTTCTAAAAGGCCTTCTTTGGAAGGCAAACAAGATCTAAGCATGCCTTATAGAAGGCCTGAAGTGAGAAGGCCTCTTTAATTTTACCACTGAGATGTTTCTTGTGTTGGTGTTGTAAGAGTATTCTTAAAATTAGAGTTCGTTACTTATGTACGAATTTTGTTGTTTTTAGGGTTCCGTACCCAAGGAGTAGAAACGAAACCCTATTTTTTTCGCTACAATGTCTGTCCGTCTGTCAGCGCCTTTTATCTCTGGAACCGTAATAGGTAGACTCTTGAAATTTTCACGGATGATGTAATGCTGTTGCCGTTATAGCAACAAATACTAAAACTTATAGGGTGCTCCGATAGAGAGGTGTTATTCACGAATATGTGTTTATTTCTGTAGGAGGCATAGACTAAAGATTTACAAACAGTATTAAAACTTAGTTCGCTAGATAAACAACTATAAAAAATAAACCTAAAAATTAAAGGGGGTTCCGATAGTGGTGGGATTTTCATGTATAAGGTCTAATTTTGAACCATAATAGGTAGACGCTTGCAATTTTCACAGAATGTGTATAACTGTGGCCGCTATAGTAGCAACAAATACTAAAAATTATCGGGTGTTCCGATAGAGAGGTGCTATTCACGAATATGTGCTTATTTTTTTAACTGTAGGAGGAATACACCAAAAATATGCGAGCAGTAATTAAAACTTAGTTCGCTTTATAAACAAGTAAAAAATAAACTTAAAAATTAAAGGGTGTTTCGATAGTGGCGTGATTTGCATTTATAAGGCATAAGTTTTGAACCATAATAGGTAGAGCTTTGAATATTTCACAGAAGGTGTATAACTGTGGCCGCTATAGAACCATTATTAAAATTTGTAGCGTGTTCCCATAGAGAGGTGTTATTCAACAATATGTGTTTATTTCTTGAAGTGTTGGAGGCATACACTAAAAATTTACAAATAGTAATTAAAACTTAGTTTGCTTTATAAACAAGTCTAAAAAAATAAACCTAAAAATTAAAGGGTGTGCCGATAGTGGTGTGATAGATAGACTCTTGAAATTTTCACAAATTGTGTATTACTATGGCCCCAATAAAACTAGTAAAAATTAAAGGGTTTTCCGATAGTGACGTGATTTCAATGTATAACGCCTTATTTTTTGAACCGTAATAGATAGACTCCTATAATTTGCACAGAAGATGCGATGTGTTTCCACGGCCGCTGACTAAAAAAAAAATGGGTGTCCCGACAGTGACATGTCTTTCACGTATAGTGTCTTATTTTTTTAATCGTAAAAGATAGACTCTTGATATAATCATAGAAATAGAAATACCATGGCCGCTAAAAGAAATAACAAAATTAAAGGGTGTTCCGACATAGAGATGACTTGAAATGTTTACAGTAGATGTTGTTCTTCGGCCGCTACAACATTTACTGATTACTAAAGGATGGTCCATTAGTGCCTGACATTTTTATAGAAAGTGTATTACCATGGCTGCTATGACAACAATTACTAAAATTGAAAGCGTGTTCCAATAGTGATGCAATTTTCGTGAATATGACTTTAATTTTAAAATTAAAGGTTGCCAAATAAGAGATGAAAAAACTAACAACTTCAATTTTTAATGTTTTACTAAACATAGTATGAAACCCTACATGTGTGAGTCTAACTCGTACTTGACTGATTTTTAGGGTTCCGTACCGTGTGCCCATCTGTCAGCGCCTTTTATCTCTGGAACCGTAATAGTTAGACTCTTTTAATTTTTACAGATGATGTATAGCTGTTGCCGCAATAGCAACAAATAATAAAACTTATAGGGTGTTCGGATAGAGAGGTGTTATTCAGGAATATGTGCCTATTTCTTGTATCCCACTTGGAATTTACAAACAGTAATTAAAATTTAGTTCACTATATAAACAACTATAAAAAATAAAAATTAAAGGGTGTTCCGATAGTGGTGCGATTTGTATGTATAAGGCCTATGTTTTAAACCATAATAGGTAGACGCTTGAAATTTTTACAGAAGGTGTATAATTGTGGCCGCTATGGTAGAAAATACTAAAACTTATAGGGTGTTCCGGTAGAGAGGTGTTATTCACGAATATGTGCTTATTTCTTGAACTGTAGGAAGAATACACTAAAAATATGCAAGCCTTAATTAAAACTTATTTCGGTATATAAACAAGTCTAAAAAATAAACCTAAAAATTAAAGGGTGTTCCGATAGTGGTGTGATTTGCATGTATAAGGCCTAAGATTTGATCCATAATAGGTAGACTCTTGAAAATTTTACCAAAGATGTATACCTATGGCCGCTATAGCAAAAAATATTAAAACTTATAGGGTGTTCCGATAGAGAGGTGTTATTTACGAATATGTGTTTATTTTTTACAAACAGTATTTAAAAGTTAGTTCGCTTTATAAACAATTCTAAAATATAAACCTAAAAATTAAAGGGTGTTCCGATAGTGGTGTGCTTTGTATGTGTAAGGCCTAAGTTTTGAACCATAATAGGTAGACTCTTGAAAATTTTATTAAAAGAGTATAACTGCGGCCACAGTAGCAAAAAATACTAAAACGTAGGGTGTTCCAAAAGTGACGTGTTATTTACGTTTATGTCTTTTTTTTGAGCTGTGAGAGGAAACCACTTACAATTTGCAGACTGTAATTAAAACTATGTTTGTTTTATAAAGAAGTATACAAAATTGAACCTAAATATTAAAGGGTGTTCCAATAGTGACGTGAGTTGCATGTATATATCCTAAGTTTTAAATGAATGGGTGGAATCTTGAAATTTTTACAGGAGGTGTATAACTATGTCCACTATAACAAATAATAAAAATTAAAGGGTTTTCCGCCAGTGACGTGATTTGCATGTATAAAGCCTTATATCTTGAACCGTAACAGGTAGACTCTTGAAATTTTGTACAGAAGATGTGTTGCCACGGCCGATATGACAATTACTAAAAATTAAAGGGTGTTCCGACAGTGACATGTTTTTCACTTATAGTGACTTATTTTTTAATCGCAATAAGTAGACTCTTAATATATTTATAGAAAGGAAGTTGCCATGGCCGCTATAATGAATAATAAAATTAAAGGGTGTTCCGACAGTGACATGATTTTATAAACCGTAATAGATACCCTCTTCAAATGTTTACAGTAGATGTGTTACTTCGGCCGCTATAACAAATACTTAAAATTGAAGTGTGTCCATTAGTAACGTGTTTTTTACGAATATTACCTTATTTTTTTAACCGCAATAGGTAGGCTTCTGATATTTTAATAGAAGGTGTATTACCATGGCCGCTATAAAATGAATTACATATTAAAATTTAAAGGGTGTTCTAATTATGATGCAATTTTCGCGAATATTACTTTAATTTTAAAATTTAAGGGTGTCACATAAGACATAAAGAAATAAACAACTGGAATTTTTAAATTATACTGAACATAGTACGGAACCCTACGTGTGTGAGTCTAACTCGCACTTGACTAATTTATTTATTTATATTTTTGTTAAAAAGCAATAAAAAAAATCATAAAGTTCATATTTAATTTATACTGAAATCAAAACATTTTCTTATGCTTTAAACACATAGACGACAGCGGCTACACTGTAGTCAGCTACTTAATTATATTGAAGACGACAGCTACTTCGTAAACTCTGACATTGGTGTGGAAATATATATTTTACTCATATAAAATAATTTTTTCAAAAAAATAATAAATATTTCTTCAAAAGCTTTGACATGTAAATTAATTTGTAATTCTGAGACATTTTCTTTTTTTTTGATAAAATAAAATTGTCGCATACAAAAATAGAAATTACCCTAATTTGACTACAGCGACAACGGTGTTGGTGTAGCTTTGATGACTTCAAAATAAATCGATTTACTATAAATGTGTGTTTTTTATTTTTGACAGTCTATACAAGGTAGCCTGATGTTGTCTACGTATTTATCGATAAAACGTCAAATCTGGCAGCCGTGGTCATGTGACATACCGTGAGATAGAGGCATTTCTTCCACCAGCATACATTCAATATTGCATAAACACCTGGCCATAAAAAAAGGTTTGTTCTCGTTGGATCCCGCACAATTTGACTCAAAAAAGGATCGTGTTGATTGGTGCAAAGAAATGTTGCAAAAATACGTTCGCGCTGCTACAAAAAACGTTTATAAGATCGTTACAGGTGACGAATCATGGATCTATGCGTATGAGTCCGAAACAAAACAACAATCGACCGTGTGGGTCTTCGAAGATGCGCCAAATCCAAAGAAAGTTGTTCGTGGAAGAAGCACTTCGAAGCAAGTCGCTTGTTTCGCTTGTTTCTTCGCCAAAACTGGTCATGTGGCGACTTTTCCGCTTGAGCAGCGTAGGACGAGCAATTCTGACTGGTACACCACAATTTGTTTGCCTGAAGTCTTCGGAGAAATTCGAAAAACGAACAAGAGAAGACGAATCATTGTTCAGCATGACAATGTGAAATTGGTGGGTTTTACCTTGTACAGCCCTGAATTGGCATCCAATGACTTCTTTTTATTCCCGCACATCAAGAAAAAAATGCGTGGTTAACGATTTTCGTCGCTAGAAGATGCTGTTGAAGCGTTCAAAAACCATGTTTTGGAGCTGTCTTAATCGGAGTGGAAAAAGTGCTTCGACAATTGGTTTGAGCGCATGCAGTGTATAAATCATGCTGGAGAATACTTTGAAAAACAATAAAACCATTTTTGATTATAAATATTTGCATTTTCATTATTAGTCCAGAAATATATATAGCAGCCCTTGTATAAGTGATATCATGGCTCAATAAACAAGGTAGAGTTAGTTGAACAGCTAAATTTTTTCCCTTCGTTTGTTTTGTTATGTAGCTGTCAAACTTCGTTTAAGTTTGTGTATTTTTTGTTATGAAAAATTATAAATTCCAACAACAAACAAATTCATATGCATGGCTTGCAGTGAAGTCAACTTAATTCTTTTTGATTTTCTTTGACGTTTACTTTTTCATTGTTCTAACTAGAAGCTGTTTGTGGCTATAAACAGCACGTATGGATTTTTTTTGCTTTTTCATTTTCATGAATGTCAAAATCCATTCCTCATGAAGTAATTTTTTTAGCTTAAGTCTCTAAATTTGGTTAAACCAAATTCTCGTCTAATAGTTTGGAAATACTGGGTTTTCTTAAAGCAGTTACAGCAAACAATAATGAGAAGATTTCTAGTAGGCCGTTAAGAATGTTAAAAAACTGATTGAAATAAAATATATAAAATTTGAAACCATTTAAAAATAAAACCAAGCTTTATTTTGAGGATATAGCTGAACATTAAAAATTTTACATTCACAAAATATCAAGTCTTTTTCTTGTACATACACCATCGGAACTCAAATGCACAACAGTTATGGAAGGAGGTCTGTACCAATTGACAGAGGTGTCTGATTAAAAAAGCCCGTGATATAGTGACACCTAACACAGTTGAAAAGGTCGGTAAATTTATAACGCAGTTCTCTGCTAATAATTTACTTCTTACTGGCTTGTTTGTTGAAACTTAAAAAACATTCAAATGATATATGTAAATATATCATATGTAAATATCTGCTTTACTATTAAATGGGAATCACATAAATCTAGAAAAAAAGAGATATCCAATGTTTTAGATGCAAAAATGCCCAAATAAAATATGCCCGATAATATATTCACTGAGCTGTTTAAAGCGGTACCACCATTTTGGGTCACTGGTGATCTTAGCGACGAACTGAAAGGATTAATAATCAAGATAGCAAAGATACCTGAATGAGTGCAAGAACTGGAGCGGCAGCATTCCTCTTAACATGGTGAATAAGGTGATTGCAAACATATTAAACAAGCGACTGGCTGACGCTCTTGGCAACGACATCCGCAATGAACAAGCTGGCTTTCGTCCTAACCACTCTGGAATTGATTACATCAACAGTCTACACATAATCATTGTATCTGATATTCGTCGACTTTGAGAAGGTGTTCGAGACCCTAAACCATTTTGTCATATGGACTGCACTTCATTACAAAGCAATACCAAGAAAACTCGTATTTCTCGTTGTCTCCCTGAACAATAATGCAACCTGCCTCATTGTACACGAGGATATAACAAGCGGTCCCAATAATGTGAACGTTGGTGTTCTTCAAAGATGTCCATTATCGCCCCTGCTCTTTAATGTGGTCATTGACAACATTATGGCAAGTGGTATATTCTGGCGTTTAGTCAGCTGTCGCACAAATTCTATGACAAGCTGTTCAAATTGAAAGAAATGGAATCCGAAACAGAACTATGTGGTCTTAGAATAAACATACGCAAGACCAAGGAAATAAAAATTAATACCAAAAAAACAAACAACTTCACATTGCAAAAACAGCAGTTCCAAAGAAAACGTTGAAAACCATGTCATAAAGCCCATAAAATAAATCAATTAACAATAATGTATAAATTATGTATATTAAGTTTAGAAATAACATAATCGAATACAAAAATAAACTTTTAATTTTAATATAAACTTTTTTAAGTCATTTCTAATTTCAAACGTTCTCAAATTATTATAAAATCTGATTTTAATTTGGGACTAGTTGAGTACGCAGAAAATATTTTGAGCATAAATATAAACTGATTTCATAGCTTTTCAGTAATACAAAATATGAATTATTTCATAAATAATATGATTTTATTTTTATTTTATTTGAAAATAAAATAATGGAAGTTGCTGGAAGAGAATGGAAAAAAATATTGAGAAAGCAAAATAAAACGAAATATTAAAAATTACATTATGCAACTTTTGTCGCTGTAATCTTTCTAGATTCATCTTTAATATTGCATTTGTGTTTATATCGTGCAATTTTTATTGCAACAATTTGTATGGATATATACATTTGTTTATATTTTAAACTTCAAAATCAAAATTACGATAGAGAGCACAAGTCGAATTTCGAGTTTACATGTGTGCATAGTGTACACATTTTTGTACATAGATACGTAGCAGTACAGATAGCTACTTAACGGATATAATAAGTCTTAGCATGCAAGTGTTAAACTTTGGTTAGCACCAGCGTACTGCAATCTTCTGAGATTGTAATGAAATTAAACAAAAATAAATTAGTCAAGTGCGAGTTAGACTCACACACGTAGGGTTCCGTACTATGTTCAGTATAATTTAAAAATTTCAGTTGTTTATTTCTTTATGTCTTATGGGACACCCTTAAATTTTAAAATTAAAGTAATATTCGCGAAAATTGCATCATAATTAGAACACCCTTTAAATTTTAATATGTAATTCATTTTATAGCGGCCATGGTAATACACTTTCTATTAAAATATCAGAAGCCTACCTATTGCGGTTAACAAAATAAGGTAATATTCGTGAAAAACACGTTACTAATGGACACACTTCAATTTTAAGTATTTGTTATAGTGGCCGAAGTAACACATCTACTGTAAACATTTCAATAGGGTATCTATTACGGTTTATAAAATCATGTCACTGTCGGAACACCCTTTAATTTTATTATTCATTATAGTGGCCATGGCAACTTCCTTTCTATAAATATATTAAGAGTCTACTTATTGCGATTAAAAAATAAGTCACTATAAGTGAAAAACATGTCACTGTCGGAACACCCTTTAATTTTTAGTAATTGTCATATCGGCCGTGGCAACACATCTTCTGTACAAAATTTCAAGCGTCTACCTGCAAATCACGTCACTGGTGGAAAACCCTTTAATTTTTATTATTTGTTATAGCGGACATAGTTATACACCTCCTGTAAAAATTTCAAGATTCCACCCATTAATTTAAAACTTAGGATATATACATGCAACTCACGTCACTATTGGAACACCCTTTAATATTTAAGTTCAATTTTGTATACTTGTTTATAAAACAAACATAGTTTTAATTACAGTCTGCAAATTGTAAGTGGTTTCCTCTCACAGCTCAAAAAAAGACATAAACGTAAATAACACGTCACTTTTGGAACACCCTACGTTTTAGTATTTTTTGCTATTGTGGCCGCAGTTATATACTTTTGGTAAAATTTTCAAGAGTCTACCTATTATGGTTCAAAACTTAGGCCTTACACATACAAAGCACACCACTATCGGAACACCCTTTAATTTTTAGGTTTATTTTTTAGACTTGTTTATAAAGCGAACTAACTTTTAAATACTGTTTGTAAGAAATAAACACATATTCGTAAATAACACCTCTCTATCGGAACACCCTATAAGTTTTAATATTTTTTGCTATAGCGGCCATAGTTATACATCTTTGGTAAAATTTTCAAGAGTCTACCTATTATGGTTCAAAACTTAGGCCTTATACATGCAAATCACACTACTATCGGAACACCCTTTAATTTTTAGGTTTATTTTTTTATACTTGTTTATATAGCGAACATATTTTTAGTGTATGGCTCCTACAGCTGAAGAAATAAACACATATTCGTGAATAAAACCTCTCTATCGGAACACCCTATAAATATTTGTTGCTATAGCGGACAAAATTATACACCTTCTGTAAAAATTTCAAGATTCTACCTATTATGATTCAAAACTTAGGCCTTATAAATCAAAATAACACCACTTTCGGAACACCCTTTAATTTTTAGGTTTATTTTTTAGACTTTTATATAAGGCGAACTACGTTTTTATTACAGTTTGTAAATTTTTAGTGTATGCCTCCTACAGTTCAAGAAATAAACACATATTCGTGAATAACACCTCTCTATCTGAACACCCTATAAGTTTTAATTTCTTTGTTATAGCGGCCATGGCTATACACCTTCTGTGAAAATTTCAAGAGTCTACCTATTATGCTTCAAAACTTATGCCTTATACATGCATTTCACATCACTATCGGAACACCCTTTAATTTTTAGTTTTATTTTTTTATACTTTTTTATATAGTGAACTAAGTTTTAATAACTGTTTGTAAATTTCAAGTGTATCCCTCCTACAGTTCAAGAAATAAACACATTTTCGTAAATAACACCTCTCTATTGGAACACCCTATAATTTTTAGTATTTGTTGCTATAGCGGCAACAACTATACAGCATCTGTGAAAATTTCAAGAGTCTACCTATTACGGTTCCAGAGATAAAAGGCGCTGACAGACGGACAGACGGAGAGACATTGTAGCGAAAACAATAGGATTTCGTTTTTACACTTTGTGTACGGAACCCTAAAAAAGAAAAGATCTTCCATTTGCCAACGTTTTTCTGGATATCGCTCCTCTAAACTGTCGATAGAAGGGTTGTATAATTAAAAATATTTTATGTGTCTGATCACAATAAATTTAATTGTAACTGGTTCTATATAGGGTTTTTGGGTTTAAACATATTTTCAGGTTATGCACGTATTTTCGATAGATTCGCCATTGTTTCAATACGTTTTAAGAAGAATTTTCCTCTTTTCTCTAAACTAAAATAAACTGACATAGGGCTTATTTTAAGGCTACATGGAATCCCGAACTTATTATTACTTATTTGAAAGTTGAATGATTTTGAAGGATTTGTGTTACAAATAATAAATCCTCTCTCCCCTCTAGCCAACTACAGGCCCAACTATAATATGCATGAGCTAGCTTAAACCAACTTTAGCAACTGTGCCAATACATATAAATCATATGTGGCAAACTATAATGTACTTAACCAAACTTTGCTTAAGCAAAGTACGAAATCGATCGCACATTCCGTACGGAAACAGCTGTTTGTGCTTTGTGTTATATATATGTATGTACATTAATAAAAAATTGCAATGGAGAACGAAAGTTAACAAATTATTTCTAAATTTAATATAAAACGTTTAAAAAACAAGTTTCTATAAGAAACAAGGGAGGCGTTGTATTAAATACGTAATTAAAAAGAAAGAGCATTTTATTGTTTGTGAGCAAGCAAACCCAACCAGAGAAAGTTGTTAAAACTGGTTAAAATGAGAATTTATTGGTGTTTTGCACTGAAAAAATCACATTGTTTAACATTAGTAAATACAAAAGCGTTTAATTTTGAATGAGTTAACCATATTTTAATTTAAGTTTTTTGATAAGATATAGTTAAAAAGTAGCTAAAATTTGTACAATATAAAGTTAATGTATAATTAAATTAGTTTTCTTACGGTTCTTAGAATTAAGAAATAGTCATGAATTGTAACATATGTATATGTATGTGAAAATTCCGTACAAGCGTTTCTTATGAAAAAAAAAATCTAACATATTCATTAACAATGTTAACGGGTAGAGAAATCACTCAATACAATAGCGCTTGTTTAGAAATGCCATTACTGTCATAAGAGCCTTTTGTGTAAAGTTTTTTTTTCAACCATAAAACATAACTACTTTTATTTATTTTTCTAATATTAAAATTGATTTCGAATTTTACAAATTAATAATATGTAAATAAACTATTCATGCATACCCTATCATATCATTTTTTGTGAAATAAAACAAATAAATGTAACGTTTATTGCTTCAAAATTGTTAAATGAAAGCGTGATTTATATTAATCTAATACAAAAACTAATAAAAAATATTTTTTGTATTTAAAAAATAAATATTAATTCAAACTGACAAAATTTTTAGCTATACTTAAATATTTTCAGTGTATTTAATTTATTACACAATGTGACATAAATCTGCTTTGTTGAAAGTTGGCATGCTACTGATTGAACATTTTATATGTTTTGTTCTCTTTGTGAGAGTCTTGTTGAGATTGTGTGTGTGCAGAGAACTCTGAGGGGTTTGCGTGGGTATCTATGTTTATGAGTTTAGTGATGCACACTGCTGTATTTTTTAGTACTTTTGGACAAAATTACACAAACAGCATAAAATTTAAATTTAAATTAAATTTTTCTTTCGAAATTTTCTTAAAACTATTAAAAATAATTATTAATTTGCATATGAATGGTATTAGGTGTATAAAATATGTTTATTTAACACCTTTTTGTTAACAAATTTAATTTATTCAGAAAATAAAATATTATTTTGCAAAAGTACTAATAAAATAAATGTGAAACTGTGTCATAATAGTTTCTAGATTCATGTAAGTACATTGTAGCCACCTAAACGCCTAACTATAATATGCATAAGCTAGCTTAAGCCAACCTAAGCAACTGTGCAACTACATTTTTCTTTCTAAATTTTCTTAAAACTGTTAAAAATAATTAATAATTTGTATATGAATGGTATTAAGTATATAAAATATGTTTATTTAACAATTTTTTGTTAAAAAATCAACCAACCTGACTCAATAGCTACACATACAAAAACTCATGCCAGTTCGATGGATGATGGGAAAAGATTGGAAGTTAAAATTTGAAGCCCGAAGCAAGTCACTCAACTCCTGTAGACACTCACACACACACTTACATTGACTCCGACTGATGGCTTTGTCGAAGCTTTTAGCCCTCCCTCTTGAGGTCAATAAACCTCACCATGACATCTTCATAATGGTTTGAGATGTCCCAAACGCTGTACCTTACCTTCTCATTTTACGTTTTTGCCGCACTTACCGCTGTTTCTGAAAACCTATTCCATTATTCTAAATAAATTTCTACGCCTTAAATTCGGTTAAACATTACAATGGTTTTATTTATACTGTGATTTACAACAGCATCAAAAATGAATAAAAAAAGGAAATAACAAGAAGGAACTAGGAATGCAAAAATTATATAAAATTAATTTGTTATCTTTTTAAGATTCGAACGAAAATTAAATGCCAATTTAATAAAAATTACATATTAAAAAAAAATGTTTAAAATGTCGCTTAGGAATGAATGGCGGCTTCTTCTCTTTCCTTACAGGGTTCTGGAGAGTTTCTTTTTCCAAGTACAGCTCCTCTTCAGGAATGCCTGTCAGTTCGTGCTTTGTAGGTATATGTATGTTCGGTTAAGAGTAAGTACACAAAAAGGAGTAAGTTGCACTATATATATATTTTACTTTTTAATTTCCTATTTTTTTTTTCTTTTTAGGTTAAGGAAGACATATTTAATGGGCAACTATTCCCGAACGCGATAACGATATAAAAAAAAGGCCTGAGCTCACTCCTCTAAACGCGCACTCTCGGGCCTTATTCCCCGGAGGAATGATTTTCTATTTTACTGGACGAGAGTAACGTAATGTATTCCCTAATTATGGTTTAAATAAGAAAATATATATACATACTTTTACGTTTGTAATGTCCGTAGGTCGTCAGTATGGCGTGTCCGGAGTCAACGGCAAAAATACCTGGCACCGCCGGATGGCGATGCAACGCTGGCGTTGGAGCAGATGGTCCCTCGTTGGGTGTGACTGGCGCAGTGTGGCTTGAGGTTAGTTTCAAAAATTGTATTAAATGTTTTGGTTTAAGAATTTTCTTTTTATGTTGTTATTTAAATGCACTTTTTGTAAGTTTATTAGCACAGTTTCAAACTTGTGTTTGTCTTATTTTGCTATTGAGTTTCAGTCTGTAGTTTAACTTTTATATTTAAACTTGTTATTATTATCAAACTCAATAAAAATTTAATAAATTTTGAAATCAAATTTGTTAAATCACAAACGATTTTTACATTAATCAGTTTTCTTTGGCTTTTCTTGTAAGTATTTAAACATTAATTTTTTTCACGGGCCACTCGTCACACCTTCACTTCTTCCAAAAAATCAAAAAAAAGAGACCGACATTTTCATCTTGGCTTCCCAAGAAACCTCGGTGACGCCATCGATTCTAAAAAACTCCAAAAACAAAGTTATCCGGACCGCCAATAAATTCCTCAGCAATTTAAAGTACTAGGTCCCAGACATTTGTTTTTGTTTACTTTTAACTATATAGTCATCTTCTTCTACCTCACAGCTGACTGCACTGCCTTATCTTCGACTAGATAAAATATCCACAGGATGTACACGACAAACCCAACCATTCCTTGGATCCATCAGTGGATCCAGGATGGGAGGGAAGCTATAACACCAATTTGCACTATGGTAACACTAACCAAGCGGTAACACTGATTTAACTATAATACACCACTAATTTTACCCAGTTGGTCTGGCAACTCCAAGATACTACTTAAAAACACTACTGATGAATGGGCGAAACTACACAAAAGGAAACAAAGAATTACTACGCGTGTGCAATTGAAAAGATAAAGAAAGATATACAGTCATAAGAATGGACAAGTGTTTATTAAATTTTTGTTTAATTTATTAGATCTATCGACCTGATACTCATTAAATATTTCCTCTTCTTTTTCCAGGGCCAGAACATCAACAATCATTGGCAGACTACAAATTAAGTGAATAAGAAACTAAAAATTTCATCAATTTAAAATATCAAGGGCAGACATCGGAGCAAAGCGTTTTATTGTATTAACGGCGGCGGAAACCTTTTTCTTGCCGGCATACAGTCTCCTACACAAAGGGGTTAGTGATGAATTTAATATTGGTGCACATAAATAACCATTTTTTTTTTTTTTTTTAATTCTCTATTTAAAACAGAACAATGAAATACATAAGTGCTAAATAAAGCCAGTGGACAGTCAGTGAAACTCGGTCAAATTTACCAAAAGGTTTAAGTAAATCTTTACTTAACCGCCAAAATACTATTCTGAGTAAGCTTTTGGTTCTTATGAACGCTGCCTACCACAAATAGGATCTCAGGGACTAGAGTCACCAGAGATTTCAAAACGAATGCCTCAAATCTCTGGCGAGCAGTACCCCCGGAGATTACCTACAAAAAGGAAGAAATATAAGTTTTGAAATTTCCCATTACGCAACCCAGCAAACAAATCGAAACCAGGTAAGTCTACCGAAACTCCTGTAAATATTTTTCTATTAGAAGCATTGCTAACAGATTATTTAATTTCCAATCTTCATTATTATTATTTCATTAAGTAGATATACAGTCGAATTCGGTTAATCGCACGCCGGTAACAAAAAACGCTTTATTGAAATTATAAATTCTTTTAATCTCGTTGAGTTTCTAAGCCTTTAAATTCGCTTAAAGAGAAACTCGCTTAACTGCCAAATCGGTTAAGTGACCCAAAATTTGTTTTCTAAAAACACATCTTTAAACGAAGCGAACACAGCTTACAAATCATTTTGTATGTAACGGCGATGAAAAAGATAGCACTGTCTCATTTTAGTTATATTGTTTTGGTTGCAAATGTAAGTAAAAAAAAAAAAATGATATCAGTGCACATAACATATTTTATTCAGTGTATTTTCAGTTGTATTTTTGTATTATAGCTAAAAAGATTGATCTGAATTGAAATTGAATATACGACTGTTTTTTATGTCAAGTGCTCACTTCGTTTAAAAGAAAATTCCGGATAAGTGCAACATAAATAGTGTAATTTTTCAATTGGCTTAACTGGATTCGACTGTATTCATTATATTTTGATCTGTATACCTATGTTTTCATTAATTTACTTATTATATTATTTCTTTATTATAATATTTATCGTATAATTTATTTATTCATTATGTTATTTATTTAATTCCTCATTATTATATTTAATTTGCGTATTGTTCATGTATTAATTAATTATTTTATCCATTAAAGGTTTAACTTTATATTTATTATATTACTTAACTATTCATTTATTATATTATTCTAATATGTATAAATTAAGTATATAATTTTACTATTTATTTATTTTATTATTTATTATACAATTACAAATTCATTTATATTATTATTTATATATTCATTTCTTTAATATATTAACTATTTATTTATCAACTTAAATATTATTATTATGATTATTATTATTATTATGATTATTATTATTATTATTATTATTATTATTATTATTATTATTTCCATTATTATTATAATTATTATCATTTTTACTGTTATTACTAATAATTTTACTAATACTATTATTATTAATCTTACGATCATTATTAAATTCATTTTTTTATTACTTTTGCCACTCATATCAATAATTATTATTACCAATACTGTTATTAAATTCATATCATAAATTATTATATTATAAATCCAAAAAAAAAACGTAACGATGCATTTCTTGGGCCTAGAAATAGATTAGTAGAACCTAACACAACCGACGAGTTTAAAAGTTATCGACTTAAATCCCTGGCGAGAGATTCCCCCGCAAATGTTCTAAAATACATCATAATCGTTTTCCTATTATTTAAAAGAAAACACAAAGAGAACTTAAAATAAGAGAAAACCAAATCACACCGACCAAAACCTCCAAAAGATATTAAATCCATTTAAAAATTCTATACTTCATAGACTACCTTTTAGAACTTTTGAGCTTGCATTACAGGAACTACTTTTCTTACCTCTAATAATAATTACCTTATTACCAGGCAGTGAAACGAGAGGTGCACCAAAAAAATAAAATTTACTATTACCGCAAACCTATAAAACCTAGTGAAATGTTTTGTAACAAACAAAAAAATTTCATATCTACAATTCAAAATTATTCATCTTACTAAAGTCTCAATTTCTACTTTTCAGATTCTTAACTTAATTATTCCCACAATCAAGAATGTGACAACAAATCAATCATAGCTTGAAATAAAGCTGTCGTAAAAGCGACAAATTGGCAAAAAAAAAAAAAAAAAGAAGGAGACAAACGAAGTATTAATGTGAGTATTAGAACTTTTTGATACATTTATTATTATTTGTAGGAGTAGGTTCCCTAATTTTTGAAATCGTTTTTCGCGTCAGTTCTTGATTCAAAACTTTTCAATACGATAGCTCTTTTGAGACAGGGACGGATTTTCATTTTTATTATTTTGCGGCCTTACCAGTCAGAGAAGAATATTTACTTTATAATAAAAAGACTTGGCACTTTCAAGGAGACTTGTTATTCTTCGCATTTTCTGCGAAAATGCGTTGAAGTAAAATAAAAATAATCTTGCTTTAATCCTGCTGTAAGATGGCTCATTGGCATACGTTGTCGCCCTAGATGACTAACAACTTCTAGCCCTTAATGGCATAGTTCCCCAGGGTGTTTACGGGGTTGCATTATTAGAGTGGCAACGGTTACAACATGTAATCAGCTGGGAAGAGCAAGCGTCATGGATAAGCAAATATTGAAATTTGTCTCTGTGCCAATGATACAAAATTATATATATATCAATAAAAACAAATATTCTTTCCTGACAGGAATCACGCAATTCTATTAAAATGAAACCATTTTCTGGTCGAAAGAACTGCAATCTAAACAGGTGTACCGGGTAATGAAATCATAAACTAAATAGGTTGTTTTGCAAAAACCCTCAGACAGAAACGCTAGGACTAGAACCACCAAAGATATTATAGCTATTGCTTTAAATCTTTGGCGTGAAATACCCCCAACGATTTCCCCTGAAAATCTTCTACCTCATATAGGCTGTTCCCCACGGGTTTAACTATTCGGCATTTTATAAACTTGCGCGCGAGCTTGGCGTTAAAACCACTTCGAAAATCGCTCTGTTGAAAGTTTCTCTATAGACTTCCTGCCCTGGGATAAATTTAACGTAACGACAACGCGTGTTGTAAATCTTTTCGTTTCGTGCGTAAGCCTTATGTAATGACTCGCGTATTTTCTCGCGTATTAGAGACATTCGCTCGGATTTTGAAATTACCTCTAGCTCAGGGTCGTTCAGGCTTTTCAGCATCCTTGCTAACCTATACACACTTCCGTGGCCAATCATATTGCTGCCAAATAGCGCGAAATATGGCGTGACACCAATCGACGTCTGCACCGACGATCTTAGAGAAAATTCAACTTCTGACAAATGTTTATCCCATTCGGCCTGATCCCCCTGTAAATGTGAACGTATGGCAGACAGAATCGATTGGTTCACCCGTTCGGACGCGTTGGCCTGCGGCGAGTGTGTTGCTGTTCTAATATGTTTAATGCCGAAATTTTCTAACAAGTTAGCAAACTCTTTGCTGAGAAACTGTTTTCCGTTATCCGAGACTATTGTCTCAGGAGTACCGAATTTGTGGAAAACATCTGCAATTAAAAATTTAATTATATTTTTGGCGTTAGCCTTAGGCAGAGCTTTGAGTAAAACAAATTTAGTTAAGTGATCTAAAACGATAAAAATAAAACAGTTGCCATTCTTCGAACGCGGATACGGACCAAGGAAGTCTATGAAAATTCGTTGAAACGGACGGTCACAACTTGTTTCTGCCCCCATGGGTGGTCTAAGTGTTTTATTAGCAGGTTTGGTTTCCTTGCACACCTGGCAATTAACGACGAACTCGCGAACCTGAGTGTTTTGGTTTGGCCAATAAAAATACTCTTTTACCCTACGGAGAGTTTTTCCGACGCCTCCGTGCGAGGCTTGAGGAGAGTTATGTGACTTGTCTATGATGGACTTGGTCAATTCATGAGGAACCCACAACTTCCATGAGAAATCCTCATTCATGACTACCCCATCATAAGGTCGTACTCTCTTGTACACAAAACCCTCAACTACCTTCAAGTCAGGCAAGCGTTCAGAATTTGTTTCTATTGTAGAAATAAGTTCTAAATAATCACTTGACTTGAAAGCATCTGAGTCAAGATCGACCAGTCCTGCTACCTCTGCAGAGACTTCATCCATGTCGTACCGAGATAGGGTATCGGGTACTACATTTTGCTTCCCCTGCCTATGCTCTATAGTGAAATCATACGATTGCAGATGTAGACTCCATCGAGCTAAACGACCACATAGATCCTTATGTGACATAAGCCACTTAAGGCTGCTGTGGTCGGTAATCACGGAGAACGGCATTAGTTCTATGTAGGGCCTAAACTTCTTAATCGCCAGGACTACCGCTAGACATTCCCGCTCAGTAACAGAATAGTTCTTTTGCGCCGACGTTAGCTTGTGCGAAAAATATGCTATAGGGTGCTCCCCATCAGAATCATCTTTCTGGAACAGCACGGCTCCTATGCCTGTGTCAGACGCATCGCACTGAACGTAGAAATGTCTAGAAAAGTCAGGGTGATTAAGCAGTGGGCTCGAAGTCAGAGCTTTCTTGAGACGATCAAATGCAACTTTAGTTTCCTCCGAAAACTTGAATTGCTTACCCTTTTTCAGCGTTTCAAAGATTGGAGCCGCAATGGTGGCATAGTCTGGTATAAATTTTCTATACCAGCCTGTTGCCCCCATGAAGCTCCGAACCTGTTTTGCTGTCTTAGGATAAGCAAAACGAGTTATGGTTTCCACCTTAGCCGGATCAGGTTTTATTTTGCCTCCTCCTACTATGTATCCCAGATACCTTAACTCTTTAAAGCAGAATTTGGATTTAGCTACATTGATTGTTAACCCTGCTTCTGATAACTTACTAGCTACCCGTTTCAACAACCCCAAGTGTGTATTAAAATCTGGCGATACAATCAGAAGATCATCTAGATAGACGAAAACTCTATCACGAAGGGCCGCGGGGATCACTTTATCCATTAGACGACATAACCTTTGGGCCGCGTTACACAACCCAAAAGGCATGACCGTATAATGATAAAGTGGTCGTCCTGGTACCGTGAATGCAGTTTTCTCCCTACTAGATGGATCTAATGGTATTTGCCAGAATGCATCTTTCAAGTCGACACTTGATATATATATCGTATCTCCCAAACGACTTAGCAAACCCTCAATGTGCGGTAGCGGGTAGGCATCCTTGACTGTCAGTGCGTTGAGCTTACGAGCGTCCAGGCATAACCGGTTCTTCTCACCCCTTCTTACCAAAGTTACCGGGTGACTCCAAGGACTCTCACTAAGCTCAATTACACCAAGATCAAGCATCCTATCAAGCTCCGCGAACATAAGTTTTTGTACAGCCGGAGCGACGGGGTAATGGCGGTCTTTCACTGGAGTTGCATCACGGGTGTCTATTGTATGCATCTCTAAATGCGTCTTTCCTAAACCCTTTTTCGTATAGCAGGGAAACATCGATATAGGCATATCCAATTCCTGTTGCTGACCATGTGGCAAGCTATGAGTTAAGACATCTTGGGTACTATCCGTCTCCGTACAGAGACTAACTCCATTTGTCGTAAGACTTTCGATATTAGCAAATAATTTGAAAACCTTCATAAAATCGACACCCAAGAATAGCTCTCGACTCAGAGTAGGCACTAAATAAAACGTTATGACCTGCGTCGCTTGGCCAAACCTCACTTCAGCTCGCACCCGACCGACAATGTTGTGCACTGTACCGTCAGCTGTCTTGATAACAGTAGAAAAATCGTGGATTTTAAGACCAGCCTTTTCTACGAAATCAAGACAACCACGACCTAAGCACGTTACTGTGGCACCGCTGTCTAGCAGTCCTTCAATTTCGTGACCCCCTAAATTAATGCGTGAGTAAAGACGTGCGTCTTTACCCTCATATAGAGAAGCCGCAGAAATCTCGTGCCTTAGTTTTTTGCGAATTTTATAACGTTCCCGCGCCTTCTTAATCTTAGTCGATACCGTGCCGAAAATACGTAGCTTCGCCTCATTATATTCTTTGATACGAATATGCAAAG
Organism: Phasia obesa; assembly: GCA_949628195.1. Lineage (NCBI taxonomy): Eukaryota > Metazoa > Arthropoda > Insecta > Diptera > Tachinidae > Phasia > Phasia obesa. Next base: position 142,928,385 of record OX451215.1, on the reverse strand, counting down.
GTTTAAGCTCGCGTAACTTAGTTGTTTTACCTACATCTACACCTACTCTACTCTTACTTTCTAAAATTTTAAACTCACATTTGTGTTTGCCTATATGTGTGTTTGTAACTGGGCTTAGACCTCGGTCGACCGCGCCTCCCCAGTCCGAGACGGGTTTCGTGACCGGTTTCCCGTACATCTAGGACATTTCGGTGCAACTACATTTTCTTTACCGCACCTAAAACAGAATTGCCTAGTAATCGGCTCGGGACAATCCACAAAACTGTGACCAACAACCCTACAGTTCCAGCAGGTGTAATTGCTGGTGGAACGTATCCCATCCACCTCCAGATCGATCAGCGGCAAATCATCATCTTCGTTACCGATCTCGTTTACCCTTTGCACAAAGTTTGAGCGCTGTTGGTATAGTTGACGCTGACTGGCTAACAGATTTTCTGCCCTCCTCACTTCACGGCAAAATTCTGATAAGGTTCTCAGCTGCGCCGAGAACATCATTTGCGCCAAAGATGGTTTGAGATTGCCTCTCATAATTTCAACCAGCTGTTCCTCCTCATAGGGATTCACTTGCTGGTTGCGTAATTTAATGACCGCATTATAAAAGTCATCAAAATGCTCATTTGGCAACTGACGACGATTTAAAATCTTCATTTGTACTTGATATTCTTTCTCAAACTGGCGATATTGGGATAACAAAGCCTTTTCCAATTCGTCCCAAGTGGTGATGTGGACTATTTTCCGGTAGTCCCAATACCAATCAAGAGCTGGTCCTTCAAGTAACAGGTGGAAGCTTCGCAAAATGTCACTACTGGAACAGTTGTAATCTCTGCTTAGGGCTCTAACTCGAAAAATAAATTCTTGTACATTCATGGTTTTACCAGTGCCATCGAATTTAATACCCCATTTAGCCAATTTGTAAGGGTCTAAAGAATCGGGCCGATTAGGCAAAGACATAGCAAGGTAGTTCTGTTGTTGTGGATTTTGTGGCGGAAAAACTGGAACAGACCAGGCATCCTGTGGATAGCTTGGCTGACCGTATGATGGCATAATTTGTTGAGGCATTTGACTCGGTTGTGTTAATGCCGGTGGCTGCTGACATTGCACCTGACTTGGTGGTCTATTATATTGCAAAGTGTATGCCTGTGGTTGGTTCAGCCCTTGGATCGGTGGTTGACCATACGGCACTGAGTTTACTTGTGGTTGAACAAATTGTTGCTGTTGGGGCTGAACCGCGAATTGACCAGGGTTTGGTGATTGTTGACGTTGTTGCTGTAGACCCGACTGTGATGGACCAGCATTCACCTGCACAGCATGAGTTTCCCGTCGAGACTCGACAAACTGCAGAGCTGGTATCAAAGGTGGTGGTAACCCATATGTATTAGGCTGTTGTTGATGTTGAAAAGACCCAGTCACAGCAGAAGGCCGGGAACCAACTGGTGGCTGGGTGTACATGGCCTGTGCTTGGTTAGGCTGAGGTGTTATGACCACACTGTTCGAGGCAGTAACGGGGGCTGTACCTGCATCAGGTTTGTTAGCTGACAGAGATGCCAGAACCTCCTTTATCTCAGCTAGAGACTGCTGGATTTTGTTGTCAACTTCTTGCATCATTCGTGTCTGGCACAGACCAATCGACGCCTCTACGATCTGATGAATATCTCTGGCACCAGGCGACATAGCTGGTCTAGAGTTTGCGAAAGCGCTTTCCCGAACTTCTCTTCTAATGTTTTGTGCTGTAACGCTGAAAAAGGCAGGCGATACCACAGTCTGGTCCCCATTTTCTGAACTAAATGATAAATCGTGTGGAGTTAAGGTTGAAAAAATCGGATCATTCACAGTGGTAAACGTTGTGGAGGTTCTTGTTGCTGTTGTTGTAACACCGGACGACGTGCTTACCAAAGACGAAACTGTGGTGGTGGTCTGGGTATCCGTGCAGCAAGTTACCCCTGTACTGGTCGACGGCATATTGTTGGTCTCGGACAGCATTCTGCTTGCACGCCGAGTCAATACCATTAAGACGAAAAATTTATAAAAAGCAAATACGTATATTTAGATAACGAATAAGAATAACCTTTAGCGATGGTTAACCCCTTTTCAAGAAAGAACGATAAATAAAAAGGAAAAAAAAATGGTTTTCAAAACTAAAAGGAATGAAATAACTAAAAAAAAAAAAACAAATCGATTCAATTGGTTTGCAAAATTAAAAGCTTCTCAGCTGTTAACTTTTGTTTTAACAAAATTCAATAATTTTTTGATAAGCGGCAGTATTGCGGATAAACGATAAAATTTAAAAAGGTAAGGTATTAGTTTTATTGTGTGCGTGTGTTTTTCTTTTGAACTTTATAATAATTGTGTCACTAGTTTTTTTTTCAGAAGTTTATAAAACGGAAATATAAAGGTTTTTCTTTATATTCATGATTAAAAAAAGGAAAATTGGAAACAGCTACTAACGAAACCCAGAAGAAAATTGAGCTGCAACTATCAGTAGAAATGAAGCTTTCCATACTTGACGGACTGGCTGCAACCTTCTTAAGGACTTAAACTGTATCGGGAGCAAGACCCAAAAAAAAAACAGGTGAGTGACATTCTTTCGTAACTATTTCTAATGCTATTGATTACTCTACAATGTAAGGATAAAAAGGTACCACTAGCCTTTACCTTCAACTTGAGCAATTAAACCTCTGTTTATTCACTTTATCATACCATTTAAATCTAAGTCTCAAGTTGAACAAAAAGGTCAGAGGTATATGAATCTAAAAATTGCCTTGACTCCTTCACCCATCCAAAAATGTCGCTACGCGATACAAGATCCTACGTCTTTGTAACCGGGACTTACATATTGCTGAGCGAAGGATATCAACACTATTTAAAAGATTCACCTAAACTATAGAAACTAGCTGGAATTTATTTTCCGCTGGTTAGCACAGCAACGCGTTAGGGAATCTTACATACCTAACGGGACATGTACTTCCCAGACACAAAAAAAAGAAAAGAAATAAAATGAAGAAAAAAATCAGATTAACAGGACTTGCTTCGGGCCCCACGTTGGGCGCCATTTTGTAATGTGCAGATGTCGGACTGTGCAACAGATGTTGGGGATGTGGCCAGATTGTTGGCGGCACTGGCATGCTGGCGGATGCTCCGGCTCGAGCTCGCCGTATTGGTGGGGTTCTTGCCAACCAACCTGACTCAATAGCTACACATACAAAAACTCATGCCAGTTCGATGGATGATGGGAAAAGATTGGAAGTTAAAATTTGAAGCCCGAAGCAAGTCACTCAACTCCTGTAGACACTCACACACACACTTACATTGACTCCGACTGATGGCTTTGTCGAAGCTTTTAGCCCTCCCTCTTGAGGTCAATAAACCTCACCATGACATCTTCATAATGGTTTGAGATGTCCCAAACGCTGTACCTTACCTTCTCATTTTACGTTTTTGCCGCACTTACCGCTGTTTCTGAAAACCTATTCCATTATTCTAAATAAATTTCTACGCCTTAAATTCGGTTAAACATTACAATGGTTTTATTTATACTGTGATTTACAACAGCATCAAAAATGAATAAAAAAAGGAAATAACAAGAAGGAACTAGGAATGCAAAAATTATATAAAATTAATTTGTTATCTTTTTAAGATTCGAACGAAAATTAAATGCCAATTTAATAAAAATTACATATTAAAAAAAAATGTTTAAAATGTCGCTTAGGAATGAATGGCGGCTTCTTCTCTTTCCTTACAGGGTTCTGGAGAGTTTCTTTTTCCAAGTACAGCTCCTCTTCAGGAATGCCTGTCAGTTCGTGCTTTGTAGGTATATGTATGTTCGGTTAAGAGTAAGTACACAAAAAGGTGTAAGTTGCACTATATATATATTTTACTTTTTAATTTCCTATTTTTTTTTTCTTTTTAGGTTAAGGAAGACATATTTAATGGGCAACTATTCCCGAACGCGATAACGATATAAAAAAAGGCCTGAGCTCACTCCTCTAAACGCGCACTCTCGGGCCTTATTCCCCGGAGGAATGATTTTCTATTTTACTGGACGAGAGTAACGTAATGTATTCCCTAATTATGGTTTAAATAAGAAAATATATATACATACTTTTACGTTTGTAATGTCCGTAGGTCGTCAGTATGGCGTGTCCGGAGTCAACGGCAAAAATACCTGGCACCGCCGGATGGCGATGCAACGCTGGCGTTGGAGCAGATGGTCCCTCGTTGGGTGTGACTGGCGCAGTGTGGCTTGAGGTTAGTTTCAAAAATTGTATTAAATGTTTTGGTTTAAGAATTTTCTTTTTATGTTGTTATTTAAATGCACTTTTTGTAAGTTTATTAGCACAGTTTCAAACTTGTGTTTGTCTTATTTTGCTATTGAGTTTCAGTCTGTAGTTTAACTTTTATATTTAAACTTGTTATTATTATCAAACTCAATAAAAATTTAATAAATTTTGAAATCAAATTTGTTAAATCACAAACGATTTTTACATTAATCAGTTTTCTTTGGGTTTTCTTGTAAGTATTTAAACATTAATTTTTTTCACGGGCCACTCGTCACACCTTCACTTCTTCCAAAAAATCAAAAAAAAGAGACCGACATTTTCATCTTGGCTTCCCAAGAAACCTCGGTGACGCCATCGATTCTAAAAAACTCCAAAAACAAAGTTATCCGGACCGCCAATAAATTCCTCAGCAATTTAAAGTACTAGGTCCCAGACATTTGTTTTTGTTTACTTTTAACTATATAGTCATCTTCTTCTACCTCACAGCTGACTGCACTGCCTTATCTTCGACTAGATAAAATATCCACAGGATGTACACGACAACTGTGCAACTACATTTTTCTTTCTAAATTTTCTTAAAACTGTTAAAAATAATTAATAATTTGTATATGAATGGTATTAAGTATATAAAATATGTTTATTTAACAATTTTTTGTTAAAAAATTTCATTAATTCAGAAAAAAATTATTATATTGCAAAAGTACGAGTAAAACATATGTGCAACTGTGCCATAATAGTTTTTAAATTCATGTAAGTACATTGTAGCTACCTAAAAGTCTTCAATAAGTTGCTTCAACATTTGACAGACTTTTCGTTAATTTTTTGACATTAGCTTAAGCCAGCTTATGCATATTATAGTTGCGCCTTAATGAAGAACTGCAGCGACAAAAGTTGCATAATTGAATTCAGCACTAATAACATTACATTTTTCATTTTCAAGTTGAGAATCTCAACTTGCGGTTTGATAAACAACTCTCGCGTCGTTGTCATTATTTGTTAAGGGCGATCAGGCCTGATTCTATTTAATTCACTACCACAGTTTTGCGTCTCACTCTTGCATTTGCTATTGCCTCGACTAACTGTTACGAGTTACAGTTTTTGGTGGTTTTTCCATTAATCACATGCATTCGTATATGTTTGTTGACTGTACATACATACATACATACATACATACATACATACATACATACATACATACATACATACATAAGTATAAAATTGTACTGTATGTTTTATGTGAAAATGTAATGTTATATTAAAAAAGAAAAAACACAATTTGTTGGATCTGCCTACTTATGTACATACTTATAAAGAAAATCTACAAAGCAATATATGAAAAAGGTTTTAAAAACACAACTTGACGAGAGGATACACATTAAAAAAAAGTAGCTGAAAGAACCTGGTGAAGACCAAATAAATACTAAAAATTTACTTGATATTAAGTAACTGTTGAGTTCGCACGGCGTAATACAAACTTAAGAGCTACACAATATTAATATTAAAACATTTTACTTTTGCTTAAATATGCACGTTTTGTTTATTAAGTATTAATTTGCGTATGTATATCGCGCTTTAAAACAACTTGTTTCCACCGTGTCACAATAAGAACTGCTTCTTTTACTTTAAAAAATGATCTTTTGATTTTAAATATTTTACAAATAAGAGACTACCGTTATTAAGTGGAACATTAACAAATTTAGTACAATTTAAATAAATATTTAAATAGAGTAAATAAGGACAACGATGGAATGAGAAAATATGTAAAATAAGGAATTTGTGTTTATATACATATATGTTTGTTTGTATGTACGTAAATTACAATAAAATACAAAATGCAGTGGCGGCGGTAAAATTCCCCCCATCGTAAGCGAATTAGGTGTCGATGAACTTGCCATCCTTCTTACCGACGTCTAAGACTGCTATTTTTGCCACGGGCCTCTCATATGTACTGGAATTTGTTTTGATCGCGACACGTCGAACTTGACCATCTTTTGCGGGAAAAACTTTTGTTATAATGCCCTTTGGCCGACTTATGAAATTTTGTATACACATAATATACGAATTTGTGTCGAGACTATGTGCCACTTCAATATGTAGTGCTCGCACTGTCAGGCAAGTAAACAGTACACCCCATCTTTTTTCCTGCCAACGGTTACATATAAAGGGCCAAAAAAGTCAACACCAACGTAAGTAAATGGACGTTCAAAACTTGCTAGTCGAGCTAGTGGCAAACAGGCCATTTGTAGTAGTTGGGGCGCAGCTGCTTCGTTTTTACAAAATTGACACTTCCGTCGAACAACTTTATAGAGAGCTCTTAACTTAGGGATATAGAAATATGACTTTATTCTACAGATCACTGCTTCGTGCATACAATGATGGTAATTTTCATGATAATATCGGACTACGAGAAAAATTATATAGTGGCCATGAGGTAAAGCTATCGCTTGATTGCAGCTTAACATGTTTGCTCTGCCACAAGTCCGAATTAAACCATCTTCGTCCAGAAATACGTTGAATTGCTTCAATTGACTGCTTCACTCGATCTCTTTGCAGTTCTGCAGACTCCATATCTCATCAGAAAATTCGCTGAGTTGCGCGCATTTAAATAAGATATTTTTGGATTTTCTGATACGTTCAAATAGATTGTCGTCTTGTATTTTGAAGCCGTGGAGTACAGACTTTACTTTTTCTATATAAAACAGAGACAGGGCTAAGGCTCTATAGAGTCGTCTCCAACATGAGAAATATTCGAAATTTATAGAGAAAGTTTTAAGCAAATCGATATGCAAAAACGATTACGTATTTCTTCATTATTGGGGTTACCTAAATCTGCAGATTTTTGCCATTCACTTTTATTGAGCTTCAGAAACTCGGGTCCTGTAGTCCACATATCGTTGTCTGTTGGGCCTACTTTTGTAGCAAAATCAGCAGGATTTAAATTTGTTGGAACCCAATTCCACTGGGTTGTGTCAGTTGATTCCCAAATTTCACCGACTCTTTACATTACGAATGCCTTGAAGTTTTTCAGATCCATAGACAACCATTTTAAAACCTTCTTGGAATCGGACCAAAAGAAGCGTTCTGAAAAACGAAGCCTTGTAGCACTCTGGATTTTCGTGGTTAAACGGGAGCCTAATAAAGCTGCTTGCAATTATAATCGGGGTATTGACATAGGCTTTAGAGGAGCAACCTTTGACTTAGCTGCAACAATCGACACTTAGACGTCATCATTACATTGAACTCGAAAGTAGCTTACGGCTGCATATGCATTTTCGCCTGCATCAGCGAAAGTATGCAGTTGTACATCAACAGTCATTCTGAGAAGTAGCATCTAGGTATAACTATAGATGATATTTTGCTCAAATTCGAGGGCCACAAATGCCATTTTACACATAGCTCCTTTTTAAGTTCCTCGTCCCACTTTGTGCCTGAGCGCCACACATCTTGCAGTAAAATTTTTAAGCCAATTGTAAAATGTGAGACAAGTCCGAGTGGATCAAATATAGACATCAGAACTTGAAGGACTTCTCTTTTAGTGGGAACCACATTCGCTTGAAACACATCTCTTTTAAGCCTCGAGAATCTGAAGTTATACCGAAAAACATCATTATTGGATTCCCAATACATACCGAGATTTTTTCCACCGCTCTAAACAAATTTCTTGCGGCTGATTCATCGTCGCATAAATGTTGCCTAACTCAAGTAGAGTTTGTAGACCAATTTCTGATGTGGAAACTTCCAGAAGCGTGGATCATCTTAACGTTTGTCGCCAGTTCAAGGGCCTCTTCTTCTGAGTCGACGCTGTCGATAAAATCGGGATTCACCGTTCGACTTTGCTGCTGCATCCCACACTAGACGTATGTTACCTGGATTGTTAGAATTAAGTGCTACAAAAATTGGGAGATACCACGTACGACCGGGCTATGAATATACTTCTGAGCCCAACACCTTTCTTGCGTAGCCTTTAAGCAGAAGTTTATCAATTTGAGCTTGCATGTTTTGCTGTAGTTGTGGATCCTTTATAAACTTTTTCTGCAGACACTTTAATCGACCTCGTAACTATCGGGCAACGATGCTTGTTTATTTCTCCAAAGCAAATTTACCTCAAATTGTTGTTCTTTCTTTACAGCTGTACTCTGAAGAATCTGCATGGCTTTTTCATCTTCGGCTGATAAAATATTTTTCTCCTGAGAGACTTCTAGGGTAAAATACTCTTTTACTTCATCGTGAAGCTCCTTATAACGATCATCGCACTTATGTATGAATGTTTAATGAGGCTGATTTTTCGGAAATTTTTCCACCACCCTGCAACGTCCAGCCTAAGCGTGTTTTTGTTGCTATTGGTTTCCCACGGTCACCTTCTCTTATTTTCATCGGGACTGCCACTCTCCAATTGTTGAGCCCAATCAAAATCATTGGTATATGATCATTTGTATATGATTTTACTGGTAGGCCTTTGAGATACGGGTTAGCTTTTAATATTTCAGCAAAATTCAGAGACTGAATGGGTAAATCAAGGTTTTTAACTGTATGGACGTCGTATAAAGAGAATTTGGATTCAGCTTGCACGCTAGAAACTTTCAGGTTAATTTTCATTGAATCATCCTCAGACCATTTAGTATTGCCTGTCCATCGTAGCTCTAGAGGTTCACTCTTACCTTTTAGTCCCAGTTTGTTAAAAAATGTTTGCTCCATTACAGTCACTGATAGCCTTCATCCAAAAACGCGTATGTGTCTTCAAAGCCACCATTAAAGTAAACACGGATTGGTAGTATTCTGAAACACGATCTCTCTTCAATACTATGTACATTTACTATTTCTCTTCGTTCGGGCACATTAGCATGCTTGTGCAACAATAATACCACATTGTTTGTTTGAGAAACATTAACGACGATGAAGATTTAGACACTGACGGCACAATTTATTTTCTTTTACTAAATTCCATTTAGCATCTAAATTTAATAATGCGAACTCACCACAAGTCTGGATTTTATGAGCCTCGCTTTTGCATGAAAAACAAATTGGCTTATTTGTGCTACTTTGATGCGTATTCACTGAACCACTTTTCTTACACATTGCTGGGGATACTACTTCATCTATTTAAAAATCAAACGCATTTAAAAAAATATGATACATACATATATTCTTAATATTAAAATATATTATGTTACAGTCATGATTTTCATTTTCACAGAAATATTGAAATTTTTTTTTTTAATTTTTCGAAAATTGTTTGTAAAAATATGTTTTTGAAAATGTTTTGTAAAATTTTATTTGAAAATTTTTAAAAATTTTTTTTTTGGGGAAATATCGTTTTGAAAACGGTTTGTAAAGTTTTTTGTAAATGTCTTTTTGTTAAATTTTGACCCTGTGGGTCAATTGGCTACCTATATGTGTATGGCCCTTCTATAAAGGTCTTTAATACAAATCAAAGCAGAAAACCCCTACCAACCTAAAAACAAACAAAAGTCGCCCCTTGCAGGGGGTTATTGACCCCCGAGATCTGTATGCACTCCTTGCGATCTACCTGGCGCGGTCTAATATTTATTTGACAGAAAAGCAAAAGAGAATCATTAAGCCCACAAAAATTAAAAAAATATAGGTGGGCGTGGTTTTTGACCCGCAGCCTCCAAAGGAATGATCCGATGAAACTATGCTTGACAGATTGGTGTGCTTAAATTTTTTGTATCTCTTCTGGTGCCTTGGCAAATGACATTTCAACCCGAGCACGGATAGACGGACATCGCTTAATTAACTTCTCTATGTATAAGGATCCAGAATATATATACTTTATGGGGTCGGAAATGAAAAATGTAGAAATTACACACGGAATGACAAACTTATATATACCCTTTCTACCTGTGGTGAAGGGTATAAAAATATTATGGCAATTATTGTTGTTTGACAACTTACTATATAAAATAATAAAAAATCAGCTGTTCGAACGTCTTTCAAGTAAACATGTGTTACGCACATGGATGTAAATAATATATGTATGTATGTGTAAGTTTGAATCTGTATCTAACTTATATGTATGTATATTTGCATGTGTATGTTTACTTATTCCTCATAATGGGGGTGGTAAATTAGAGCATTTCTATGTTTTTTGGTCACTACGATTCTTACCTAACATTTCATTCATAACAAAACTCTGTTGAAAATACAAGAGTGTGGACTGGAAAGTTGGAAATGTTGGAGCATGCTTTCTAATTGTGATACACTGGAAGGAAACAAAAACAGATTTCCATATTCGCAAATACCAGGGATGGTAAATGAAATTTGAATTGTATCCAGAAGCTTTAAAAATTTTACTTTTCTGACTAAAAAATAGAATAATGTCTTTTGAATCTTTTTACATTTTCTTTTTACTCATTATATATCTCGTATAAAATGTGCCAAAACAAGTTTTTAAATCTCTTAAAACAAGATACCAATTTTTTGTTTAGTTTCCAAAATAAAAAGCCTGCAATGAAGATAAATTTTAAAAAGTTATTTTTTCGGAAAGTGATGATTTCTTTAACGCAATGCCATTGATTGGCTCCTTCGCACCAGCGTATTAATACTCAATTTACGTAACTTCTATTGTTAAATTACTGCACTTTGTATTATTACTTTAGAAAAATTGCAGCTTTGTGCATATTTAAGTGAAATACGTTGTGCTTATAACGAGACCAGGTGACGTAATAAAACTTAATAGGAAAGCACTAAAAATTACGATTCCAAACGCAAAATCTCAAAAATTAGTTCAGCGATCAGTAGTGAAAATTATAAATAATGAATATTTATGCATTTAAATATTCATTAAATTATTTCATAATTTAAATATTAATTATTTAGCATTTACTGCCTCTATTTAATAAAAACACTTTTTTTGTAATGTATATTTATTGTAAAATATTTAATATAATTAACACTAAATAAACAAAAAGTTGATATATGTATATTAATTTTATACGTAGTCCCTATATGGGCGTCTTAAATATAATCAGAATTCATATTTTAGTATTTTTAAATCTATATACATATGTTTTGTGATATAATATAAATAATATTAATTTTATATATATATATATATATATATATATATATATATATACATATATGTATATTTTGGTTGTAATGAAAAAGTTTCAAATAAAAACCATTACTTTTTAACCGACTTAAAAAAAAGAAGGAAGTTATCAATTCGTCTGAATGTTGCTTTTTTATGCTTGTGCGCGCAGAACTCAGTCACTTCTGAACCGATTTTAATTAATCCTATTAGAAAGGATATGTTTACAGATTCGTCCCATTTTAAAATAAGGTCAGAATTTTAAAAAATAAAGGGTGTCCCCATGCAATATACATGTTTTTTACGTGAATTATTAACCGTAAAGGGCACCATTTTAAAAACTGCGTATCACTATAGCTTCAAATAACAGAAAGTAATAAAAAAATAAACTTAAAAATTAAAGGGTGTTCCAATAGTTGATGTAATTTGATGTATATGATTAAGAACCTGTATATCTAAGTCCGCTATAACAAGTAACAAAATTTAATTTTGGAAACTAAAGGGTGTCCGCATTATTGATGTAATTTGACCTATCTGACCCCATCTTTTGAACACCGTTGTAGACAATCACTTAAAAATTATACAGAATCTCCACTACTATATCCGGTATAATAACATGTATAAATATTTCAAATTATAAATTAAAGGGTGTATCAATAGTTGATGTAAATTGATGCATATGGCCCAACTTTTGAACCGTTGTATAATTAAATTTGATATTTACAAAGAATCTAAGCATTTATAATGTAGAATGTCCTTTAGAATAAGTCCTTTTTAATAAGGGTTTAATTTAAAATTGTACATTAAAGGGTGTCCCAATAGGTGATATTATTTAACCTATATGGCTCTGACTTTGGAACAGTCACTTTTTATTACTGTGTCAGTTATAATAAGTGTAAAAAAATAAAGCGTGTCCTCCTATCTGGCGTAATTTGTCGTATATGGATTTATCTCCTGAACCGTTATGGATAGACATTTGAATATACCGAACGTATATTTCTATGTCCTTTATAGCAACAAGTATACAATTATTTGATTTGGGTACTAGTTCTTACTTCCTTTTAAATTTTTATTTTAGAATTGATGTCCATATATCTGTTTTGAAGTCGGTTTTTGTTTGCAAGAATTATTAAGTAAAACACTTGCACTTAGTTTTTAAGAATTCAGGTTTATTTTCATATACTTATTTTATTTAAATAATTAAGCTTTTTATATTTAATTTAGTTCATTTCTATTTACGTTTCGTATTTTAATTAATAGAGATTACTTATAATTAGTTTACATAATATGATTTAGCGACCTTCTACGACTTGCTCTCTTTCTCTACTCTTGTGTCTTGCGACACAATATATTCTTATTTCATCGAGTTTGGAACCACTATCAGTTAATTGTTGGGGCGTTTGTGCAATTTCACAAATTAAGTAATCCTCATAGGAATCTTTTTTGAGTATTTTCCTTACTGCTTTGGTCCATTCGTCCTGTGTTTGTGCCTTACTCGCCACACTCGCGTGGCGAGTGTGGCGAGTTGCACAGAGCTATGCCCTGATTTAAATACAAATGAAAATTCAGCATCTAACTACTCTGAGTGGTGTTTTAGTTGTAAACATCATTTATTTAACCAACCAATCTCAGATAAAGGAATAAGAGAAAAATTTTATTCAATCATCTATCGTCAGTTAGTGGGAATAAAATCTAGCACATAGAATACGTTATACTTTGACGTATTCAAATGAGATCAAAGTAAGGACGGAAGAGGTTGACACAATAAGTACTTTTTTGACGAACATTAAATCAGGAAAGGAAACACTTTGTTCTCTATTTCACTTTATTTATTTTGTTATATTTTATTTTTGCTGCTACTCTTCACAAAAACTTATTCAAAACAAAGAAAAAACCCATTGAGAGCTATCAAACTGCACAACGTACGTCAAAAGTTGATCAACTTTGCGTTGACGTACTGATTGTGACAAGGCTCACAGGCTCATAAGAAAACCTGTATTTCAACTTACTTCTCCATTGACGTCTCATAACGCATGACGGATTCTGTGTGCCCCGGTCTTTACCTTTGGCTTAATATTGTTTCTTTATTGTTTACCACCTTATATTTGCTGTTCCTTCAAGCAAACCTTCGTTTAGCGATTATACCTATTTTCGTTTATTTGTTTTGCACCTTTCTTAGTTGATATTAATCTAGTATTAAACCAAACTTTGCAATGTAAACATGTTTGCGCGGTGTCCTGCGATTTTAAATATTGAATATTATTTTTCTTTAAAATTAATCACTTAATTTAAAAAAAAATTAACTTAGAGAGAATTAAACTAACTTTAAGCTGACTTCAAAATTTCACTTGCAATTATAAATAATGTTCAAAACTAAATACCTAAAAAATAATATGTCGCACGAAATAAAGACGACAATTGGCCAGTTATAATCAAGCATACCCAACCAGAAAAACTTATTAAAACTGGTTAAAATGAGAATGTATTGGTGTTATGCACTGAAAAAATCACATTGTTTAACATTAGATAAATACAAAAGCGTTTAATTTTGAATGAGTTAACCAAATTTTAATTTAAGTTTTTTGTTAAGATAGAGTTAAAAAGTATTTTCTATGACATTGTATTAAGAATGTTTGATAAATATTTATGTCAGTTTAAAAAAGAAGTTAAAAATTTCCCTGGATTTTTTATCTAATCCTTATAAATCCCGCAATTTCCGAGATCTATATTGGCAAACCTAGTGACAACACTCTACTAAACAGAGCTTATAATATGGTTTAAATTTAGAAATGGCAAATTTCTATCTGTTTAGCAAATACGTTTTGACATACATACATATGTATGTACATTCAAATGTTCTCTTCTACTAAGTAAAATTTGAACGTGAGATAATGTAAACAGGATTTAGCAACATCCTATTTGCCCATCCATATGAAATCATGGGAGCAGTATGTGCTAAAGTGCAGATATATACATACATACATATATACTACAGATATATACTACATATGTATGTAGTTAATGTTTTAAAAATCCAGGCAATATCCGTTCTATAAAAATTTATGACGTTTTGTTTTGTTTCATCCAAATTTGACAATTTCAATATGTACAGAAAACAAGTAAAAGTGCTATATTCGTCCGTGCCGAATCTTCTATACCCTTCACTACGGTTATTTTATTTATACAGACATGTACAGCATTATCCATATTATTGACTCTTTACATAAATTAAAATAAGTCATATGAGAAAAAACTCATTATTCATAGTTTAAAGAAATAGAAGACAGCGGCGACGAAGCTAAATGAAAACAAATTTCGTTGGCTAAAATTGTCGCCGTGTTGTCAGCTACTTAATGATATTGAAGACGACAGCTACATCGTAAACTCTGACATTGTTGTAGAAATACTAATTTTGCTTTTATAAAATTAAATAACTTTTTTTAAAAATTATAAATATTTCCTTCAAAACTTTTTGTTTGTATATGAATTTGTAATTTGCAATTTTGTGACATTTTCTTTTGTTGAGTAAAATAGAAATTATCCTAAGTTGACTACAGCCACAACGGTGGTCGTGTAGCCATCTAGTTTTGCTGGCTTTAAAATAATCGTTTACCTTTAAACGTGTGTATTTTATTTTTGACAGTTTGTAGTCGGTATCTTGATGTTGACTATGTTTTAAAACAGAGATCTCATCTATTTAAAAATCAAACGCATTTAAAAAAATATGATACATACATATATTCTTAATATTAAAATATATTATGTTACAGTCATGATATTCATTTTCACAGAAATATTGAAATTTTTTTTTAATTTTTCGAAAATTGTTTGTAAAAATTTTTTGTAAAAATATGTTTTTGAAAATTTTTTGGAAAATTTTTTAAAAATTTTTTTTCGAAAATTTTTTTGTGGAAATAACGTTTTGAAAACCGTTTGTAAAGTTTTTTTAAATGTCTTTTTGTTAAATTTTGACCCTGTGGGTCAATTGGCTACCTAACGAGTGATTTTTTAAGAGCTTGAGAACTTTTTTTTTAAAAAAAACGCATAAAATTTGCAAAATCTCATCGGTTCTTTATTTGAAACGTTAGACTGGTCCATGACATTTACTTTTTGAAGATAATTTCATTTAAATGTTGACCGCGGCTGCGTCTTAGGTGGTCCATTCGGAAAGTCCAATTTTGGGCAACTTTTTCGAGCATTTCGGCCGGAATAGCCCGAATTTCTTCGGAAATGTTGTCTTCCAAAGCTGGAATAGTTGCTGGCTTATTTATATGTGTATGGCCCTTCTATAAAGGTCTTTAATACAAATCAAAGCAGAAAACCCCTACCAACCTAAAAACAAACAAAAGTCGCCCCTCGCAGGGGGTTATTGACCCCCGAGATCTGTATGCACTCCTTGCGATCTGCCTGGCGCGGTCTAATATTTATTTGAAAAAAAAGGGCAAAACAGAATCATTAAAGCCGAAAAAAATTAAAAAAAAAAACGTGAAAAAAATTTAGGTGGTCGTGGTTTTTGGCCCGCAAAGCCTGCAAAGGAATGATCCGATGTTGCTGAATTGCAATCCCAAAATTTTCGAAACTATGCTTGACAGATCGGTGTGCTTAAATTTTTTGTATCTCTTCTGGTGCCTTGGCAAATGACATTTCAACCCGAACACGGATAGACGGACATCGCTTAATTAACTTCTCTATGTATAAGGATCCAGAATATATATACTTTATGCGGTCGGAAATGAATAATGTAGAAATTACACACGGAATGACAAACTTATATATACCCTTTCTACCTGTGGTGAAGGGTATAAAAATATTATGGCAATTATTGTTGTTTGACAACTTACTATATAAAATAATAAAAAATCAGCTGTTCGAACGTCTTTCAAGTAAACACGTGTTACGCACATGGATGTAAATAATATATGTATGTATGTGTAAGTTTGAATCTGTATCTAACTTATATGTATGTATATTTGCATGTGTATGTTTACTTATTCCTCATAATGGGGGTGGTAAATTAGAGCATTTCTATGTTTTTTGGTCACTACGATTCTTACCTAACATTTCATTCATAACAAAACTCTGTTGAAAATACAAGAGTGTGGACTGGAAAGTTGGAAATGTTGGAGCATGCTTTCTAATTGTGATACACTGGAAGGAAACAAAAACAGATTTCCATATTCGCAAATACCAGGGATGGTAAATGAAATTTGAATTGTATCCAGAAGCTTTAAAAATTTTACTTTTCTGACTAAAAAATAGAATAATGTCTTTTGAATCTTTTTACATTTTCTTTTTACTCATTATATATCTCGTATAAAATGTGCCAAAACAAGTTTTTAAATCTCTTAAAACAGGATACCAATTTTTTGTTTAGTTTCCAAAATAAAAAGCCTGCAATGAAGATAAATTTTAAAAAGTTATTTTTTTCGGAAAGTGATGATTTCTTTAACGCAATGCCATTGATTGGCTCCTTCGCACCAGCGTATTAATACTCAATTTACGTAACTTCTATTGTTAAATTACTGCACTTTATATTATTACTTTAGAAAAATTGCAGCTTTGTGCATATTTAAGTGAAATACGTTGTGCTTATAACGAGACCAGGTGACGTAATAAAACTTAATAGGACAGCACTAAAAATTACGATTCCAAACGCAAAATCTCAAAAAAAAAAACTGGTTAAAATGAGAATGTATTGGTGTTATGCACTGAAAAAAATCACATTGTTTAACATTAGATAAATACAAAAGCGTTTAATTTTGAATGAGTTAACCAAATTTTAATTTAAGTTTTTTGTTAAGATAGAGTTAAAAAGTAGCAACAAATGGTAGCATATGTATATTTTATGGTTGTGAAAATTCCACACAAAAGTTTTTTGTAAAATATTAAATTTATATATAATTAAATTAGTTTTTTTACGATTCTTAGAATTAAGTAATAGTTATGAATTGTAACATATATAACATATACAAATGTGTATGTTGTCAAAATTCCATACAAGCGATTATTATGACAAAAAATTTAAAATATTCATTATCAATGTTAACAGTAAAATAGCGCTTGCTTAGAAAATAGCGCTTGCTTAGAAATGCACATTACTGTCAAAGAGCCTTTTGTTTAAAGCTTTATATATAACAAATTTACGTTCATTTATTTTTCATTATAAACTATTAAAACTAGTTTCGTATTTTCCAAATTAAGAATATGCATATTAATTCATGCATGCGTGCCCGTATATCATTTTTTGTAATAATAAAACAAATAAATGTAACGTTTATTGTTTTGCCTTGATATTGTTAAATGAAAGCGTGATTTATATTAATCTAATACGAAAACTAAAAAAAAATATTTTTTTTATATTTAAATAATAAATATTATTTCAAACTAATGGTTTTCGTTAATTATGGTTATATATTTTCAGTGTACTTATTTTATTACACAATGCGACATTAACCTGCTTTGTTGAAAGTTGTCATGCTAATGATTAAAAATTTTACATGTTTTGTGCTCTTTGTGAGAGTCTCTTTGAGATTGTGTGTGTGCACACAGAACTCTGAATTCTAAAATTCGTTCGCAGGATAAATTTAAATAATTCATTACTTTCCTAGGACATGGTCCGTGTTAAGAGTAATGGATATTTGAACTAGAATATTATACATTCTTTGTATTACCTCTTCGTTTCTTATTAATTACCTTTTCCCGCTGGGAATTTAACATGGGCTTACTTTGCAAAACAAAAATAAAACAGTTGTAGAGTAAAAAGTTTGAAATTATTTTAAAATTTGTTTTTGACTTTTGAAATCAAATTTTATTTTAAGTTTATAACGCGACATAAATAAATAATGAAATAAATCAGTCAAGTGCGAGCTAGTCTCACACACGTAGGGTTCCGTACTATGTTTAGTACGACTTTAAAAATTCAAGTTGTTAATTTTTTATGTCTTTTGGTTCGCCCTTTAATTTTAAAATTAAAGTCATGTTCGCGAAAATTGCATTATTATTGGAACACCCTTTAATAATACATTTTCTATACAAATACACTTTCTATACAAATATCAGGTGCCTACCCATTGTGGTTAAAAAAAAGGGTAATATTCGTGAAAAAGGTGTCACTAATGGACACCTTTCAATTTTTAGTAATTGTTATAGCGGTGGAAGTAACACATCTACTGTAAACATTTCAAGAGTATACCTATTACGGTTTATAAAATAGTCTATTTACGTAAAAATCATACCACTGTCGGAACACTCTTTAATTTTATTATTTGTTATAGCGGCCATGGTAATTCCCTATCTTTAAATATATCAAGAGTCTACATATTACGATTAAAAAAATAAGTTATTATACTTGACCATATTCATGCAAATCACGTTACTGTCGGAACACCCTTTAATTTTTACTATTTGTTATAGTGGCCATACACATCCTGTAAAAATTTCAAGATTCTACCTATTGTCGTTCAAAACTTAGGCCATATAAATGCAAATCACGCCACTATCGGAACACCCTTTAATATTTAGTTTCAATATTGTATACTTGTTTATAAAGCGAACATAGTTTTAATAACAGTCTGCAAATTTTAAGTGTTTGCCTCCTACAGCTCAAGAAATAAAGACATAATCGTAATTAACACGTCACTTTTGGAACACCCTATAAGTTGTATACATACATCTTCTCTGAAAATTTTAAGAGTCTACCTATTATGGTTCAAAACTTAGGCCTTATACATGCAAATCAGACCACTATCGGAATACCCTTTAAATTTTAGGTTGATTTTTTTATACTTGTTTATATAGCGAACTAAGTTTTAATTACTGCTTGCATATTTTTAGTGTATTCCTCCTACAGTTCAAGAAATAAACACATATTCGTGAATAAAACCTCTCTATCGGAACACCCTATAAGTTTTAATTTTTTAGCTATAGTGGCCACAGTTATACACCTTCTATGAAAATTTCAAGAGTCTACCTATTATGGTTCAAAACTTAGGCCTTATACATGCAAATCAGACCACTATCGGAACACCCTTTAATTTTTAGGTTTATTTTTTTCTACCTGTTTATATAGCGAACTAAGTTCTAATCACTGTTTGTAAATCTTTAGTCTATGCCTCCTACAGTTCAAGAAATAAACACATATTCGTGAATAACACTTCTCTATCGAAACACCCTATAAGTTTTAGTATTTGTTGCTATAGCGGCAACAGCTATATATCATCTGTGAAAATTTCAAGACTCTACCTATTACGGTTCCAGAGATAAAAGGCGCTGACAGACGGACAGACATTGTAGCGAAAACAATAGGGTTACGTTTTTACCCTTTGGGTACGGAACCCTAATAAAAATCATCGAAGTTTTTAGAACAATGAAACTATGTTATTTTTAAATTGTACCAAATGAATCAATGCTGTACCATTATTTGTTTTCAGGTGCCAATTGTACAAAATTTATTTATTATCCATCCCTGATACATATGTATATCATCCTTTATTGAAAAGAGCACTTATATTTCTACAGCATCAAGTATCCAGTTTCCTGAGAAATTTCGCTTTGTTTAGTGACTTAACGGATAATAAATTTTACAATTACAGCCAAAATGATTTTTTCTTAACTTTTGTAAGTGCTGTTATATAAAAGTGTGTGCAGAAGTTATTAAGTTTAACCACTAAATATTATGAAACAAATATTGTAAATTCTAAGTGATAAAATAATAAAATGTATTAAAATGAAAACAAATTTAGTAAAACAAATTAAATAGAAGTGTAAGAGAAAAAATACGCAAACTAATCAATTACTAAATTTTAAGCAAATAATTTCTAAAGAACTTATTGTTATGATTGCGAATTATATAAATTAAAAAGTAAAATACTTAATTAAAAGTAAAGGTATTTGCTAATCAAATAAACTTAAATTGAAGGGCGTATCTTTTCGATGTCATAGGTCGTGCAAATGTGATTATTCAATTCGTATACTATACACAGAGGAAAACTAAGCACAAACGCATACATCCATATACATACATATGTGTACGCGGCGGCAGTTGAAAAGAAAGTTAAGATGCATTTCTAAAGGCCTGGTTTTGTTGTAATTTTGTTTCCTTAACAGGAAAATCGGTAACATGACAGATTATTTTTATTATACTGTTAGGTTTTGTATCAAGGAAGAAATTGGTTCTCATTTTGATCTCAGTACTTTTAACTGCCGAATTTTTTGTTATCAGAACTCGGATCTCACTTCTAAGTTTTTTGAATTGAAATCTTCTTTAGGCACGTTGAGGACTTTTGCGTTGAAGAAAAATTATTTAACTCAAAAACGGTAACCGTCGTCACCATTATAGCAACCGTAACCGCGTCACCTAACATTGGTTTCTATACATAGGTCTTCTCGTTTTGGTTGAAGAAAAATGATTAAACTCTCATCACAATCACAAGTTTCTTATTTTTCACTTCCATTGGCAGTCCCAACGACTGCTCTGCACTTTTTTTTATCCACATTATCTGTTATGTTAAAATTTACGGACAAAAGTATTTGCGCTAAAAATATGGCATGGTGCGTTAATCTAGGAGAAAATTTCTGGTTATCAGACTATTGTGTTTACTTATTCACCGAGACCTGCTTTTATACCAAATTTCATCTTCCAATATGACATGAAAATTTATCCTTCTTAGATTTTTCTGGTTACTTACTCAGCGAGACCTACTTGGATACGAAATTTTCGATTTCTATCTTAGTGCCAGCGCTAAAACTATAGCCTGGTGAGCTGACCTAGAAACAAATTCCTGTTTTTTATATTTTCATAGCTACTAACTCAACGAGACCTACTATATATACCAATTTTTAGCTCTCTTACTTTTGTGGAAGTGCCCATAATGTTTATGAGTGAGTCAGTCAGTAGTCTATACTGAAATATGGAATTTGTTCAAACTTCACCTAGAGATACCCGTATATACTGACTGTGTGTTTTAAATTTCATGGAATCAGATGGCTTCCTTAAGGGGTCCATTTCCGAGTCTCTTCCGTCCTCAATGATTATAAGCAACCGATTTGTAATTTAGGGCAACCTTACTTTTATTGAGTAACGTGCTACCACTAGCTTTTACTCCTGCTTTGAGTGATTTCAGACTGTCGACTGGTAATTGTCAGCCTTCTTTCTCATCACGGAGTCTCTAATAATTGCTAGCATTTGTCCAAAGTATTTTTGCCAATGTCCGGATAGCATTACTTATTTTTATACCCTTCACCTGTGGAAAGGGTATATATAACTTTGTCATTCCGTGTGTAATTTCTACAATATTCATTTCCGACCCCATAAAGTATATTTGCCAAGGTACCAGAAGAAAAACAAAAAATTTAAGCACACCAATCTGTCAAGAATAGTTTCGATAATTTTCGGATTGTAATTCAGCAACATCGGATCATTTCTTTGGAGGCTGCGGGCCAAAAACCACGCCCACCTATATTTTTCACGTTTTTTTTTAATTTTTTTCGGCTTTAATGATTCTCTTTTGCTTTTTTTTTTTGTCAAATAAATATTAGACCGCGACAGGTAGATCGCAAGGAGTGCATACAGATCTTGGGGGATCAATAATCCCCTGCGATTTTTGTTTGTTTTTAGGTTTCTGCTTTGATTTGTATTAAAGACCTTTATAGAAAGCAATACACATAGAGATAGCTAATGGACCCACAGGGTACTTACTGGTAAATAGGAGCAGTTAAAGGACACAAAGGGGGTCAATATGAGGAAATTCATTTTAAGGATTTTTTGCTTTAATCTAACCATTCTAACTCAATAAAGATTGCAGGCAGGTCCTAAATTAAAAAAATTTCAATAAATTTAAAAAAAAATAAAAAAGCTTTTTTATTTAAATATATACAAAAAACTTTACAAAACATTTTGAAAAAGATATTTTTACAGAAATTTTCGAAAAAATTTTTTTAAAAAATTTTCGAATACAATTTTACGAAAATTTTTTCAAAATATATTTTACTAAAAATTTTCACCAATAATTTTCGAAAAATTAAAAAAAAATTCAATATTTCTATGAAAATGAATGTGTATGTATGTATGTATGTATGTATGTATGTATGTATGTATGTATGTATGTATGTATGTATGTATGTATGTATGTATGTATGTATGTATGTATGTATGTATGTATGCGTTTGATTTTTAAATAGATGAGGTCTCTGTTTTAAAACTTAGATGCATTAAATACATAGACAATATAAGGACACCGACTACAAACTCTCAAAAATAAAATACACACGTTTATAGGTAAACGATTATTTAGAAGCCAGTATGTACATGGCTACACGACCACCGTTGTGGCTGTCGTAAACTTAGGCTAAATTCTATTTTATTCAACAAAAGAAAATGTCACAAAATTGTAAATTACGAATTCATATACCAACAAAAAGTTTTGGAGGAAATATTTATAACTTTATAATTTTTTTTAAAAAGTTATAAGTTACAATGTCAGACTTTACGATGTAGCTGCCGTCTTCAATATCATTAAGTAGCTGACAACTCGGCGACAACTGTAGCCAACGGAATTTGTTTTCATTAAGCTGCGTCGCCGCTGTCTTCTGTTTCTTTAAAGCATGAATAATGAGTTTTTTCTCATACGACTTATTTCAATTTATGTAAAGAGCCAACAATATGGATAATGCTGTACATATCTGTAGAAATAAAATCACCGTGGTGAAGGGTATAGAAGATTCGGCACGGCCAAATATAGCACTTTTACTTGTTTTAGCTTATATTGACTCTGAAAATTTACTGAGTGCCCCTAAAGCAGCTATAAAATAAGAAAAATCGGACAAGAAGAAAAAAGTTAGAAGAACTAATCCTACCTCTGAAAATTCATTTTTTTTTTAGTTTTCTTAAAGACAAAAGTCTTAAACCTAATGTTGCACCCTGAAGATTCTGAAAAGCCCCTCTCCCTTTTGTGGGCGGTTAAATAAAGTATTATTTGCAAAAATAATGTAATTATTAAAAGAAATGGATTACATACGCTTTAATACCATGAAAATGACATTTTTAAGTTTTTATGGGCAGGGGGAGGTATCCCTCCAATTAAACCCCCCGAAACGTCCGTGTGAATTTTTTTTCTAATTCCAAAAATATTAATATTTAAGCTTTTATGTCGAAGAGAAGAATATTAAAAATGGCATTTTTGTAATTTATTACTTTATAGTATTTAATTTATCTGAGAATAACTAATTTATTCATAACTAGCTGTGCCAGCTACTTCGTCAGCGTCCTTATTTTGCTTTGAAAGTAATCCACTTTAAGACTCCTCTATAGTGCTTTAGATATGGTTTATGTAATTATTTTATATAAAGGTACCTATCCCTGGGTAATTACTCAGAAACATAGGCTTTATATAAAAATCTAAAATTTTTATAAAATTCCAAAATTATTGTAGAGTACTGTAAATAGCGTTTTAAGTTACCCGCTGGCAAAAATTAAAGCTGCTGCCAAGTTTGTAGTACCATTGAATCGGTAAAATTGAGTACTTTTACTACTTGTTCTCCCTCTCTCTAGGTAATGAGATATTTGTACGAGAAAAAATATCCTATATTTGAACCACGATACTAAGGTACTTCTCCATAAAATTTTATTATAATTCATCCAGTAGTTTTTACGTGATGTGAACACAAACAGACAGGCAGAAAATCACAGTTTTATTATATGTGTAGGTAATAAATAATTTGCATTAGCAAGAATAAATTTTATTTAAAATAATAAAAATTAATTTGTTTAAAACAACATAGAAACCAAAAACTTTTTATGACCGATAAAAAGTAGAGATCGTAAATTTTATATTGGTATATAACATTTTTAGGATCGCGATGGCCCTCACTCTCAAAAACATTTTCATTTTTTTTTTCAATGGGTTCATCAATCGCATTATTTGGGTATTTCTTCTTTTTTAACGATACATTCTCCACCAAGACAAACCATGAAGTATAGTTAACGACAAAAACATGTAAATCTTCTTATAAAATTCTTTGGCACTTAGCAAAGACTTGCAACACAATAGTACAGTTAGAGTAGAACATGTGGGTAATAGCAAGCCATAAAAAACGTAACACTCGGTCTATCAAAAAACTAACTAAAACGGTTTTCACAGATACGATTTCTATTTGAATTCAACACACACTACACGTATTTTATAATTTTAAGAATAAAATAAAATTTTATTTTGCTGTTGGATGAAATTTTTTTGCTTCTTTTTAGGGTTGCAAGTTTTCAATACGAAAAATCATCTAGTAGAGTCTTGAAATTTTGCACAAGTAACCTTTATATCGATCATGTCAAGTAGAAAGGCCCTAAATCGTATATTTACGAAATTGAGTTTTTCAGTAATTTCAACACATTTCACACAAATACACGTTGTCACAAAAATTTATTGCAATAGTGAAAAAATAGCGCTTTTACAAGCAGTTGTATACTGCAAACTACATTGTAAATATTATAGTTTCTATTATGTTTTTACCTTCGTCTGTAAAGTTACAAATAACAGTACCGAAATTCTCACTCATGTGTGAGTATATACATTTTAGTTTTTTCTACTTCTTTCATTCATGTTGGAGAGACTAGAAAATAGTTTACAATCATTTATGAGTAAGTTGATTTATTTTTTTCTTTTCTATTCATAAGTGAATAAATGACAGATATTTAGTTTTTCACGCAATTTCTCACAAGTGAGCAGACCGTGAAAAAATGTAAGACTTTGCATAATTGTATGTATGTGTGAATGAACGCATATACATATATGAAAATATTTTGCAATAACAAACTGCCGGCGTATGCAGTAACAAAGTGTTTAAAAAATCTCATTTATGAGAAATTAAAAAAAACACTCACAAATGAAAAAAATATATATGTAAAATAGCATAAAGCCCCGATTACCGTTCACATTAATTATTTTAGTGTTGTATATTTTAAATTGCGATTACGATTTTCAACACTTATCACATGTGCCACAATTTTAGTTGTCTATGACAATTTACAGCGATTATCGTTTACAGCACATCAAAATCTTACAACTACAATGTAGAAAGATTTTTAAGTTTTTATTTTTTTTATTATTTTTGCTAGGTGTTTTATAATCATAACTTAAGATATTTCTTAGAAAAATAAAAAAGTAGATGGAAAAGCTCGTAGAGGTATTGCAACTAAATTCAGATATTGGTCGGGGACAGCTGGTTGCGAGACCACAATATTAAAATCATTACTGCTACTCAGTTTTTGGTAGTTCCAATAAGTTGGAATTGTCACGAATTATTTTCCAGATATGCGCAATGTGTAGTTTTGCTGGCCTCATTGATTATTATAATTATTGACCTCGATATTATAATTATTCAGCCTTATTGGGTAAGGCGTTGTCGTATAAAAAACCAGGTGTTTTGAAAAATGCGTATTGTGTAAGTTGATAACGCCAAAAATACGACTCAAAATGTAAATCTACTACAATTTTCCGTACCGTGTATGGCGTTTTTGCCTTTAAAATACGCTAAAAACTGACGTTGCAGTTTTTCATCACCACTGAAATAAAAACAGCATTTAAAAGAATTATAAACAAGAAGTAAGTTTTCTTCAAAAGTATTTTCTAAAACTATTTTGGGTGAAAAATGCTTTCTGTGATATTTTTTTTTAATTTTTCCGCCGTGTAGGCAATTTTTTTTTTATATTTGAGCTACGTATTTCTCTAATTAGATTTGCTTTATTACAATTCATTTCTTAAACATATTCGGCTGGACCGATCGGTGGAAAAAGAAAAACGCGAAACTTCACTGAAGATTCCTGCAAATTTGATTTTTTCAGTGAATCTCTAAATGTAATATGTTCTATAATTTTAGTAATTCGCAACGAAAATATTATTTAATCTACATACATACTTCGAAATATCCGCAAAAATATGCAATATACTGAACACTAAATATGACTTATGTACATATTAACGCTCCAAGCAACTCATGGTCTATATAAGTTATTAGCAAGGTGAAGCTCTCATTTAAAGAAGTCGAAAGATATAATAGAAAAAGATTCAAAATAGAAGAAGAAACGTTCAAAATGTTTAAAAATTAAGATAAGAAAAATTTTGAATTTCTTTATATAAGTTAAGGAAAAATTTAAGAATAAACTTTCATTAAAAAATATAATTTTTATTAAATTTGAATTTATTCTAATATAAAAAATTTATTGGGCGTTCTTTTGCACAGTACAGAAAAAATTAAAAAACGCCATGGACTATGCTAGCTGACGTAAAACGACAACGCCTTACACAATATAAATGTTATAATTATTAATATAAATATTAAATATTCAAACAAAATAAATTTTTTTTATCTTTTTTTCACTTCAACAACTAACATAAACCGCAACTCTGTGACATACACAACATTTAGATGTTGTAAATCATAATCGAAAAACAAAACTAAGTTGTGTTGTAGCCGAGACAACACAACTTTTCTGTGTTGTAAACGAAAATGGGGACACATCACTGGTACACTTTATCTTGTTACGGTACAATTTCATATAAAATTTATTCAATAAATTATTTTATTTAATGAATATTTTTACTTTTTCTTTCAATACTAAACATTTCTAATTTCATAGTTCTCCTACCCTATCTAGAGCTAACTAAATTACAACATTCTTGATTTATGTTCAGGATTGTTATTAACTTTGATAACCCTTTTATTATAAGTAATTTGGTTTCCAAGGCCTTTTTAGGTTGACTACAGCGTTTGCTGCAACGATTTTGCTTCGCCTAAATTAGTCTCCGGCAGTATTCGGCTGATATATTTTTCCATTTTTTTTACTGAAAAATCGTAAAGTTTCTTTGGGAATTAGGCGACTCTTTAATTATTCCTAAAAATAACTACAGGAATACTCCATCGGATTAAGATCCGGTTACTTTGGTGGATTTTCAAAGCACTTGCTGGAATTTGTGGAGTAACTAGCTCCTAAAATTGCAAGCCTTTTGCTTATGAAATAGGTTATAATTTTGGCAAAATTATAGTAAATTAGCAACACAAAAACAGACATTCAAGTAATCAACGTCAAAGTTCATAAATGAAAACTTTTGAACCCTCTGCCTCGTCTGTAACTTGTTGTGAGAAGTTTTCACATCGAAAAGTGGGAAACAAAAAAAAAAAAAATAAAAATAAAGATGAACCTACAGCACTAAAATTTTTAATGGAATATTTTCAAACTGCCAAATGAAAAACTTAAAAAACATATTATTTGAGTTAGGGACTTCTATTTGAGATCATCGATATTATAAAGCACTGCATAAGACAAAAAAACGAAGCTCATAAGACCTATATAATAATATTTTATTGAATTCATATCTGTTCATTACACACGAGTAACGATGTGTTGACAATAAGAAACAGCGAATACCAACGAGCTAATTGTGATGACCTTGCAAAGCTTCCATAATCAAGTTTGAATAAGTACGAGTAAATGTTGAACATAATAACAATGAACTTAGACGCGTTCAAGTAGCTTTTTGCTTTGAGTGAAACACGAATCTAGTTCGATCGTAAAAAAACAAAATTTTTTAACAAATACGAAAACAATTTCTTAACCCTTTAACTGTTTTATTTTGCTTCGAAAAAACTTTTTCTGCCAGCTTAATTTTTTTTTCAGCGATTACGAGTATACTCAACGAAAACAGAGTAAAACTTTTTTTTTTGTAAAAATAACTAATTGTGACAAATAAAACAATCGCTGTCTGTTGGTTTTTTAGAAAATACCTATTAATTTTTATTCGTTTTTAACAAACATAATTTATATCATTGATAAGAAATAAAATTTTGGAATTATAGAAATGAAAACAAAAAGTATATAAAACCAAATAAATGATATATATACTAACCGAATATTCTTAATTTTATTTTGATTATTTTTGATATTTCGCTACTCCATTGCATAGCATCATCAGGAAAAAATTTAAATGAAAATCATAATTAAAAAAGTAATAAAATTTTTTTTTAAACTAACATTTTTCAAAAACAATTTTTGTCAGTGCCGAATTACGTTATGCAACTTTTGTCACTGCAATCTTTCTCGTTTCATCTTGAATATTGCTTTTGTGTTTATATCGTGGAATTTTTATTGCAGAGATATAAACACAATATATTTCTGATTTTATCCTTATTATTTTTGTCGAAATCTTTATTGCTTATCGAAAGAACTCGTTCTATCAAATTTTTAGCTGTGTTAACTATGATCCGTTTAACATGTTTTGAGTAAAAGCCCTTTGTTTAGCTTTCTTCAGGATTTATAATACAAATTCAATTTTTTTTTATCTTCATGAGGAGTGTACGCATGTTTTCCCGTTAGATGACGTTGTTCTGCCAATTTAAAGTTGCCAAGTCTGTAATCAACAAATTGTTTCAAATAATATGGAACAAAAATAAATACGTACAAAAAAAAAACTAATAAATAGGCAAAAATTGGCAACCCTTCAAGTAAACTCTCAAAATTTTTATTAAAAACTCTCATAATTAATAGTTAAACTTTCAGTCAGAATTATCAGCCAATAGGAAGACAGTCTCGTGACGTCATTAGGCTGACATGCGCAGAAAATTTTAATTTTATTTTCGTGATGGCGTAACCTTGTATTCTATTGTCGTTTCGCCTTGACGAGTATACTCCACATAAACAGTTAAAGGGTTCTCTAATACAAAAAACCTTTAGTACAAGCAAAACGCAATACGCTTTAAAAAAAAGTTCTATACAACCACTAAACAAAGTACAATGAGTGTTTCTAAAATGAGACGAGTAAACAGGAAAGTTCGTTTTACTCGGTCAGATCATTGCGTTTATTAAACGAACAGAGGTTTGCAGAACAGAATTTTTTATCTAGGACCAATTCGAAAATTGATGTTTACGTCTGCATAATAATGATTTTCCATCCCTGTTTGATGGTTGAAAGTGGTGCCAAAGTTGGTAGAATTTTCTGACGTCTATCTGCACTTGTTTGTTGTTCATCATCCTAAAGTCGCGCCTAAAGTTAATTAATTATTTGTATTTTTTTTAATAAATTACTTGCGCGATATCGTTGGCCGTAATTTTCTAAATCTTTTGGATTTCTTTTTGCCATATCGTTGGCAATCTTTTTAAATTGTAATGTTTTAAGTTCGCTTTTTGATTGGAACAAAATCGTTGTAGTTCGCGAACATTGAAAATTTGTAATTTTATAGATTATTTTGTTAACCTGTGCTAACCTCACCGTCCCCACATTTTTAATTTGAAAGGGCCAAAATACCGTTGATAGGGTCAAAAAATATTTTTTTAATATATTAGATTGTAAGATTTTTTTAAATAAAAACAAGAGTAATAGTAATATAATATATTTTTATGTATATAGCTTAAACTGTTTTAGGCCCATTATTATAACTTGCCATTAGTTAGGATTTTACCAGGGAGATCAGTAGTTTTTATTATTATAAGTATACTTTAAGCTAGATGTGACTGATAAACTAAAGGGAAGAACATCTTGCCTTTTACATTTACCATTAGACATAAGAGTTTGAAGTTGCCATGTTTTGTCATCTATAAAGTTGCCGTATTTTCTAATTTATGAAGAAAAATAAATTCATGTTAATTTAATTTTGCATTTAAAAAATAAAAATAGAAAACAGATCTCGTTTGTTGTATATAAAATATTTTCGTTTGTTTGTTGCGCAGATAACTAATTTGTGGTTTGTTGAAAATAAGCAAATCAATGAAAAGTATGGCGTTGCCACTACGTTTTTAAGAAACAATTTATTTTGTCAAAAGTAGTTGGTGTCTAATTGTACTACCATATTTTCAAAAAAGCTAATTTTATTTTACAATGACGTTGTAATAACGAAAAATTGTTATGGTTTACTTTACAGCTCACTAGAGCAAAAGTGAAATTTAACTAAAACGTACTTTAAAGGCAAGTTGTAATAATGACTGTCATTTGGGCAGCCGAATCGAGGGGAACTACTCAACAATGCGTTCGTAAGACAAACGCTTAACGGTTTTGCAAATGTCTTATGAACGTAGCCAACGACCATATACTCGTATGTACATATGTATGTATATACAACAATTTTCTTAATCTATAAATAAATTATAACAATAATATAAAAAATGTCTCACTAGGTTGTTTCGTTTATAATATATATATATTTTTTTATTTTTGGTGAACATGTGATTTTTGCGAAATTTGGATAGTTTGTAGTTTTGTATTGTACGTTTTCGGGTTTTAATAAAGTTAAAATTTTTTATTGATGCTTCAATTTTTGGTGCAATTAAAATTTTTTTGTGAAATTTTGCATAAAAGTTATTATGTGGGATATTTCGATTGGTTAGTGAAATTCCGATTTTTTTTATAATCTAGATTTTTTTCTCTTAGTTTTTGTTTTCATTCTGCCCAAAAACCAAGGCTCGGATATTTAGCAACTAAAATATGCATTTAAAGAAGAAGAAAAATATATCTACAAAATATTCGTTAAAAATTACAAAAATATCATATTTGCATATTTTTCTTTAGTTTTAAAAAGTAAAGCTAAGTCTGTTGGACCTTTTATACATAGAAAAACTGCATTTCACGTCAATTGAAGTTGAAAGCGTAGTTGAAAGATGATAATTTCATAGGCGATGTTTGACTTTCCAAATTGTTGAAACCATTTTTAACTGATTCTGAACTTTTTTGTAATCGCAGTTTTTCTCTAAAACCTTATTTATTTCATATCACTAAAATTATAATAATTCTTAGGAACCAAAGACTAGCAATAAAGGCTATCGGCATAATTTAAAAAAGTTGGGTTTCTTAACATGTATAGTTTAATTGCTTAAAATATATATGAATATTTATGTACGTATGTATAGCATAAAACTATTTAATTTAATTTCATGTGGAATGTTCAGATCTTTGTGGATATTTGAGTTATTCTTATTTTGGCGCCTTTGAATTTTTTCTAAATTTGAGAACCGTATTGGTTTAAGAATTGAGTTCTAAAGTATAAGCTTAGGGTTAAGTTTCTGCCAATGAGCTAGTTCTTTTGCACTGGTTTTAACTTAATTTGATTAATTTTTTTCTTTAATGTGATTTTTCCAGGTTGAGCGTCTATCGAGCTGTATGATGATATATTTGACCTCTTAGTGTTGAGGTATGGTTTGGTTATTTATTCTCTACGCTGTGTAAAAGTAATGTGACTACAGTTTTGTTCTAAAGGCCATAACGTTTGGCATATGTACTTATCAAAATAAAATTCAGAGTAATAAGAGAAACCTTCCAGTATAGGGGAAAATACTCAAGGCATGGAATTGCATTAATAATAAATTAAATTATTTTAGCTGCTACCTGAGGAAGTTCCATTATCATCTTATTGCTTGTTAAAACCATAGGCCTTTATCGGGCTTAAACTAGAAATTGGCCTTTGAACATCTCTTAGTCAGCTTGACTATATTAGTAGATATATATTCGCTATTAAAATACCTTTTCCAAATAATCCACAAATAAATTGTCTTATTTAGTATCATTAAAAAATTATTAAATAAAAAAAAAAAATTATTTATCGGATTATACCAAATATACCCCAGCAAAAAGTTTACTGTTTTCATTTAAGTAAACACATAATAACCATTTGTATGTAGTAAACTAACTACTCGTAAAGTAAAAAATACTGTGTACGTTTATTTTTATATTATTTAACAAATTAAGTTCCTTGAGGTTTTACCTCACCATTTCTGGTAACGTATCAAAAGTGTTATTATTATATTTATTATTATTATTGTTATTATTATATTTTATTGCATTAAATCTTCTTTAAAAACTTATATTATAGAGAAATGGTTATGTTACCTTACATCTAAAATATTATTAATTTAATAAAACTAAGGAGCATGAAATACTTATGAGCATGGGAAAGGAAAATATGCATTTAAAAACCTTCAATAAAATTTGTATACACATTAAGTTGTAAATACATATATACATACATACTTATGTTAATAAGCTTAATTATTGGTTACTGGATAAATATGCTTGTTAAGACAATGAACATAGATCAAAACTTACAATTTGTAGATAGGAAATAATTACATACATAAGTACATAAATTTTGTATAAACAGATTGTAAACATACTCAATATCTGAGTCTAAACAAGAGTTTTTAAATTTTTCAATTATTTTTTCAATCGATAATGCGTTTAACTTTGCAGCGGCTATGAAGCCTATTAGTGGAGTAGTGCCATGGTAGGTTCATTACCTTCTTTAACAGTTTGTTTTGACTTATTTGTAATTTTTTAACATGTGACTTGGCCACTTTTCCCTATACCGGACAACCGTACAAGATTATAACTTGAAATAAGCTTTTAACTAAAGGTTGGTAAAATTTTAAGGGCAGATGTTGATTTTGAATAAGACCACTTTTACACCTTGCAATAAACGCCGCAACTTTTTCATGCAACTTTTTTCTTGTTAGTAAGAGGGGTTGGGAGGCAAGCGGGGTTGAAAAAGTTGCATGACATAGCCTGACGAGGCATTTTTTGTTTTTGATTATTTTCATTTTATTTTTTTGAAGTGTTGTCTACTTTTTGACTACAGAAAAAAACGACAAGTTGTATTTTTGTTTTGTATAAAAAAATTGTTTCCAAATTATAATTTAAGATATATATGTACATATAAAAATTTAATTTTAAACAAAAATTTCACAAGAACAAATTGGGCGGTACTCTTAGTTTCGCAGTTACGGACCCCATTAAATTTGTATGTAAAGTATGGAAAATCTCGACTATTTTAGGGTAGAATGAGATAATATGCGTGCGATTGGAAAGGTAATTAAAAGTATTATCCAAATAAAATGAAATTAATAAAAATAAATCAGCCAAATGCGAGTCAGAATCACACAAGTATGGTCTCGAACTATGTTCAGTTCAACTTTAAAAATTCAAGTCTGTAATTTTTTACGTCTTATGAGGCATGCTTTAATTTTAAATTATGTTTTCTACTAGAGCATAGTACTAAATATCCTGTGTAAATATCAAGTGTTTGCCTACAAGGTTAAGAAGAGAAAGGCAAATTCCGCAACTTTGAGACATAGGGACCACCCCATTATTATTAAATTTATTTTCGTTTCTTGTTGTTACTGTAGTTATTGTTAAATATAATATGAGTAAATTTTAAGTGTCAATATAAGGTTATATATCTAAAATCGTGTCATTATCGAAACACCCTTTAATTTTTGGTTTTGATATTTGTTCTAGGGGACAAATTTGTACATAGTTTGCGTAGGTGTAAAGTGTCTACCCGTTCCGGTTCAAAAATTAGGCAACAACTATTCGAAAATATTTGCCACTCTCGCAAAACCCTTTATTTTTATTTTTTTTATATTTCCATAAACTCACACACTCCGTATATACTCGCGTTTAAAAAAAAAACAGTCATATTCACAAAAACTGCATCAATATCATTATATTTTAGTAATTATTGTTATAGCTTTATATGAAAATAATAGAAGCCTACCTATTGCGGTAAAAAAGGCAATATAAGTGAAAAATTTGTCCCTGTCCTAACACAGTAATTCACCTCCTGTGAAAATTTAAAGACTCTAAACTCAAAATTTAGACCGTATACATGCAAATCTCCTCACTATTTATTTTACATAAATTTTAAATTTATTCCTCTTACTGATTAAGAAATAAACACATATACGTGAAAAACGAGTCTCTTTCGAAACACCCTAAAAGTTTTAGTAGTTGTTGTTATAGCGGCCACAGATATACACCTTCTGTGAAAATTTCATGAGTCTACCTATAACGATTCCAGAGATAGAAGGCGCTGACAGACATTGTAGCGAAAACAATTGGGTTACTTTTTACCTTTGGGAAACATTTTAGGTGAACAAACAAATATTTTTATTTTTAATTTTCATTCTTTTTGTCAGAACATAGACAAGAATATATTACTTATTTTTAAATATTTATAATGTGTGTGTGTTAATATTATATTAAGAATGTTTAATCGCTTAATCATAATAAAATACGTTTAGTTGACAATACAGTTTTTTGTTTATTTATTAAAAATTTATTTATTAAAAAAAAACTCGGCGTTTGTTGCAAGGTGTAAAAACGGTCTAAAACAAATTATTTAGGAAATTATTATCATTTCTTTTTATTTTGATAATATTGGTATGGTTCAATTATGTATGGAACAAAATATCAGGCAAATAGAAGCCGCGGGGGCACACCTTCCTTCCGATGCTCCAAATTTTCGATGACGCTGAGGCATAATTGAGGTTATATGCCGTTAATGTCAAATCACATGATCTTAGCGGCCAGGTGACATCGTCAGCACGTGAGATAACACGGCCATTGAATTTGTCGAGAAAAAGAGCCATTGTTTCGTTAGCTGCATGGCAACCGGCACCCTCCTGTTGAAACCACATATCGTCCACATCCATATCTTCCAATTCGGGCCATAAAAAGTTCGTTATCATCTCACTATAGCGAACAGCATTCACAGTAACTGCCTGACCGGCCTCATTTTGGAAAAAATACGGCCCGATGATGCCGCCAGCCCAGAAACCTCACCAAACAGTCACTTTTTGTGGGTGCATTGGTTTTTCGACAATCACTCTTGAATTATCATTCTCCCAAATACGGCAATTCTGCTTATTGACGAATCCACTGAGGTGAAACTATACCTCATCACTGAAAATGATTTTCTTCGAAAATTGATCATCCACTGATGCCATTTCTTCTCGCGAACAACAGCAATATTTTCTGCAGTACGAGCATGCACTGGTTTTTTACATCTCCTACAGACCCAGTTTGCTCAAATTTTTGCACGATTTTTCCGATTGTACGCACATTTGGACGATAAAATTGACCGAAAAACTTTTTGATTTGAACGCCCATATTCATAATAAGCCTGAATAATTATAACGCGTTGCTCGATTATCTACCTTTCCATGGTTCAAATTGAGTAAGTCTGAAAATGAGAAATGTCATACTTAATGCAGAAAAAAACTTGAAGTTTAGGTGTGGTTCACATTCACATCGGCCTTTAAAATTTAACCACCCTATATAATTACTTTATTATATGTACTTAGTTTAGATTTTCGATTGATTAAAGGCTAAAGCATTCTGATACCAATAGTTTTTAAACTTTTTTATGATGTGCATTATATGGTTATTAAACGTTAAACGCTTATCAAGAATTTTTTATTTTATTTAATTAATATTAGTCTATGGATACAACCCTTACAGACAAGTTAAAATACATATTAACTTGATCTTAAGAAAAAAATCAAAAAGTTAATTAGTAATTTAAAAAAATGATATTATGTTGAATTACTTTTACATTTACAAAAAAATCAACAAAATTATACAAACTATTTAATTTACGACATATACGCGTAAAAGGATCAGCTAGGTCATAATTTGTTTTAAACAATTTAACAAAAATAGGTTTATAATGACGAGTATTGCGACACGGAACATTAAATTGCATATTACTCAACAGAAATTCACAGCAAACATTACCATTTATAAGGTTTAACATAAAAGAAACATTTAGCATAGTGCGAAGGCTTTTTAGCGTAGGTAGTTTTATTAGCGCAAGTCTGCTAGAATATCAAGGGAGTTTTATTGCAGGATTCCAATGAAGATTACGTAAACAGAATAGCAAGAACTGTTTTTGCACTGACTCAATATATTGGTAATAAATATTGTAATAAGGATTCCATATTCCAAAACAGGTCTGACCAGTGAAACGTAAAGTTGCTTGGTAATATAAGGATCAGAGAATTCTTTTGATTACCTTTTTATAAATGCAAAAAGACCTCTAGCCTTATTGACAGTCATAGTAATGTGTGCAACGAAGTTTAATTTAGAATCAAGTAAAATTCCAAGATCCAAGAAAGTGTCGACTAAACCCAGTTGATGTCTTCCCAATCAGTATTTAACAGCTATACAACTATTTCTAAAAAAATCGCATACATTTACATTTTTTAGATTTAGGTCCATTAAATTATTTTTGCACCATAAAAAGAAGTTGTTAAGATCACTTTGAAGATAAGCATGATCAACTATTGCTTGAAGCTATAAAAAATTTTTACTATCTCAAAGATTTTTATAAAACTTTTTTTTAACTATAAGAAAAAAATTATTACAAAATTTGTTTTTTTCATGATTGATATCAAATTAAAGCGTATGAAATCCTCTTTAAAATGAGCTATTACTCAACTTCCTAGGGCGTATAGAACTGGAATAAGAATATATTCAATCCTCGAGCTCATATGCAAAAAAGCTATATTTTTTAATTAGCCAGTTTAAACTTCTACGGAATACACCTAATAAATCCAATTTTGTTAATAGTAATTTATAATTGACTTTATCAAAAGCTTTACTAAAATACGTATATACAGCATCAGTTTGTTTTCTTTGCGAGAATCCAAAATTTATTACAGTTGAAAGTTGAAGAACGTTAGTCGTAGTCGAGCTTCCATTTCTAAAACCATGTTGGCTAGGCGATATAATTTTTGAAATCTGATTACAAAGAGTATTCGCAATTAGTTTTTCAAACATTTTCGGAATAGCACTTAATTTGGCAATTCCTCTGTAGTTTGTAATGTCAGACTTATTCCCAGATTTGTGTAGAGGGATGATATAGGAATCATGCCAAAGCAAAGGACTCTAATCGAAGAATTAAACAATAATGTTAGAGGAGAAACTAGTGACTCTGAACAACGATTTAAAATGCAACTTGGCACCCCATCAGGACCACATTTAAATGACATTTTCATAGCTTTCAAGCCATTAAATATATCCTTACTATTTAAAGTAGGAAAAGAAATGACAGCATTTGAGGCTAGTGGAGAGGGATATAAATTTGTTTCATCATATTGGCTATTACCATAAGTACTGGCGAAGAAATCAGCAAACATATTACAAATAACATCATTATCACTGGATTCTTGATTCTTTATTATACAATTTCATTATAGTCGGATAATCATTGAATTTTCTTTTTGAGTTGACGAAGGCATAGAAAGATTTTTGATCATCAAGGAAATGAAGTTTCATTTTATTTATGTAATTATTATATAGCGAACGCTTTAGCTTATAGAATACTTTCCAGAATCTAAATATTTAACATTATCAAACCAAAGGATTTCTACACCCAAAAAATAAATTGAGTAATCAAATCAATCCGTAGCGGTGTCAAAAGTACGGTAAGTACGGATTTTCTTAAATTAAGTACAAATCGCTTGACTCAAGCACGAATTCATCAAGCGCTGAATTCTTAATTTTAGATCTTGTTAGGCCTTTTTGGGCTCGATTTTAAAGCGATAAAGTCTTGTTTTAAGAATTCTCAGCTTAACTTAAGTATGAATCCGAGATTGGTGTGATCCTACGATAAGATTAATATAAGCATAAAAGGGAATGAATCAATCTAGAAATATGCTTCTTTCAAGGATTCATTTTATACTTTAAGCTCATAATAGTGCTTGATATAATCCAAAAATCAGATGAAAAGAAAACCCGAGATTGAATCAATCCCAAATCAATCAATTATATTTAGAATAGAATTTATTTTATTTATTCACACAAATTGATGTAACTGGAATAAAACACAAACTTCTTACTATCTTAAACAACCTTAAAACACACCCCTGGAATATCACCGACCAGCAACATACACTTCATCGGTTTCTTCGGTATTCAAGTACCATCACGAGGTGCCGCGGTTATTACCATTCTTCATTACAGGCACTTACTGATGGCAGAATTAGATTGTTTGACTTCAACACCAACTTTTTGAAGTACAACCTCCTTACCATGGGAAGCACTTTTATTTTGAATCTTTCTCTAGCCTTTATCAGCTCAACGTAGATCAGTAATGCCTTCTAGCAGTGCAGAGACATTTTATCTAATAAAATTTTGCGTTTATTATTATCACTACGATTTCAGTCTTGCTAATTTATGTATCAATGAAATCGTCATGAAGATTTCATTGATACATTAATTAGCCCAACGTAATACTTACTTTTGAGTATTATGTTTGGCTAATAACAATTAGGAATTATGTTTTTAAGAACGATTATATCCAAAAATAAGAAGAAGTTACTTAAATTTAGAATAACCTTTTTCTTTCTGTGTAAATTATTTATGCATAGGTTGGAGTTAGGAAGATCAAGAAAATTTTGTTTCTAGTATAAAAGATAGATTGTGATTTCCCTGCATTAATTTTGATTTTCCATTTATTGAAGTAATCACTCAAATTATAAGGGCAGCCTGCAAATTATCAAGTATAATTTGAGGTGATCGTGCAGAGCAATAAATTGCGGTATCATCTGCAAAAAAGGCGTAGTGACATGGGTTCAATAAAGGAATGTCAGCACAGAAAACAATGTATAAGAAAGGCCCTAGTACTGAACCTTGTGGTACACAACAACCCAAATCTAATTAAATTAAAATGTAGTCCTTGATGCCAGTCAGTGTCGAATGCCTTTTCAATATCCAGGCAAATCATAGCAACAGATTTTTTGTCCACAATTTATTTTGTTATACGCTTGATTTGTTGTTCAAATTGTTCATTTGGAATTATATTATTATCATTATTATTTAGATGTTGCTAACTTTTGATTTTGATGATTTTTTCAAATAATTTACCAATGCTACTTAAAAGGCTTATCGGGCGATAGCTGGTTGTGAGGTTGTTTGGTTTAGCAGGTTTTAAAATTTGAATAATTTTCGAAACTCGCCATGCTTGAGGAAAGTGCTGCCATTTCAAACATGCATTAAAAATTGATAAAAGGTGGTAGATTTTTTAAGAACATGTTCTTAATATTGTCTAGACCGCATGATTTTCTTGGCTTAAGAATTCTCAAAATATGATATAGATTAGTTTCAGTAATATATTCTCTTTCTGGAGTCATTGTGTTAGTACAGTTAAACAGCAGAATTTTAGAGCTAACAACCCTTTTTGTAAAAGGACAAACAAAACCTGAGATCAGATGGTTTTGTGAAAAAGTTTGTCCAAATTGGCCTTCTCACAATCGGTCACAATAGTTTCATCCCGATTGTTTAAAGAAGGTATATTAAACATTTTTTCCTCATTATTTTGGCTATCTTCCAAAATTGTTTAGATCGATCGTCTATATTACGCAAGTTCTCATTCAATTTGGAATTTCTATATTCCCAAATTATTTTCTTAACTATGCCTTATATGCGTTAAAATCTAAAATGTACCTATATCGTTGCCATTGTCGCCTTATGTTGTTTCTAAGTTTAATAATTTCTATTATGTGAGACTAATAAAATTATTGATCTCACAATAACATTTTTAAAATTTTTAAGCGTAGTATTGATTTGCTCAATGTTTCTAAATGTCGCACTGTCAGGGGGCGAGTTAGGGAGATAAGAGGTAACTTTTTCAGAAAATCTTTTCCAATATATTTTATTAAAATTAAAACTCCTACTCGCATTTCTATCAACTAATGAATTAATATTGAACATGACGGGAAGATGATCAGAGCAAAGTGCATTTAAAGCAATTGGTTGTGATAAAATATCTGGGGTATTTGTTAGTATTAGGTCTAAAGTTGATGGTCTACACCTCGAAGATGTTGGAACACGAGTTAAACAGCTTGGATATAGAATTGTAAATGAAAATTGATATGTTAAATCGGACAGTATGTTTCCATAAGAATTAGTTCTCATTCACCCCAATTACGATGTTTGCTGTTTAGATCTGCACATAATAAAAAGTTTCCTTGAATGTTAAGAATTTTTCTTAAATCATTCTTATAATTAGTCTAAAACAAATACTTTTCTTTAATAAAATTGTAATTCCACCTCCTTTGCCATTTGAGCGATCGAATATTATATAATGGATTGTAAAATTTGGATCTGTTATCCAACCATGTTTCATTAATTAAACATATGTCAATATTTTTTGAAACTAAAAAATTAAAGAACTCAATAATTTTTCCACGAATGCTCCTTGCGTTCCAATACATTATTTTTATACAATTAATTACAATATAATTATTTAATTGTTAATTGGGGTATTACTTTAAACTGTTCTTCCTTAGATGAACAATTGTATAGCCCCAATGATAAAACTGCACTAAATCAGCATCAATTGTACCAAAATTTGGCATTAAGTAAAAACAAGTAAAAGTGCTATATTCGGTTTTTTGATTTTATTTATACAGACATGTACAGCATTATCCATATTATTGACTCTTTACATAAATTAAAATAGTTATATGAGATAAAACTCATTATTCATACTTTAAAGAAATAGAAGACAGCGGTGACGCAGCTAAATGAAAACAAATTCCATTGGCTACAATTGTCGCCGTGTTATCAGCTAATTAATGATATCGAAGACGACAGCTACATCGTAAACTCTGACATTGTTGTAGAAATACTTATTTTGCTTTTATAAAATTAAATAACTTTTTTTAAAAATTATAAATATTTCCTTCAAAACTTTTTGTTTGTATATGAATTTGTAATTTTCAATTTTGTGGCATTTTCTTTTGTTGAATAAAATAGAAATTAGCCTAAGTTTACGATAGCCACAACGGTGGTCGTGTAGCCATGAAGCTATCTATACTTTTAAACGTGTGTATTTTATTTTTGACAGTTTGTAGTCGGTATCCTGATGTTGACTATGTGTTAAATGCATCTAAGTTTTAAAACAGAGATCTCATCTATTTAAAAATCAAACGCATTTAAAACAAGTAAAAGTTCTATATTCGGCCGTGCCGAATCTTCTATACACTTCACCACGGTGATTTTATTTATACAGACATGTACAGCATTATCCATATTGTTGACTCTTTATTTAAATAAAGTCGTGTGAAAAAAAATCAGTATTCATGAGTTAAAGAAATAGAAGACAAATTCCGTTTGCTACAATTGTCGGCGTGTTGTCAGCTACTTAATGATATTAAAGGCTACAGCTACATCGTAAACTCTGACATTGTTGTAGAAATACTTATTTTGCTTTTATAAAATAAAATAACTTTTTCAAAAAATTATAAATATTTCCTCCAATACTTTTTGTTTGAATATGAATTTGTAATTTACAATTTTGTGACAATTTCTTCTGTTGAATAAAATAGAAATTAGTCTAAGTTGACGACAGCCACAACGGTGGCCGTTTAGCCATGTAGCTTTGCTGACTTCAAAATAATCGTTTTATCTTTGACAGTTTGTAGTCGGTATCCTGATGATGTCTATGTGTTTAATGCACCTAGGTTTTAAAACAGAGATATCATCTATTTAAAAATCAAACGCATTTAAAAAAATATGTTACTCTATATACACACATACATACATATGTATATTCTTATATATTATGTTAGTCATTATTTTCATTTTCAAAGAAATATTGAAATTTTTATTTTAATTTTTCGAAAATTGTGTGTAAAAATTTTTTGTAAAAATATTTTTTTAAAAATTTTTGTAAAATTTTATTCGAAAATTTTTTGGAAAATTTTTAAAAAAAATTTTTTTTCGAATATTTTTCTGTAAAATATCTTTTTGAAAATGCTTTGTAAATTTTTTTGTAAATATTTTTGAAAAAAAAATTAAAAATTTTTTTTTTAAATTTTTTTAAATTTTGTAAATTTTTTTGTAAATATTTTTGAAAAAAATTAAAAATTTTTTTTGTAAAATTTTGTTAAATTTTTTTTTTAAATTTGATTGAAATTTTTTTGTTAAATTTTGGACCTTTCTCCAACCTATATTGAGTTAGAATGGTCAGACTAAAGCAAAAAGAAATTCTTACAAAAAAAAAATTCATCATATTGACACATGGGGGGTCCTTTTAACTGCTCCCATTCGTCAGTGGGTACCCTGTGGATCCATTGGCTACCTCTATGCGTATTGCTTTCTATTAAGGTCTCTAATACAAATCAAAGCAGAAAAACCCTACCAATCTAAAAACAAACAAAAATCGCCCCTCGCAGGGGGTTATTGATCCCCCGAGATCTGTATGCACTCCTTGCGATCTACCTGTCGCGGTCTAATATTTATTTGACAAAAAAAGGCAAAACAGAATCATTAAAGCCGAAAAAAATTAAAAAAAACGTAAAAAAAATATAGGTGGACGTGGTTTTTCGCCCGTAGCCTCCAAAGGAATGATCCGATGTTGGTGAATTGCAATACCAAAATTTTCGAAACTATGCCTGACAGATTGGTGTGCTTAAATTTTTTGTATCTCTTTTGGTGCCTTGGCAAATGACATTACCACACTAACACGGACAGACGGATAGACGGACAGACGGACATCGCTTAATCAACTTCTCTATGTATAAGGATCCAGAATATATATACTTTATGGGGTCGGAAATGAATATTGTAGAAATTACACGCGGAATGACAAACTTATATATACCCTTTCCACCTGTGGTGAAGGGTATAAAAATATGTTACTCTATATACATATGTACATACATACATACATAGGTACATACATACACACACACATACATACATACATACATACATACATAC
This sequence comes from Phasia obesa, assembly GCA_949628195.1. NCBI lineage: Eukaryota > Metazoa > Arthropoda > Insecta > Diptera > Tachinidae > Phasia > Phasia obesa. The sequence goes on along the minus strand of OX451215.1, from coordinate 142,885,519 downwards.
ATACATACATACATACATACATACATACATACATATATATATACATACATATATTCTTAATATTAAAATATATTATGTTACAGTCATGATTTTCATTTTCACAGAAATATTGAAATTTTTTTTTTCGAAAATTGTTTGTAAAACTATGTTTTTAAAATTTTTTTGTAACATTTTATTCGAAAAATTTTTGGAAAATTTTTTAAAATTTTTTTTTCGAAAAATTTTCTGTGGAAATATCGTTTTGAAAACGGCTTGTAAAGTTGTTTGTAAATGTTTAAAAAAATGTTAATGTAAAAAAAATTAAAAAATTTTTTTTTAATTTTAAAAATTAAAAAAAAAAATTTAATTTTTTTTTTAAATTAAATTTTTTTTTAATTTTATGGAATTTTTTTCGCTTTTAAATTACGATTTGTGTTCTGAACTACTTTTTATTAATAGCAAAGCAACCAGTGGTTCTCTTTTTACATAGTATTTTTTAATAAAAGATCATTTAGCATATAATTTTTAAAAGTTATAATAAACTCTGTGAGACCAACAAAAACCATTCGTTATAAGAAAGTTTTGTAATAAGCCTAGATAGTAGTACGCAAAATTAAATAATATTCCCTTGGTCGACATCAACATTTATCGAAGACTGTTTATTTTTATTTTGTATTTTGTAAGAAAATGTGACGTCGAAATTATGTTCTGTCGATTTTGTAGTCTTAATTTTTATAAACGATTAGAAAAAAAAAAAAATTAAAATGGAAAAATGTTCGGAAAATTAGTGGAAGAAATGGAAATAAATCCTTCCCTTTGAGGATTCCAAAGAGGATGTATCTTTAGTAATTTTAAAGACTTGTGGGCTGTTGCGTTAAATGCCCTTGGCCCTTCAAGAAGATCACAGGATGGGTGGATGTGAGGATTATACAGGGTTTTTTTTATAGAGGTATAGAACTTTAAGTTGCAATAAAACAACGATGGATTATTCGATTGACATGAATTTTATTTATCCGAAAGATAATCTTGTGGCATTACATTTTAAATATGATTTCTGGCATATGACCGCCACGGCTGGCGCGGATGTAGTCTAATCTGGACATCCAATTTTCGATGACTTTTTCCAACATTTGTGGCCGTATATCGGCAATAACACGGCGAATATTGTCTTCCAAATGGTCAAGCGTTTGTGGCTTAAATCACAAGATCTTGGAGGCCAATTCACAGGTCCAATACGTGAAATTAGGCTGTCACCAAACGTGTCTTTCAATAAATCTATTGTGGCACGAGCTGTGTGACATGTTGCGCCGTCTTGTTAAAACCATATCTCCTGGACATCATGGTTATTCAATTCAGGAATGAAAAAGTTAGTAATCATGGCTCTATACCGATCACCATTGACTGTAACGTTCTGGCCACCATCGTTTTTGAAAAAGTACGGACCAATGATTTCACCAGCCCATAAAGCGCACCAAACAGTCAGTTTTTCTGGATGTAACGGTGTTTCGACATACACTTGAGGATTACCTTCACTCCAAATGCGGCAGTTTTGTTTGTTGACGTAGCCATTCAACCAGAAGTCCGCTTCATCGCTAAACAAAATTCGCTTATGAAAATCGGGAACAACGGTAATCCCGTTTTGGGCCCATTTGACGAATCTACGCCTTACTTGATGATCATTTGGCTTCAATTCTTGCACGAGTTGGATTTTGTAAGCACGAAAACCAAGATCCTTCCGCAAAATCTTCCATAAAGTGGATGGATACAGATCCAATTCCTGTGCTCGATCGCGGATGGACTCATTCGGGTCTTCCTCAATGCTACGCTCTACAGCAGCAATAGCTTCTTATGTACTCACCGTATGGCGTCTCTGGGGATGCGAGTTATCATTAAGAGTAAACGTGGTGCGAAAACGTTCCATGGTTAATCGAATTAACTGCTCTGATGGTCGATTTTGTCGACGATAAAATGGACGTAGTGCGCGATACATTTTCCGCACAGAATCATTATTTTCGAAATAAAATTGCACTATTTGCGAGCGTTGTTCAGGCGTGAGTCTATTCATGATGAATTGCCAAACCAAACTGAGAATAAATCACTTGACAGCTGCTAAATCTTGAAGAGTAATGCCAACTTAAAGTTCGATACCTCTATAAAAACACCCTTTACTTATATTAAGGACATTATAAAAAAACTAACGAAAATTTGATTACATGTCTGGCGAGATTTAAATTTTATAGTAAAGAAGAAAATGGTTTTTAACACAGCTGAGGATAAGGCTTAGCCTGGCAAATAGAAGTGCGTTTTTACTTACTTCTCATCCTGTAATTAATAATGTCAGAATAATCTTCTCTGAATGACCAGATTTTTTTTGCAATTTTTCTGAGTTGCATCCGAATCATATAAGAAAAATATTTTTTTTTTAATTTATTTATATTTTTGTTTAAAAAATTTTTCCGTCGACGTCGTAAAAATACTGTTAGGGAATATCAAATTATAATCCAATTAATGACGACGTCGTTAAAAAGTGATGTCACCCCAAAAGTAACGACGATGTCGATGACGTCAATAGAAATCACAAAGTTAACATATCTGGTCCACAAAATAAACCAGAGATAGTTGTATATTATAACAAAACTAAGAGAGGTGTGGATACGATGGGGAAGATTTTATCAAAGTTTTCCACAAAAGGAGCAAAATTTCGGTGGCCATTGGGACTGTTCTTTAACATTTTGGAAACATCTTCTCTTGCTTATTTACAGTATACCAGGAGCACATTGGTGAAAAATCGCGGCTAAAACACTTTGTTGAGAGGCTTAGCGAAGACCTATGTCGTTCGTTAATATTGGCCAGGTCAAATTTCTGGAAGATTTTCAGTTCCAGGTCAGCTGGAGTGCACCTTAGATAAAAACTAAGAGGAAATGAGCCAAAGATATACTTTTTAGGTAAACCACATATTACTACAAATCAGAATGCTAATTTCAAGACCGATGAAACTCTCTAAAGGGTATGTAACAGGGCAAATTAATATAAAAGCCAAAAGCCATATTTTTTAATCACATAACAAAAAGAAACACACGGCAAGTTTACGTTCAATCCAAGAATCCCATTTGTGCATTTTGACATTACCGTAATTGTATTTTAACAGCTTACCCTAATTAACTATAACCAAAATAAAATGTTAGAAAGCGCTTTTATGGAATAATAAATTACAATTGAAAGAACTAAAAATTTTGAAAATGAATAGCGGTAAATATTCCTTTTTTACCACCGCACGGATATTTTGCCGTTTTTTAGATTATATTGGCTCTAAAAATGTACTGAGTGCCCCTAGGTTAATGAAACTTTGCAGAAAAATCTGTTATGGTCATAGGCTGTTAAAGCTACAAAATAGGGAAAATCGGACTAAGGAGAAACAAGTAAAAGTGCTATATTCGGCCGTGCCGAATCTTCTATACACTTCACCACGGTGATTTTATTTATACAGACATGTACAGCATTATCCATATTGTTGACTCTTTACTTAAATAAAGTCGTATGAGAAAAAATCATTATTCATGAGTTAAAGAAATATAAGACAAATTCCGTTTGCTACAATTGTCGCCGTGTTGTCAGCTACTTAATGATATTGAAGGCGACAGCTACATCGTAAACTCTGACATTGTTGTAGAAATACTTATTTTGCTTTTATAAAATAAAATAACTTTTTCAAAAAATTATAAATATTTCCTCCAATACTTTTTGTTTGAATATGAATTTGTAATTTACAATTTTGTGACAATTTCTTCTGTTGAATAAAATAGAAATTAGTCTAAGTTGACGACAGCCACAACGGTGGCCGTTTAGCCATGTAGCTTTGCTGACTTCAAAATAATCGTTTTATTTTTGACAGTTTGTAGTCGGTATCCTGATGATGTCTATGTGTTTAATGCACCTAGGTTTTAAAACAGAGATATCATCTATTTAAAAATCAAACGCATTTAAAAATATATGTTACTCTATATACACACATACATACATATGTATATTCTTATATATTATGTTACAGTCATGATTTTCATTTTTAAAGAAATATTGAAATTTTTATTTTAATTTTTCGAAAATTGTGTGTAAAAATTTTTTGTAAAAATATATTTTTAAAAATTTTTGTAAAATTATATTCGAAAATTTTTTGGAAAATTTTTAAAAAAAAATTTTTTCGAATATTTTTCTGTAAGATATCTTTTTGAAAATGCTTTGTAAATTTTTTTTTGTAAATATTTTTGAAAAAAAAAATTAAAATTTTTTTTTTTAAATTTTTTTAAATTTTGTAAATTTTTTTGTAAATATTTTTGAAAAAAAAATTAAAAAATTTTTTTTAAAGCAAAAAGAAATCCTTACAAAAAAATTAATCATATTGACACATGGGGGGTCCTTTTAACTGCTCCCATTTGTCAGTGGGTACCCTGTGGGTCCATTGGCTACCTCTATGCGTATTGCTTTCTATTAAGGTATCTAATACAAGTCAAAGCAGAAAAACCCTACCAATCTAAAAACAAACAAAAATCGCCCCTCGCAGGGGGTTATTGATCCCCCGAGATCTGTATGCACTCCTTGCGATCTACCTGTCGCAGTCTAATATTTATTTGACAAAAAAAGGCAAAACAGAATCATTAAAGCCGAAAAAAATTAAAAAAAAACGTAAAAAAAATATAGGTGGGCGTGGTTTTTCACCCGTAGCCTCCAAAGGAATGATCCGATGTTGGTGAATTGCAATACCAAAATTTTCGAAACTATGCCTGACAGATTGGTGTGCTTAAATTTTTTGTATCTCTTTTGGTGCCTTGGCAAATGACATTACCACACTAACACGGACAGACGGATAGACGGACAGACGGACATCGCTTAATCAACTTCTCTATGTATAAGGATCCAGAATATATATACTTTATGGGGTCGGAAATGAATATTGTAGAAATTACACGCGGAATGACAAACTTATATATACCCTTTCCACCTGTGGTGAAGGGTATAAAAATATGTTACTCTATATACATATGTACATACATACATACATAGGTACATACATACACACACACATACATACATACATACATACATACATACATACATACATACATACATACATACATACATACATACATACATACATACATATATACATACATATATTCTTAATATTAAAATATATTATGTTACAGTCATGATTTTCATTTTCACAGAAATATTGAAATTTTTTTTTTCGAAAATTGTTTGTAAAACTATGTTTTTAAAATTTTTTTGTAACATTTTATTCGAAAAATTTTTGGAAAATTTTTTAAAATTTTTTTTTCGAAAAATTTTCTGTGGAAATATCGTTTTGAAAACGGCTTGTAAAGTTGTTTGTAAATGTTTAAAAAAATGTTAATGTAAAAAAAATTAAAAAATTTTTTTTTAATTTTAAAAATTAAAAAAAAAAATTTAATTTTTTTTTTAAATTAAATTTTTTTTTAATTTTATGGAATTTTTTTCGCTTTTAAATTACGATTTGTGTTCTGAACTACTTTTTATTAATAGCAAAGCAACCAGTGGTTCTCTTTTTACATAGTATTTTTTAATAAAAGATCATTTAGCATATAATTTTTAAAAGTTATAATAAACTCTGTGAGACCAACAAAAACCATTCGTTATAAGAAAGTTTTGTAATAAGCCTAGATAGTAGTACGCAAAATTAAATAATATTCCCTTGGTCGACATCAACATTTATCGAAGACTGTTTATTTTTATTTTGTATTTTGTAAGAAAATGTGACGTCGAAATTATGTTCTGTCGATTTTGTAGTCTTAATTTTTATAAACGATTAGAAAAAAAAAAAAATTAAAATGGAAAAATGTTCGGAAAATTAGTGGAAGAAATGGAAATAAATCCTTCCCTTTGAGGATTCCAAAGAGGATGTATCTTTAGTAATTTTAAAGACTTGTGGGCTGTTGCGTTAAATGCCCTTGGCCCTTCAAGAAGATCACAGGATGGGTGGATGTGAGGATTATACAGGGTTTTTTTTATAGAGGTATAGAACTTTAAGTTGCAATAAAACAACGATGGATTATTCGATTGACATGAATTTTATTTATCCGAAAGATAATCTTGTGGCATTACATTTTAAATATGATTTCTGGCATATGACCGCCACGGCTGGCGCGGATGTAGTCTAATCTGGACATCCAATTTTCGATGACTTTTTCCAACATTTGTGGCCGTATATCGGCAATAACACGGCGAATATTGTCTTCCAAATGGTCAAGCGTTTGTGGCTTAAATCACAAGATCTTGGAGGCCAATTCACAGGTCCAATACGTGAAATTAGGCTGTCACCAAACGTGTCTTTCAATAAATCTATTGTGGCACGAGCTGTGTGACATGTTGCGCCGTCTTGTTAAAACCATATCTCCTGGACATCATGGTTATTCAATTCAGGAATGAAAAAGTTAGTAATCATGGCTCTATACCGATCACCATTGACTGTAACGTTCTGGCCACCATCGTTTTTGAAAAAGTACGGACCAATGATTTCACCAGCCCATAAAGCGCACCAAACAGTCAGTTTTTCTGGATGTAACGGTGTTTCGACATACACTTGAGGATTACCTTCACTCCAAATGCGGCAGTTTTGTTTGTTGACGTAGCCATTCAACCAGAAGTCCGCTTCATCGCTAAACAAAATTCGCTTATGAAAATCGGGAACAACGGTAATCCCGTTTTGGGCCCATTTGACGAATCTACGCCTTACTTGATGATCATTTGGCTTCAATTCTTGCACGAGTTGGATTTTGTAAGCACGAAAACCAAGATCCTTCCGCAAAATCTTCCATAAAGTGGATGGACACAGATCCAATTCCTGTGCTCGATCGCGGATGGACTCATTCGGGTCTTCCTCAATGCTACGCTCTACAGCAGCAATAGCTTCTTATGTACTCACCGTATGGCGTCTCTGGGGATGCGAGTTATCATTAAGAGTAAACGTGGTGCGAAAACGTTCCATGGTTAATCGAATTAACTGCTCTGATGGTCGATTTTGTCGACGATAAAATGGACGTAGTGCGCGATACATTTTCCGCACAGAATCATTATTTTCGAAATAAAATTGCACTATTTGCGAGCGTTGTTCAGGCGTGAGTCTATTCATGATGAATTGCCAAACCAAACTGAGAATAAATCACTTGACAGCTGCTAAATCTTGAAGAGTAATGCCAACTTAAAGTTCGATACCTCTATAAAAACACCCTTTACTTATATTAAGGACATTATAAAAAAACTAACGAAAATTTGATTACATGTCTGGCGAGATTTAAATTTTATAGTAAAGAAGAAAATGGTTTTTAACACAGCTGAGGATAAGGCTTAGCCTGGCAAATAGAAGTGCGTTTTTACTTACTTCTCATCCTGTAATTAATAATGTCAGAATAATCTTCTCTGAATGACCAGATTTTTTTTGCAATTTTTCTGAGTTGCATCCGAATCATATAAGAAAAATATTTTTTTTTTAATTTATTTATATTTTTGTTTAAAAAATTTTTCCGTCGACGTCGTAAAAATACTGTTAGGGAATATCAAATTATAATCCAATTAATTACGACGTCGTTAAAAAGTGATGTCACCCCAAAAGTAACGACGATGTCGATGACGTCAATAGAAATCACAAAGTTAACATATCTGGTCCACAAAATAAACCAGAGATAGTTGTATATTATAACAAAACTAAGAGAGGTGTGGATACGATGGGGAAGATTTTATCAAAGTTTTCCACAAAAGGAGCAAAATTTCGGTGGCCATTGGGACTGTTCTTTAACATTTTGGAAACATCTTCTCTTGCTTATTTACAGTATACCAGGAGCACATTGGTGAAAAATCGCGGCTAAAACACTTTGTTGAGAGGCTTAGCGAAGACCTATGTCGTTCGTTAATATTGGCCAGGTCAAATTTCTGGAAGATTTTCAGTTCCAGGTCAGCTGGAGTGCACCTTAGATAAAAACTAAGAGGAAATGAGCCAAAGATATACTTTTTAGGTAAACCACATATTACTACAAATCAGAATGCTAATTTCAAGACCGATGAAACTCTCTAAAGGGTATGTAACAGGGCAAATTAATATAAAAGCCAAAAGCCATATTTTTTAATCACATAACAAAAAGAAACACACGGCAAGTTTACGTTCAATCCAAGAATCCCATTTGTGCATTTTGACATTACCGTAATTGTATTTTAACAGCTTACCCTAATTAACTATAACCAAAATAAAATGTTAGAAAGCGCTTTTATGGAATAATAAATTACAATTGAAAGAACTAAAAATTTTGAAAATGAATAGCGGTAAATATTCCTTTTTTACCACCGCACGGATATTTTGCCGTTTTTTAGATTATATTGGCTCTAAAAATGTACTGAGTGCCCCTAGGTTAATGAAACTTTGCAGAAAAATCTGTTATGGTCATAGGCTGTTAAAGCTACAAAATAGGGAAAATCGGACTAAGGAGAAACAAGTAAAAGTGCTATATTCGGCCGTGCCGAATCTTCTATACACTTCACCACGGTGATTTTATTTATACAGACATGTACAGCATTATCCATATTGTTGACTCTTTACTTAAATAAAGTCGTATGAGAAAAAATCATTATTCATGAGTTAAAGAAATATAAGACAAATTCCGTTTGCTACAATTGTCGCCGTGTTGTCAGCTACTTAATGATATTGAAGGCGACAGCTACATCGTAAACTCTGACATTGTTGTAGAAATACTTATTTTGCTTTTATAAAATAAAATAACTTTTTCAAAAAATTATAAATATTTCCTCCAATACTTTTTGTTTGAATATGAATTTGTAATTTACAATTTTGTGACAATTTCTTCTGTTGAATAAAATAGAAATTAGTCTAAGTTTACGATAGCCACAACGGTGGTCGTGTAGCCATGAAGCTATCTATACTTTTAAACGTGTGTATTTTATTTTTGACAGTTTGTAGTCGGTATCCTGATGATGTCTATGTGTTTAATGCACCTAGGTTTTAAAACAGAGATATCATCTATTTAAAAATCAAACGCATTTAAAAATATATGTTACTCTATATACACACATACATACATATGTATATTCTTATATATTATGTTACAGTCATGATTTTCATTTTTAAAGAAATATTGAAATTTTTATTTTAATTTTTCGAAAATTGTGTGTAAAAATTTTTTGTAAAAATATATTTTTAAAAATTTTTGTAAAATTATATTCGAAAATTTTTTGGAAAATTTTTAAAAAAAAATTTTTTCGAATATTTTTCTGTAAGATATCTTTTTGAAAATGCTTTGTAAATTTTTTTTTGTAAATATTTTTGAAAAAAAAAATTAAAATTTTTTTTTTTAAATTTTTTTAAATTTTGTAAATTTTTTTGTAAATATTTTTGAAAAAAAAATTAAAAAATTTTTTTTAAAGCAAAAAGAAATCCTTACAAAAAAATTAATCATATTGACACATGGGGGGTCCTTTTAACTGCTCCCATTTGTCAGTGGGTACCCTGTGGGTCCATTGGCTACCTCTATGCGTATTGCTTTCTATTAAGGTATCTAATACAAGTCAAAGCAGAAAAACCCTACCAATCTAAAAACAAACAAAAATCGCCCCTCGCAGGGGGTTATTGATCCCCCGAGATCTGTATGCACTCCTTGCGATCTACCTGTCGCAGTCTAATATTTATTTGACAAAAAAAGGCAAAACAGAATCATTAAAGCCGAAAAAAATTAAAAAAAAACGTAAAAAAAATATAGGTGGGCGTGGTTTTTCACCCGTAGCCTCCAAAGGAATGATGCAATGTTGGTGAATTGCAATACCAAAATGTTCGAAACTATGCCTGACAGATTGGTGTGCTTAAATTTTTTGTATCTCTTCTGGTGCCTTAGCAAATGACATTACCACACTAACACGGACAGACGGACAGACGGATAGACGGACAGACGGACATCGCTTAATCAATTTCTCTATGTATAAGGATCCAGAATATATTTACTTTATGGGGTCGGAAATAAATATTGTAGAAATTACACACGGAATGACAAACTTATATATACCCTTTCCTCCTGTGGTGAAGGGTATAAAAAGTTCCGCTTGGAAGAACTAATCCTACCTCTGAAAAATGCAAGTATTTTTTTTAATTTTCCCGTCTTTTTGTTTAGCAATTATAACTTTTAAGGTCAAATTAAAAAATTATTTGAAAAAATAATGTTATTATTAAAAGAAATGGATTACATACTTCTTAAAATTTATTTTTATGGGCAGGAGGATGTATTCCTCCAATCCCACCCCCAAAACGTCCCTGTGAAATTTTTTTTTTTATTTTTTTGCCAATTTCCTAAAAATATTAATTTTTAAGCTTTCCAATGCCTAACCAATGCCCGCCTCCCAAGAATATTATTAAAAAGATATTTTAGTAATTTGTTACTTTACAGTATTTTGTTTATCTGAAAATAATTAATTTATTCATAGTAATAACTTATTTGTGATTGTAACGATAAATTTTATTTAAAATTATAACAATTAATTTATTTAAAATAACTTCTCCTTTGCACTAAGATGATGAGTGCCATGGTTCTTTTTCGTCTGATTCTTCAAAGACCTCTTCCGAATCTGAATCCTCTTCAGCGTTAGGTATAGGCGGAAGCATGAAAGAAATTGCTTCTTTCGTAAAAGGTAATAACCTTTTTTTGAAGTGGGTTAATACTAGTAATTAGTGGATCAGAACTTAGCAAAAGCCTATGAATAAAATCTATGTTACACTGAGAAACTATGCCTGACAGATTGGTGTGCTTAGATTTTTTGTGTCTCTTCTGGTGCCTTGGCAAATGACATTTCAACCCGAACACGGGACGGACAGACGGACATCGCTTAATCAACTTCTCTATGCATAAGGATCCAGAATATATATACTTTATGGGGTCGGAAATGAATATTGTAGAAATTACACACGGAATGACAAACTTCACCTGTGGTGGAGGGCATACAAATTAAACAGCTTGAAATAAATATAGGGTAAATCAAAACGTTTATATTACGGTATTTTAAAGTAACGATAATTGACGTTGGTTCCTTGGATTTCTGTTTGTCTTGCTAATTTACTAACAACTGCCAAAATTCTTACCTATTTCATAAGAAAAAGCGTTACAATATTCCTAATATTGTAACCCTTGTAGTTACACTACACGAAAGTCACCTGACCTTAATCCTATACAGTATGTCTGAAGTTATTTAAAAGAACAATTAAAGAGTCATCTAATTACTAAATAAGACCTTACGATTTCTCACTAAAAAGAATGGAAAATACTATAAATACTGCCGGAATCTCTTAATTTTGAAATCATTTGAAATGTGTGATGAGTATTTTCTTCCTCAGAGAATAAATTATTATTTTGAGTGTTTATAATATAAACTTTATATTAGGCAATGTACTGACTTAAGTAACGGTTGTTTCATTATTTTTAAAATGTACATACATATATTATTTCTCACCTATGTAGGTAGTTGTGCAATGTCTTTCTTATTTTTGTTGGTTTCTTTGCCATGGTAATTGGTATTCATAACAAACAATTTTTCCAGGTATAGAAACAAATTTGTTTTAGCGGAATTTTGATTTGTATAAACATTTTCCTAAAATTTGTGTTATTGAAGTAAATTATGTTATGGGTTGTAACATACTTGAAGAACATTTTTAAGGTTTTGAAAAATATAAGATCTGATGAGAAACATTTTTAAATTTCCCGCAATGGACTTTTTAGTTATAAAAAGTAAAGAGTTTTGATTTAAATGACAGTGCTGCAGCTGCAGATTTTAGTTCTTTCTTAAAATCGGAACCAAGGCCCATGGCATCTAAGGGTACTACAATGAATGAAGTTATATTGCTTCATTTCATTCTCACTTACCAGTCGTACTTATAATTTTAAATAACGTCTTTGTTACCCAACTAGGAAATTTAGAAAAAGAACAATAGAATTTGAATAATCCAAAACGTAATGTTACGAAAGAAGAATTTATTCATTATAAGCTCTGAACCACAATACTCCCGAACAATAACAACATTAATGGTTTGTTTTCTTACAATGATGAAAGAAAGAAACAAAAAATAAAGAGTAACGCCTTAAACAATCATTCGCATATACACACACACATTAAATAAATACTCATCAGTTAAATACACAGCCACATACATAAATACAAGCATAAAGAAATAAACAAACACACAAACAGAAAACAAGAGCAATAACAATCGAACCTGCCAGATATGTCTGGAATAGAACATTCTGGTGCTTTTTAATCACCTATATAAGCGAATCGTGCTGGCGAGTAGTATGGCAGTATTAATTTAAAAGTCAAAGAGTTAAGTTGTCAAATTTTAAGATTGTTTAACAGTTTGCTGTATTTTTTAACAGTATTAATAAATAAAGTGACTTACAGTAAAAGTAATAACAGTGTGTATTTATCTTGCAATTAAAAGAACCCAACGTAAAGTAAAAACGTAACAATTGGTGACAGAAGTGAAATTGTAAAATAAAATAACTTAAAAAAAAATAAATAAAAATGAAATTTGAAGATCTTAAAGTCGAACAGCTGAAAAAGGAGTTGAGTAAGCTGGATTTGCCAACAGCAGGTAACAAAACAGAACTGCAGAAGAGGCTCATAGATGAATTCAAGCGTCGTGGCATGGACATTGGCGCATATGAGTTTGATGAAAAAGAGATGACAGAGGTATGTAGCCGTGAAACAACAACAGCAAGTAGCATGGACTTCAATACGATGTTTGCCACTATGATGGAGAAAATGGGAGAAAACTCTAGAATGATTCTAGAAAATGGAAAACGGAAAGCTAGTCGAAGTTCAGGAAGCTTCTAGAACAAACAATGAAAAATTGCTAGCTGAAGTACAAGAAGCTTCTAGAACAAACATATAAAAATTGTTAGCTGAAGTACAAGAAGCTTCTAAAGCAAACAGTAAAAAATTGCTAGCTGAAGTACAAGAAGCTTCTAGAGCAAACAGCGAAAAACTGTTAGCTGAAGTAAGAGATGAAGTTCAGGAAGCTTCTAGAGCAAACAGCGAAAAACTGTTAGCTGAAGTAAGAGGTGAAGTACAGGAAGCTTCTAGGGCTAACAGTGAGAAACTAGAAAAAGTTAACGAGAAGCTACAGGAAATTTCTGAGACCTTCAATAAGCGAGTAGATGACGTAGAAATCAAGGTCAGCAAGTTCGATGAAAAACTATTCGGCCTGGAAAGAAAAGTGCATCTTTTAGAAACTAGTGGCGTCGAAGTACAAGTATAGGATGTCGATTCGAAGCTGCAGGAGCTTGAAAACAAAATTATGAGCCTGGAAATAAGAGAAGGTCCAGCACGAGTAGTGTCTGAAAACACTATAGCGTCTCATTTGCAGAGAGCAAATGAGACGCTTCAGGATTTCGCCATGGAGATAGAGCGCTTGGTGCAGCTAATATACCCTGGGGAAAACCATCCACTTCTAGAACAGTTCAAAGTGGAGGCATTTGTTAATGGTATTCATGACCCAGATATTAAGCACGCAGTTTGCGCTAAGCAAAACACATCCTTTGCTGAAACCATTGCTTACGCTCTGGCTCAAGAAACAGCAAAAGTCATTTCGAGGCCGCAGTCATACAAAGTGCGAAAAGTTGAAGTTGCTGCTGCTGAAGATGAAAAAACAACAATGGACGACATAAAGCAAGTACTTGAGTCGGTAAAGAACGTCTTAGATGAAAGACAAGGTAAGACAAACGCTAAGTGCTTTAATTGCGGCAAAGTCGGCCATTTTCAACGAAACTGTAAGGCAGCAAGAAAACGAGCCAGATCTGTTTCACCGCCAAGAAACAATAAACTTGCGACTCATGGAACATCTCGAGAGTCGTTAAACTAAAGAGAGCTAGCACTACGGGGCATGAGCTAGCTCCCACAACCGAGGGCCCCACAATCTCCATATCTGTGATGCAGCAGCAAAACAGCAATCTTACTGCAAGCGGGTATATCAACGGAGGAAAGCGTATTCTGACAATAGACACAGGAGCGTCGCAGTCTATAATAAGACCTGATTTAGTAAAGGGAAAAGTGCATCAATTGAATAATGTCAGTCTGCGCACCGCTACCGGAGAATTTGCTACTGTCTATGGTAAGGCCAAAGTCAGATTAACTATAGCCAACATGAGTGTGGACCATGTGTTCATTGTTGCCGATATCGTGGACGAAGTTATTATTGGCGCAGATTTTATGATCATGCATGGAGTTTATCTGCGCATGGGGCAACAAATAATGATCTGGCGAAACATCGAAATACCCCTTGATATTGGATATGTGAGTAAATCTGCAGTAAGGAAGTTGGTTGCTGTAGCATCCCAGAAATTACCACCTCAGGCAGAAACTGTGATATGGGCACGTATGGAGGAAGATTGTGAAGATAACCGGTTGTGGGTGGTAGAACCATCAGGAATTAAGAGTGAGACAATACCAGCAAAAGCCCTCGTGAAAACCTGTAAGAATGGAAAAATTCCTGTGAGAGTGTTAAATCTATCCAACAGTGAAAAAGTAATTGGTAAAACTCTCAGATAGCTCAATGTACACCATAAGAGGCCATAATTAATTGCGAGAGAGACTCGGAGCCTGAAAAACTGTCAACTAAAGAGCGCGAAATACTAGCAGAACACGTGGGGAAATGGGTAGCAGAGCTGGAGCCACCTGACAGAAACAAAGCCAAGCAGCTGCTACGAAAGTACGCCTCTGTCTTCGCCCTAAAAGATAAAAGCCAACGTAGAACGGCAATAGTGAAGCATGAAATAAATACTGGCGAAGCGAGGCCCATAAAACAAGCCCCCAGGAGCATTCCCCTAGCTAAGCGGAGCGAAGTAAAGCAGCTAGTCAACGAAATGGAGCGAGACGGAATTATCGAACCATCTTCGAGTCCTTGTAGCTCGCCGGTAGTTTTAGTAAAGAAGAAAGATGGCAGCACTAGATTCTGCGTTGACTACAGAAAGCTCAACGATGTTACCAAAAAGGACAGTTATCCGCTACCAAGAATCGATGACACCTTGGACACGCTAGTAGGAACCAAGTGGTTTTCTACGCTAGATTTACAGAGCGGTTACTGGCAAGTCGAGATAGCTGACAAAGATAAAGAAAAAACTGCTTTTAGTGCTCTCGATGGTTTATGGCAGTTTAATGTTATGCCATTTGGTCTCTGCAACGCTCCAGCTACCTTCGAGCGTTTAATGGAACGAGTGTTGAAGGGACTCAATTGGAAGTCATGCCTGGTGTATCTGGATGACATAATTGTCGATGAACACCTAACGAATATGGAAGAAGTCTTCAGGCGTATATCAGCGGCTGGACTGAAGCTCAGTGTTAAGAAATGTGCATTGTTTCAGAAGGAAGTCAAATGCTTGGGGCATCGTATAACAGCACAGGGCATATCAACCGATGAAGATAAAATACGGGCAGTAAAGGACTGGCCTCGTCCTCAAAATCTTCACGAATTACGAAGTTTCTTGGGACTCTGCACATATTACAGACGATTTGTGCCAAATTTTGCTAGTGTTGCTGCATGAAACAATTCCATAATGGTCCTAGCGGAGGTCACCTTGGTGTAACGAAGACGCTGGAAAAGATAAAACAACGGTTCTATTGGGTCGGCTGTCAACAAGCCGTAGCCGAGTGGATAGCCAATTGCCAGGAGTGCATTGCAGCAAAGGGTCCAGTACGAAGGAGTCGGGGGCAGCTTCAGCAGTACAATTCAGGCGCTCCCTTTGAACGTATAGCGATGGACGTAGCAGGTCCCTTCCCTGCTAGCAATGCTGGAAACCGATACGTTTTAGTGGTCATGGACTATTTTAGCAAATGGCCGGAAGTATATGCCATTCCCAATCAAGAAGCCAAAACGATTGTAGACGCTTTTATAAGCAACTGGGTGTGTCGCTATGGTGTTCCCTTAGAACTACACTCCGACCAAGGCCGAAATTTTGAATCCGCTATATTCAAAGAGATGTGCGAAGTATACGGAATAAGAAAGACCAGAACGACACCGTTACATCCGCAATCTGATGGTATGGTCGAAAGATTCAATCGAACCCTGGAGGAATACCTGAGAAAAGTGGTCAGCGCACATCAAAGGGACTGGGATGAGCATATACCCAAATTTTTGTTGGCATATAGATCAGCTGTTCACGACTCCACCTCACGAACACCAGCGAAAATAGTCTTTGGATCTGAGCTAAATTTGCCTGCAGATTTAGAGTTTGGTGTTAAGCCTACATCGGCAGAAGGAGACGGCGAAAACTCTAATGAGGCAAAAAGAGACCTTCAGGAGATTCACGAATTCGTGCGGAGTCGGATAAAATTAACCAGTGATAAAATGAAAGCCAGATATGATCGAGCTGCCAACTCTGAGGGATTTAACGAGGGACAACTGGTTCTACTTTTTAACCCACAACGAAAGAAAGAATTATCACCCAAACTAGAAACTCATTGGGATGGACCTTATAAAGTAATTAAACGGCTAAATGACGTAGTTTACAGAATACAGAAGTTTCAGAGCCCAAGATCAAAAATGAAAGTTGTGCACTTGGAGCGGCTAGCCAACTATGGAAAAGGTACATCTGTGCCTGTTCGGGACGATCAGGTTTAAGAAGGGGGTAGTGTTACGAAAGAAGAATTTATTCATTATAAGCTCTGAACCACAATACTCCCGAACAACAACAACATTAATGGTTTGTTTTCTTACAATGATGAAAGAAAGAAACAAACAATAAAGAGTAACGCCTTAAACAATCATTCGCATATACACACACACATTAAATAAACACTCATCAGTTAAATACACAGCCACATACATAAATACAAGCATAAAGAAATAAACAAACACACAAACAGAAAACAAGAGCAATAACAATCGAACCTGCCAGATCTGTCTGGAATAGAACATTCTGGTGCTTTTCAATCACCTATATAAGTGAATCGTGCTGGCGAGTAGTATGGCAGTATTAATTTAAAAGTCAAAGAGTTAAGTTGTCAAATTTTAAGAGTGTTTAACAGTTTGCTGTATTTTTTAACAGTGGTATTAATAAATAAAGTGACTTACAGTAAAAGTAATAACAGTGTGTATTTATTTTGCAATTAAAAGAACCCAACGTAAAGTAAAAACGTAACAGTAAATTATATTTTCCATTTATTATTTATTGTATCTTCAATATTTTGAACTAAAAATAATTACTCATATCTTTAGTCTAAAATAAAAAAAATGATGTTTGTTTCACGGTTTTTGCAATCATTTGCGGTTCATCCCTCTGATGTACGGCCAAGAAAAGCAGTATCTCTTCTTTTTAGTCGAATGTTACCAGGTTCACTTAGTATGTTACGTGCCAAGGGGTTTGGATGAGATTTAAGCTTCTTTGGATACGTTACTGCATGTTTCGCTATTTCTGCTATGACTGTTTAGGTCTTTTTGGATGTTCGAATTTTTTATATACCAGGAAGCAACTGCAATCATACGTAAAATCTTATTTTGGCGCCTTTGAATTTTTTCTATATTGCTAGCTGAGGCAGTACCCAATAAATGAACGCCATAACACCAAATTGGTTTGGTCGTAGAAGTTTAGTGTGAAAGTAATATGAGTACATTTTTGTTCATTCACCTTTATTCTACAAATTAAGTACGTGGTCTTGTAAAGGTTGTGATGCTGCTTGGGCGTTCTCATTAATACTTAAAAAAGCTGTGGCATCCGCAGATGTTGATGTGTGGACTCGGATGCTAATTGGCATATCTGATGTGTACAGTAAATATAAAATTAGTCCTAAAACACTACCTTAGGGAACTGCGGCTTCAATGAGCTGTAGCGAGCTTAAAAAATCACCTTCTTTTAGTAAAAGCTTGCGATTTCTTCAAAAATTTTTTAAGAGCTTATAGAAGTTTTCGAGCAATTTCAGCTTTAACTTATATATTAGGCCTTCGGGTCAAACCTTATCGAATGCTTGAGAAACGTCGATAATAGTATCGACGCAGTACAGTATTTTCTTTCTCCGAAGGTCTTTTTAATTACATTTACTGTGGGATCGTTGGATCGTACTATGTTGTTTTCTGAAGCCAAATTCATGGATCGGAATACATCCTTTCGCGCTATGGGTTGGATTCCGTTTAGTTACTAATATTCTCTCAAACAGCTTCGATATGTTTGATAAAAGGCTTATAGGTCTGTATTATTCTACTTTTGTGTGGTCTTTTCTGGTTTAGGAACCATAGTAAGCAAGGAGACCTTCCACTCTGTGGAAAGTACTCAAGACGTAAGATGGCATTAAAAACAAAAAGAATAATTCTGCGACCTATACGGAGCAACTCAAATAAAATATTGTTTCTTGTTTAAATCCGGTATCTAGCTGTTTGTCGGGTTACCGTTGCATGCTGGGCAGCTGATTTAAGGTTTTGATCAAAATGAATTAGACTCTGGTCCACGTCTTCTGATGTTCTTAGCGGTATGTTTGCCGAACAATGAGTACTGAGATACTTTCTATATTTCAACCAATTAATGCTTGTTCCAGTTGTTGGTGACACGATATTTTGCTGGTTCCATATATAGACAATAGTAGGGCAACTAGAGTTTGGGAAACGGGAATTGCCGCCCGGGAAAAGCTATAAACAATTTCCCGGGAAACGGGATATTTAAAATCAAGAAAATTCGCTGGTTCTTATTATTAAATAAGCATTTCTTTTTGCTATCACACAAATATTTGATCGTTATTGTGCTACATAAAACAAGCATTTTTTAAAATTTTAATATTTTTAGAAACTTAAAAATATGTTATAGATCGAGCAAGACAAATTGTAAGACTATTTCAGAAGTCCTCTAAAAACAGCCTATGTCGAGAAATATAAGAAACAAGAATATGGCAAAGAGTCGCGTTTAATTCATGATGATGTAAAAAACAAGATAAGTATGGTTGAAATAATTCAATCGTTTCTTAAACCGAAGAACGCAATTAAAAAAGTCTGATTGATTTCTGTTGCGCAGATTTATGAGTTTTAGAATTTGTTTAGATCTTTGAAAATTTATTGGCCCTTTTAAGTCCAATTAAAAATGCAGTAGAGGCCTTGAGCCGCAGGAGCACAAATTAGTCTATAGCAGATGTTAATATTCAGACCCTCTACGAGCAGTTTTGGATATTAATTCGACTGTTTCAAAAACTATGGTTGAAAAGAATAACACAGGGCAACAGCAAAAATATGCTCGAGTAACTACTATATACATTTGATGTATCATGGTTACCTTAGTACAAAAATGGTAAAATTTTTAAATTCTATGGATAGATTTTTTTTAAAAAAATTTTTTTTTTTAAAATTGCAATTTTTTTGAGACGTTTCTTCAAATAATTAATGATAACTCAAAAACTACTAGTCCGATATTATTAAAATAAATTCAGAAAAATTAAGATTTGCATAGCCTTTAATTCGTCTATATATCGCGTTTCAATCGGATCAATAGTATCGGAGTTATAATAAAAAACTAAGAAAAAAAATATATTTTTACGTAAAAATGGCCTAAATTTTCGTTTTAAAAAAATCATAAAAAATCGAAAACGGCAAAAAAACTTCCAGATTCATTTTTTTATCGCATAGCGACATATAATAGCAACAAAATGAGATATCGACCATAAAAATCGATTGATTTTTTTCGAATTTATTCACATTTTAGTGAATACGCATTATAGCGGGTTTTCAAATGTGTGAAATACATAAATTTTCCAATTTCAAGGGGTGCATGTCGGATTAATGTTAGATTTGATGAGAAACTTCTACCCACAAAATTTTAGTCGAATTCGACAACGTTAACACGTAGCGCATAGGCCCCAAATCTGAAAAAAAGCGTTTAAATCGAAAATAATTGACAAATTTTCAGTTTTTGCAAAATTAACGCTATTTATTTCCCCTTTTGCAAAAAAGTGGATCCTGGTCCTTAGGGCAAACACAATGAGATTTACAATAAGCTACATATCATTTAAATCGGTTAAACAGTTTTCAAGTTACTTGCCGAAGGCAATTGACAAAAAAATGTAACTAAGTCAAATCGATGGAATAGATCGAAAATGCATTTCATTGTTTTATTCATGTATTTTCTTTTATTTTATATTTTATTATTTAAATTTATTACAACATATAAAATAAGGAAATAAATAAATAAATATTATAAACTACAAACTTTGGAATTTTCTTTTATGACATTTTCTATTATTGAATAACGAAGTGTTGCTCTGAATACTCCAGCAAAAATCTGCCATCATGTGTGCATCCCAGCGACCCTGGTATCTTTCCTCCATTGTCCGAATATCTTGGTGAAATCGTTCGCCCTGTTCCTCACTTAAGTCTCCTAGATTTTCAGGAAAACGATCTAAGTGACTGTGAAGGTAATGTAACTTGATGCTCATGTTGCATCCAAGATTCTGGAAGTGAGTTAACATCTCTTCAACGTGCGCAACATAATCATCATCCTTGTTATTTCCTAAGAAATGTTGAATAACCCATACAAACGAATCCCATGCATTTTTCTCAATTTCTGACATTGAACTGAGAAAATCGGTATCTTTGACCAATTTGCGAATTTGTGGGCCGTCAAATATTCCTGCTCTCAGCTTTTCCATACTCAAACTTTTAAACTTCCTTGAAATATACTGGAAACATTCACCATCTTTGTTAAGTGCTTTAACAAATTGTTTCATCAGACCAAGTTTAATGTGAAGAGGGGGGTAATATGATGCGATCTCGGGGCACCAGAGGTACATTTATAACATTCCTCATACCTGGGTCCAGTGTTTCCCTATAAGGCCATTGTTTTCTCTTCCAGTGTTCTGACTTAGCTCTGCTGTCCCATAAACATAAAAAACAAGGGTATTTGGTATAGCCACTTTGTTGACCTAATAGGAAATTTACCATCTTAATATCAACACAAATTACCCAGTTATGTTCATTATACTTTATCTTCTTCATGACCAATGCAATTACAGAGTATTCTTCTTTTACCTTGGTTGAATGTGCGATTGGCAAGGAGTGAAATTTATTTCCATTGTGCAAAAGGACACACTTCAAGCTGCGTTTTGATGAGTCAATAAATAAACGCCATTCGCTTGAATCATATCTATGTAAGCCCATGGCAGTCATCAAACCAGGAATATCCGTGCAGCAGACAAAATCGTCCTCTTCTGCAAAATAGTGAAGTAAGCCTTTTTCTCGGGTACGGTAATACGAAACTTTAGTTTCCTCCGTTATGAGATTTGATTCCTTCATCCGGGATGCAAGTAATTCCGAAGATGCTTTTGACAATCCAAGTTCTCTTATTACATCATTTAGCTGGTCTACTAAAATTTTGTGGGTGGAAGTTTCTCATCAAATCTAACATTAATCCGACATGCACCCCTTGAAATTGGAAAATTTATGTTTTTCACACATTTGAAAACCCGCTATAATGCGTATATCAAGCAAAAAACTAAAATTTTGTGAAAATGAGCGAATTCACTAAAATGTGAATAAATTCGAAAAAAAATCAATCGATTTTTATGGTCGATATCTCATTTTGTTGCTATTATATGTCGCTATGTGATAAAAAAATGAATCTGGAAGTTTTTTGCCGTTTTCTATTTTTTATGATTTTTTTAAAACGAAAATTTTTGTCATTTTTACGTAAAAAATATATTTTTTTCTTAAGTTTTTTATTATAACTCCGATACTATTGATCCGATTGAAACGCGATATATAGACGAATTAAAGGCTATGCAAATCTTAATTTTTCTGAATTTATTTTAATAATATCGGACTAGTAGTTTTTGAGTTATCATTAATTATTTGAAGAAACGTCTCAAAAAAATTGCAATTTTAAAAAAAAAATTTTTAAAAAAAAATCTATCCATAGAATTTAAAAATTTTACCATTTTTGTACAAAGGTAGTCATGATACATCAAAATTATATAGTGGTTTTAAGAGCACATGAAATTTTTTTTATTTTGTTGTGCTGTGTAATAAATAAATGAAGGGATTATAACACGTTTGCCATATTTAGAAAGTGTTGAAATTGATAATGTGCAAAAAAATGGAATAAAACTTTATTCAGCGCAATTGTACAACGGATTATTCAAGCCATTCGAATCTGTAGAATCGTCAACTAGTAGTTGTGTTAACTTGATGGAACCAACTTTAAAAGAGAGACTTTCGCAACAAACACAAGGAAAATAATGTCCAGTGATTTGTTTAACACACTAACAGTTCTAAAATCATATTTTGTAAAAAAAATAATTATTGAAATACTTTTTCAGTATTTATATATATTTATATATATTTGTTATATTTTATATGAACTTTAATTTTATTTGATCTATTTTTGAATGAATAAATTAATTATTTAGGCTTAAGTTCTTAATTATAAAAAGATAAAGAAAAATTAGACACCAGCAGAGTGGAATGCATTTTCTAGGCAGCTACGTCCGTCATCACTCTTCGTATCTATCTACAAGGTAGTTGCAATTGTTATTAATTTTCTATTTAAACAGGTATAGATATATAAACAACCACACAAACAGAAAACAAGAGCAATAACAATCGAACCTGCCAGATCTGTTTGGAATAGAACATTCTTGTGCTTTTAAATCACCTATAGCGAATCGTGGTGGCGAGTAGGATGGCAGTATTAATTGAAAAGTCAAAGAGTTCAGTTGTCGTATTGTAAGAGAGTGTTTAACAGTTTGTGTATTTTTGAACAGTGGTGTTAATAAGTGTGTATTTATCTTGCAATAAAAAGAACCCAACGTAAAGTAAAATCAAACAATTGGTGTCAGAAGTGGGATTGCAAAACAAAATAACTTAAATAAAAAATCAAATAATAAACAACAATGAAATTTGAAGATGTTGAAGGGTATGGTGCCGTCGAAACTGGGAGCTTTATCCTATTTGTGTTTTCAGTCACTACTGGTACTCGACCTTCTCTTATTTCCAGAGCATTTGATTCTGTTAACCACAAAATACTATGTGAAAAGATATAACAAAGATATATAACAATTTTAATTTTTCCGATCGGTTCCAGTCAGTATGCGTATTTACCCCTCTACTTGTATCCAAAGGAGTACCACAGGAGTATTGGACCACTACTGTTCACCTTATACATAAATGATCTACCAAAATGTCTTTCACATAGTGACATTCACATGTATGCTGATGACGCACAAATATGTATAAATTGTACAAAGAATTCCATTAATGATTGCATTGGTAAACTCAACGACGACCTCAAAAGATATACGACTGGGCATCTTCCAATAGGCTATACTTAAATACCAAGAAATCTAAATGCCTTATTGTAACTCAACGAAATCAAAATGTTGTAATTGAACTCCCGGTAAAATTAGGAGATCAAAATATCTCGACTGTTGATTCAGCTAAAAACCTTGGTGTAATCTTCAACAAAACACTTCAATGGAATACGCACATTAATTATATCTCCGGAGAAATTTTCTCTATGCTCAGAACACTATATATGCTACAACACATCACACCTTTCAATATTCGTGTACTTCTCGCAAAAACATTTTTAATGCCAAGATGCTATATGGCTGCGAACTTTTTGCTTATTGCGACTCAAGCAGTAAAACCTGATTAGCGATAGCGTACAATGCAGTTCTTCGTTGTGTTCATGGTATAAGAAGATATGACGTAACCTCTCTGTACTCCAAGTCATAATATGGTGTTGATATTATGGACCTTCTTAAAATCAAATCTTTAATTTTTCTGCACAAAATTATCTACACAAAGGAGCCAAACAATTTATTTAAACGCATCCAATTTGCGAGATCCAATAGAGGAAAACAAATTATTCAGTTTAGATATCGGACTCTAATATCGGAGTGGCAGTGTTTTACAAATACTATACGACTGTGGAACACCTTATCTAAACCACTAAAACTACAGGCAATGCTCTAAGATTCAGAAAAACTCTTTTCTCAAATTTTTAAATGTCATGATAAATATTAAATGAAATTTATATACATACATATATAATTGTTTTTTTTGTTTCTATTCTTTTATGATTTTAATACCATCATTTTTATTGTTATTTATTATAATTTTTTTTCTCTTTGTATGATTCTTATTTTTATTGTCATATTGTACTGTTTTCCGTATAAAAATCACTTATTGTAACTTAAAAGATTAACTTCTTATTGTATGCGATATTTAATAATATAAATAAATAAAATAAGAAATTGATAGAAATTGATTCTAAAGTACTGGAGGCTTATTCTGAATTGCGATGCACATCTGACACCAATTGTTACGATTTTACTTTGGCTTCTTTTAATTGCAAAATAAATACACACTATTATTACTCTTACTGTAAGTCACTTTATTTATTAACACCACTGTTCAAAAATACACAAACTGTTAAACACTCTCTTACAATACGACAACTGAACTCTTTGACTTTTCAAATAATACTGCCTGTGTATTTAACTGAAGAGGGCTTATTTAATGTGTGTGTGTATATGCGCCACTCTTGGTACAATAAACAAGGTAGACTCGCGGCGAAAAAAGAGTACAAATCTGTAATAAAAATACGTATATTTTGTTGTTGTATAAATCATTTTTGGCTGTCAAAATAAAAAATGTTAGTACATTTTGACACTGTAAGATGGTGACAACAAATAGTCAGCTGAGCTCTCGAGTTTACCTGTTATGAATTCGCCTTGTGCGCCACTCATCCCGTGCTTGTTGTTTTATGAATATTTGTACATGAGGCATTTGGACAACAACAACTAGATGACTAGCAATGCTCTTTGTTGTTTGTTTCTTTCTTTCATCATTGCAAGAAAAAAAAAACCATTAATGTTGTTGTTGTTCGAGAGTGTTGTTGTTCAGAGCCCATAATAAATAAATTCTTCTTTCGTAACAATATGTATTGCACACATAGAAAAACATATGCTATTTATTATTGTGTTCACACGATGTGTACAAATTCTATATGTGAAAATTGACATTCCTTATGACAAATACACATCGTGTGAGCACTACTTTAGAGTAGAACATATATTTATTTATTGGTGTCAGTAAGAACTTGATAGTCATATTACTTCTAAAGTACTGGAGGCTTATTCGGAATTGCGATGCGCAAATGAAATGGGATGCGAAAGAAAATAGGTATTCTGTAAGACTTTCGCAATCGCAATTTATTTCAAATAGTGGCAACGCTGCTCAAATTGTCAACAAACATCAAATTAAAAATAAATAAATTGTTTGTGTTTGGCTGTGAAAATTGTTTATAAAATTTATTTAGGAAAATCTGTAAGAAAAAAAAAAATAAAAATGGATTCTGTGGCACTATGATTCGACGGCAAAGAAGGGCATAAGCAAAATGAAAGGATACAGAGAAGATTGCTTAGAAGCAAATCCGATGTTCTAAGCTTGAATGAAAAAAGGTAATTTATTATTATGATACTTGCGAAAAATAAACGTTTACTTATGCAGAATATTTCTTTTTTGGAAGCATTTTCCTTTGGGGCAACCCAAAGGTCTCTTGCCAATTGGCTGTGCTTATATATATATATATATATATATATATATATATATATATATATATATATATATATATATATAAATTCTATAAATTTTTCAAATTGACGCGGTTTGGTGGTCTTATTGCTTTCTTCGCGGAATTAAATAATAAATATATGACGAATAAATAAATAAAATATTATCTTTCACTTACATGTTTGTACTTTGCGAATGCTTTTTTGTTGTCGAATAAATTTTGCGAATTTGACCTTTGTTTTCGCAATGTATAATACCAACTTGCCACCTTTTCGCATTTGAAATGCGATTAAAAAAGAACTTTGCGAATATCGCAATACAGAATAGCAATTGTTTGCATTTATATATTTTCGCATCGCAATTCAGAATAAGCCTCCTGAACTGGTTTAAATAAAATTGAGATTGTGCACATCTGTGTACAAATCTTTAAAAACTCGGTGCAGTATAACGGACGTAAAAGGGATTACAAAAAACGTTGTGTACGTCCTGACAATCTTTTGTTCGATTTTACTTTGAATGTAATCCACACCAAATTTGAAGACTCTTGCTTTTATAGTGCTTCACGTATACCCACCCCTGTTAAGCATAGTTAACTAAAACTCTCAATAAGTGAAATGCGTCTGTATTGGATAAGATAATATTGCCCAGCAAACACAAAACTAAGCATTACAAATGTAATGAATTTTACTTTTAAAAGCAAAATGGAAATGAAGTTTAAAAAAAGTAATAAAATTAAATACAAAATATGCCTCAGTTTTTACAGAATTAGGCAATTTTTTTCACACATATTTCGAGTTTAATTTACAATTAAAACTTAAAAAATTAAGTGTATTTAGGCATTATAAATTTAGTTTTCCATTTTTAAGATTTTGTAACAATTTCTTTTTAACAAAATATGTTTTAAATTTGAAATACTTAATTTATATCTCTGCTTGGAACAAATAAGCTTTAAGTCGGAAAAAATTTGTTCGCAGCCATATGTACATAGAAGGAAAAAGGGATAACAATTTCAAACCATTTCGAAAACATTTAGATTTTTTCCAGAATTATAACCCATTTTTCCCGGAGCTTGGACTTCAATTCGAAGAAATATAAGTTCCGATTGTATATCGAATGCAGTGAAAGTTTTGCATTGCCATTTCACTTTTTCTATATTAACTATCAAACCTGTGTTTTTTCCTACCATTACATTTGCCCCGTCTGTGCAGACACCGACAATTTTGTTTACATCAACAATAGAAAAAAGTTTATCACTTACAAATTCCATCAAAAGCTTTCCAGTTACATGTCCATAAAAGGTTTCCAATGTCAACATTGATTTAAAAACATTAAAATGTTCATCAATGCATCTTACACAGACAACCAGTTGATAATTGATATCTGTACTTTCATCTATACAAAAACAAAGAAATTTACAATAGAAATT
This sequence comes from Phasia obesa, assembly GCA_949628195.1. Taxonomy (NCBI): domain Eukaryota; kingdom Metazoa; phylum Arthropoda; class Insecta; order Diptera; family Tachinidae; genus Phasia; species Phasia obesa. Next base: position 142,858,502 of record OX451215.1, on the reverse strand, counting down.
TACATTTAGAAGACTCCACCGAATTTCCTATTTGGGCAATACGCCTAGCCACAGTTTGGGGTGACAAGAGAATTAACTTTATGAAATCTGTTCTATAATTTAACGTTTGAAAAGTTTTTTGTAGAATATTTTTTGCTAGCATTCCATCCATAAATGGTCTGCCTTGCTGAGCGATTTCCAAGCTTATTTCGCTTGAAATCTCCATTTTTTATTTTGCAAAATTTCCTCATTTTGCTCTTCTTGGAGAACCCATTCTTTAATTTTGTGCTTATAGATGTTTTTTGCTCAAGAAAAAACTTTTTCCTTTTTTCCTCTTTTAATTTATTTATTTCTTTGTGAAAAAGGTCAAAATGCCTTTTAATTGAAATTGTTTTCTTTGCTTTAAATGATTGGTAACATAAAATGCATTGCATGTTACCAAAAGCATTTTTAATGACAAAACAAAAATTTCGGCCTTCCATTATACTATTTTGTTTGCTGATTTAATTTAAAATTACAATAAAGCTGAAAAAAGCAGTAAGCATCCGCTTTCGAAAAAAAATCAATCGATTTTTATGGTCGATATCTCATTTTGTTGCTATTATATGTCGCTATGTGATAAAAAAATGAATCTGGAAGTTTTTTGCCGTTTTCTATTTTTTATGATTTTTTTAAAACGAAAATTTTTGTCATTTTTACGTAAAAAATATATTTTTTTCTTAAGTTTTTTATTATAACTCCGATACTATTGATCCGATTGAAACGCGATATATAGACGAATTAAAGGCTATGCAAATCTTAATTTTTCTGAATTTATTTTAATAATATCGGACTAGTAGTTTTTGAGTTATCATTAATTATTTGAAGAAACGTCTCAAAAAAATTGCAATTTTAAAAAAAAAATTTTTAAAAAAAAATCTATCCATAGAATTTAAAAATTTTACCATTTTTGTACAAAGGTAGTCATGATACATCAAAATTATATAGTGGTTTTAAGAGCACATGAAATTTTTTTTATTTTGTTGTGCTGTGTAATAAATAAATGAAGGGATTATAACACGTTTGCCATATTTAGAAAGTGTTGAAATTGATAATGTGCAAAAAAATGGAATAAAACTTTATTCAGCGCAATTGTACAACGGATTATTCAAGCCATTCGAATCTGTAGAATCGTCAACTAGTAGTTGTGTTAACTTGATGGAACCAACTTTAAAAGAGAGACTTTCGCAACAAACACAAGGAAAATAATGTCCAGTGATTTGTTTAACACACTAACAGTTCTAAAATCATATTTTGTAAAAAAAATAATTATTGAAATACTTTTTCAGTATTTATATATATTTATATATATTTGTTATATTTTATATGAACTTTAATTTTATTTGATCTATTTTTGAATGAATAAATTAATTATTTAGGCTTAAGTTCTTAATTATAAAAAGATAAAGAAAAATTAGACACCAGCAGAGTGGAATGCATTTTCTAGGCAGCTACGTCCGTCATCACTCTTCGTATCTATCTACAAGGTAGTTGCAATTGTTATTAATTTTCTATTTAAACAGGTATAGATATATAAACAACCACACAAACAGAAAACAAGAGCAATAACAATCGAACCTGCCAGATCTGTTTGGAATAGAACATTCTTGTGCTTTTAAATCACCTATAGCGAATCGTGGTGGCGAGTAGGATGGCAGTATTAATTGAAAAGTCAAAGAGTTCAGTTGTCGTATTGTAAGAGAGTGTTTAACAGTTTGTGTATTTTTGAACAGTGGTGTTAATAAGTGTGTATTTATCTTGCAATAAAAAGAACCCAACGTAAAGTAAAATCAAACAATTGGTGTCAGAAGTGGGATTGCAAAACAAAATAACTTAAATAAAAAATCAAATAATAAACAACAATGAAATTTGAAGATGTTGAAGGGTATGGTGCCGTCGAAACTGGGAGCTTTATCCTATTTGTGTTTTCAGTCACTACTGGTACTCGACCTTCTCTTATTTCCAGAGCATTTGATTCTGTTAACCACAAAATACTATGTGAAAAGATATAACAAAGATATATAACAATTTTAATTTTTCCGATCGGTTCCAGTCAGTATGCGTATTTACCCCTCTACTTGTATCCAAAGGAGTACCACAGGAGTATTGGACCACTACTGTTCACCTTATACATAAATGATCTACCAAAATGTCTTTCACATAGTGACATTCACATGTATGCTGATGACGCACAAATATGTATAAATTGTACAAAGAATTCCATTAATGATTGCATTGGTAAACTCAACGACGACCTCAAAAGATATACGACTGGGCATCTTCCAATAGGCTATACTTAAATACCAAGAAATCTAAATGCCTTATTGTAACTCAACGAAATCAAAATGTTGTAATTGAACTCCCGGTAAAATTAGGAGATCAAAATATCTCGACTGTTGATTCAGCTAAAAACCTTGGTGTAATCTTCAACAAAACACTTCAATGGAATACGCACATTAATTATATCTCCGGAGAAATTTTCTCTATGCTCAGAACACTATATATGCTACAACACATCACACCTTTCAATATTCGTGTACTTCTCGCAAAAACATTTTTAATGCCAAGATGCTATATGGCTGCGAACTTTTTGCTTATTGCGACTCAAGCAGTAAAACCTGATTAGCGATAGCGTACAATGCAGTTCTTCGTTGTGTTCATGGTATAAGAAGATATGACGTAACCTCTCTGTACTCCAAGTCATAATATGGTGTTGATATTATGGACCTTCTTAAAATCAAATCTTTAATTTTTCTGCACAAAATTATCTACACAAAGGAGCCAAACAATTTATTTAAACGCATCCAATTTGCGAGATCCAATAGAGGAAAACAAATTATTCAGTTTAGATATCGGACTCTAATATCGGAGTGGCAGTGTTTTACAAATACTATACGACTGTGGAACACCTTATCTAAACCACTAAAACTACAGGCAATGCTCTAAGATTCAGAAAAACTCTTTTCTCAAATTTTTAAATGTCATGATAAATATTAAATGAAATTTATATACATACATATATAATTGTTTTTTTTGTTTCTATTCTTTTATGATTTTAATACCATCATTTTTATTGTTATTTATTATAATTTTTTTTCTCTTTGTATGATTCTTATTTTTATTGTCATATTGTACTGTTTTCCGTATAAAAATCACTTATTGTAACTTAAAAGATTAACTTCTTATTGTATGCGATATTTAATAATATAAATAAATAAAATAAGAAATTGATAGAAATTGATTCTAAAGTACTGGAGGCTTATTCTGAATTGCGATGCACATCTGACACCAATTGTTACGATTTTACTTTGGCTTCTTTTAATTGCAAAATAAATACACACTATTATTACTCTTACTGTAAGTCACTTTATTTATTAACACCACTGTTCAAAAATACACAAACTGTTAAACACTCTCTTACAATACGACAACTGAACTCTTTGACTTTTCAAATAATACTGCCTGTGTATTTAACTGAAGAGGGCTTATTTAATGTGTGTGTGTATATGCGCCACTCTTGGTACAATAAACAAGGTAGACTCGCGGCGAAAAAAGAGTACAAATCTGTAATAAAAATACGTATATTTTGTTGTTGTATAAATCATTTTTGGCTGTCAAAATAAAAAATGTTAGTACATTTTGACACTGTAAGATGGTGACAACAAATAGTCAGCTGAGCTCTCGAGTTTACCTGTTATGAATTCGCCTTGTGCGCCACTCATCCCGTGCTTGTTGTTTTATGAATATTTGTACATGAGGCATTTGGACAACAACAACTAGATGACTAGCAATGCTCTTTGTTGTTTGTTTCTTTCTTTCATCATTGCAAGAAAAAAAAAACCATTAATGTTGTTGTTGTTCGAGAGTGTTGTTGTTCAGAGCCCATAATAAATAAATTCTTCTTTCGTAACAATATGTATTGCACACATAGAAAAACATATGCTATTTATTATTGTGTTCACACGATGTGTACAAATTCTATATGTGAAAATTGACATTCCTTATGACAAATACACATCGTGTGAGCACTACTTTAGAGTAGAACATATATTTATTTATTGGTGTCAGTAAGAACTTGATAGTCATATTACTTCTAAAGTACTGGAGGCTTATTCGGAATTGCGATGCGCAAATGAAATGGGATGCGAAAGAAAATAGGTATTCTGTAAGACTTTCGCAATCGCAATTTATTTCAAATAGTGGCAACGCTGCTCAAATTGTCAACAAACATCAAATTAAAAATAAATAAATTGTTTGTGTTTGGCTGTGAAAATTGTTTATAAAATTTATTTAGGAAAATCTGTAAGAAAAAAAAAAATAAAAATGGATTCTGTGGCACTATGGTTCGACGGCAAAGAAGGGCATAAGCAAAATGAAAGGATACAGAGAAGATTGCTTAGAAGCAAATCCGATGTTCTAAGCTTGAATGAAAAAAGGTAATTTATTATTATGATACTTGCGAAAAATAAACGTTTACTTATGCAGAATATTTCTTTTTTGGAAGCATTTTCCTTTGGGGCAACCCAAAGGTCTCTTGCCAATTGGCTGTGCTTATATATATATATATATATATATATATATATATATATATATATATATATATATTATATATATAAATTCTATAAATTTTTCAAATTGACGCGGTTTGGTGGTCTTATTGCTTTCTTCGCGGAATTAAATAATAAATATATGACGAATAAATAAATAAAATATTATCTTTCACTTACATGTTTGTACTTTGCGAATGCTTTTTTGTTGTCGAATAAATTTTGCGAATTTGACCTTTGTTTTCGCAATGTATAATACCAACTTGCCACCTTTTCGCATTTGAAATGCGATTAAAAAAGAACTTTGCGAATATCGCAATACAGAATAGCAATTGTTTGCATTTATATATTTTCGCATCGCAATTCAGAATAAGCCTCCTGAACTGGTTTAAATAAAATTGAGATTGTGCACATCTGTGTACAAATCTTTAAAAACTCGGTGCAGTATAACGGACGTAAAAGGGATTACAAAAAACGTTGTGTACGTCCTGACAATCTTTTGTTCGATTTTACTTTGAATGTAATCCACACCAAATTTGAAGACTCTTGCTTTTATAGTGCTTCACGTATACCCACCCCTGTTAAGCATAGTTAACTAAAACTCTCAATAAGTGAAATGCGTCTGTATTGGATAAGATAATATTGCCCAGCAAACACAAAACTAAGCATTACAAATGTAATGAATTTTACTTTTAAAAGCAAAATGGAAATGAAGTTTAAAAAAAGTAATAAAATTAAATACAAAATATGCCTCAGTTTTTACAGAATTAGGCAATTTTTTTCACACATATTTCGAGTTTAATTTACAATTAAAACTTAAAAAATTAAGTGTATTTAGGCATTATAAATTTAGTTTTCCATTTTTAAGATTTTGTAACAATTTCTTTTTAACAAAATATGTTTTAAATTTGAAATACTTAATTTATATCTCTGCTTGGAACAAATAAGCTTTAAGTCGGAAAAAATTTGTTCGCAGCCATATGTACATAGAAGGAAAAAGGGATAACAATTTCAAAGCATTTCGAAAACATTTAGATTTTTTCCAGAATTATAACCCATTTTTCCCGGAGCTTGGACTTCAATTCGAAGAAATATAAGTTCCGATTGTATATCGAATGCAGTGAAAGTTTTGCATTGCCATTTCACTTTTTCTATATTAACTATCAAACCTGTGTTTTTTCCTACCATTACATTTGCCCCGTCTGTGCAGACACCGACAATTTTGTTTACATCAACAATAGAAAAAAGTTTATCACTTACAAATTCCATCAAAAGCTTTCCAGTTACATGTCCATAAAAGGTTTCCAATGTCAACATTGATTTAAAAACATTAAAATGTTCATCAATGCATCTTACACAGACAACCAGTTGATAATTGATATCTGTACTTTCATCTATACAAAAACAAAGAAATTTACAATAGAAATTTACATTTAGAAGACTCCACCGAATTTCCTATTTGGGCAATACGCCTAGCCACAGTTTGGGGTGACAAGAGAATTAACTTTATGAAATCTGTTCTATAATTTAACGTTTGAAAAGTTTTTTGTAGAATATTTTTTGCTAGCATTCCATCCATAAATGGTCTGCCTTGCTGAGCGATTTCCAAGCTTATTTCGCTTGAAATCTCCATTTTTTATTTTGCAAAATTTCCTCATTTTGCTCTTCTTGGAGAACCCATTCTTTAATTTTGTGCTTATAGATGTTTTTTGCTCAAGAAAAAACTTTTTCCTTTTTTCCTCTTTTAATTTATTTATTTCTTTGTGAAAAAGGTCAAAATGCCTTTTAATTGAAATTGTTTTCTTTGCTTTAAATGATTGGTAACATAAAATGCATTGCATGTTACCAAAAGCATTTTTAATGACAAAACAAAAATTTCGGCCTTCCATTATACTATTTTGTTTGCTGATTTAATTTAAAATTACAATAAAGCTGAAAAAAGCAGTAAGCATCCGCACATGTGCAGTCGTTAACACTCATACATATGTATGTATATGTGTATGTATATGAAATAACATTTAGCTTATGCTTAAAATAACTAAGACTTGAAACTTAGATTTGCATTCCTGAGAGTTAATACAGCCGCAAAATTAAAAGATTTCCTTAATGTATTTTTATAATTAAAAAATACAGATTAAATTATTGTTCCTTATAAATATGTTAAACTTGAATCATAAAGCTAAAACAAAATTGTTAATTGTGTAACACTATCAAAGCCTTGTATCTACATAAGATTAAATAAAATGAAACCAACGACTGGAGAAACCATAAGGGCATGGTTATTGTCTGCTCTAATGGTACATGGTGCTGTTGCTGGAAATCCTGATGCTAAACGACTATATGACGACCTGCTAAGTAACTACAATAAGCTTGTCAGACCTGTTGTTAATACTACCGATGTTCTTAAAGTGTGTATAAAATTGAAGTTGTCTCAGTTGATAGATGTGGTAAGTTATAACTATATATTATTTTTATATTTTAACCCTTGAATAAGTCTTAACAAAATAGCATTTCCACATTTCTATAATAAATAAACAAATCCTTCTTAACCATGACCACAATCACTTCGATTAATCTATACACTGTAGGTCTTTAGATATCAAATACCACGTTTATACGTAGCCTATCCGCACATAAAATTTATTCGCAAACATTTAACTCACTGTTTATGTTGAAAATTGCACTTAATAATAGTTATATATTTTTTTTAATGTTTGTGTTGCTTAGTGCTGTTTTCTTAAATGTTTAATGTTGTGATTGAACATAATAAATGTTTTTAAAATTAAATTGATGCAATGTGGGAGCAAATTTTCCATTAATTCACAAAATACATTTTATATTTAAAAGAAGTGGCAACACCATACGGGTTATTTGCAAATAGTGTCGTTAATTAGGAATTGTTTTCGTGAGTTAACTATTCGCAAATAAAAAATTAATTCACTATTTATACAGCAAATTTATCTATTTGCAATATTTTTATTTGTGAATAAGTGCTGCGTATAAACGTAGTAAAAGCGTGGAAAAAACTATGTGAAAACTTTATGTGTCTTTACCCTAAACTTAAAGCTTTTACTTTTTTACTTACTTTTGACAAAAACCAAGATAGGAAAGAATTCGAAGAATTATTTTCTTATTGGGTTTGTGCTTACAAGTTTAGAAATAAAACTCGCAAGCCCATTTTTATAAAACAAATTATTTGATCGACTCCTAAGCATATGAGTCTTCAAATTCGAACCAAGTGATCCGACGTAATGCCCGACGTCGCCGTAGGCAAAATCGTCGTCATACACGACGACAATCTTCCGCCAATGCAGTGGCTGATGGGCCGAGTTGTAGCAGTTTTTCCAGGCCGAGACGGCAAAATTCAGGGTAGTGGAAATGAAGACGAATAGCGGAATCTTCAAGCGGCCAATCCATAAGCTAGCTGTTCTACTTATTATTTTTTACTTACTTCAATGGCCCCGGCATGTTTGGCCAAATCAATTTAATAACTAATATAAATTAATTAATTAAATAAAAAATGAATTTTAAAAATAATACTACAAATATTAATTTGAACGCCTCTAATATTGTACAATTTAAACTCCTTTTTTTACTTAAATTTATTACTTTTTGCGCCCTTGACCTCATCTAGGCTTGGGAAATTTAAATAAAACTGTTATATTGTCATTTTTGTAATCTTCATTTTGAATAATAAAAATTACTGTTTTTCTATATACCGAATGAACAAGTACCAATTTTATAGTTTTTATCGAAGCGATAGTTTTAATAATTTTTATTAAATATCGGTCCATTTTTAATTGTGAAAAATTTCACGAAACACTTGGCATGCACATATTTACGAGTATACATATATACCTATGTACATATATTTAAAAATAATTTTAACTCTTGATTTTTTATCATTTTAGAATCTTAAAAATCAAATTATGACAACAAATTTGTGGGTAGAACAATCTTGGTATGATTACAAACTAAGATGGGAACCGAAGGAATATGGAGGGGTGCATATGCTACATGTGCCCTCGGACCACATTTGGCGACCAGATATTGTTCTTTATAATAAGTAAGTATTTAAATAGAATATCTGTACATTTACATACATATATTTTTCACAAGGGCAAAGATCATAGAGAATGAATTTCCATAAATAATACATCAATTTTTCAACACGACCATTTAATTATTTATAATTTACATACAATGCATATTCACATACGATTAATGTGCAACAATCAGACATGCACATGTAATATTTAATACATATGTACATATGTACATTATTAATACAACACCAATAATTAGGACACATGCGCGCACACACACGTGTGTTAGCATACATGCTCATGTGTAAGTTACTTTTTTTAATTTAAAAAACATTGAAGTCATAATAATTTGCATTTTGTAAATCAAATCAAATAGAATTAAATGAAATAAAGTAAGTGAAAAGAATAAAATATAGGTACGCATACATACTTTAATATACAAATAAAAAACATTCATTTAACCAAAGGTATAAACACACATACACACAAATATCATAGTTATATACATATTAATATACGCGTTAACGATTTCCCAAAAGTCGTAAGCGTTGTTTATAATACATATTGAAATTAAATGCTCAGTGCCGACGGTAACTTTGAGGTGACTCTTGCAACAAAAGCAACAATTTACTCAGAAGGATTAGTTGAATGGAAACCGCCAGCAATTTACAAATCATCCTGTGAAATCGATGTAGAATATTTTCCTTTTGACGAACAAACTTGTGTCTTAAAATTTGGAAGTTGGACATATGATGGCTTCAAGGTAGGTTTCATTGTTTTACAATAAAAAAAAAAAAAAACAAAGGCCATCCTGTGTTCTTAAAACCTATCTTTCTCTCACCCCATAAAAATTAAAAATATAAAAATATTGTAAACATGCCTGTTTTTTTTTTGTTTTATCTGATTTGTGTTAAATTATTTTAGTATTTAATTTTTTTATCTGGTAAGACCCTTTGAATGCAATAAAATTAAATAATTTATACAGTAACTACAATATTTTTATTCATTTGTCATAACTTAATGACCCCACGCTATAACTACTACTGCACAAACTAACATGACACATACTTACATATGTACATACATTCATATTTAATCAATCATTCATCTACATCTCCGTTATTCATTTATAAAAACGCCATTTTACTTTATGCACACACTAATCTTAAATTTCATAAACTACTTTTACACGACATGTTTTTACATGTGACTTGTTTATTTGCGATCCACATGTAAATTCGTATGTCTGTCCATATTATTATCCTAAAGACGATTAATAATTTTTACGTACCGTACATATGTACATAAGTATGTATGTACGCTTAAGTGTAATATATAAATATATGTACATATTTGCTGCCAAAAACAGTTTATGTTAGATGCTTTGTCGCATCAGAGTAGAACATGCTCTTCCTAAAGTACAGCTATAATATATAAAATGTTTGAAAACAATAATTCGACATGTTTATATTTTACATGTACAATTTGACAAGTTGTATTTAAAAAATTTTTGTGTAAAAGTAACTATACAAATATAACCATATTTTTACATGCTCGTACCCTACCAAAAAAACTAGTATGCAAAATTAAAAAAAGAATTTAAAATCAACAAAAGTAAAAAGTACGTCAAAGAAGAAAATTAAAAATTGTTAATTGTTTTATTTTAAAGTTACATAAAAACATCAATTAAAACATGGGGCGGTTGGAGTGCAAACCATTTTTATTGGAAAGTAATATTCTGAAAATAAATACATATGTATATATGTCTACATATGTAGTACAATGAATTAAAACTTATTCAGGTTTAAGTATAAAGAGATAAGGAAAAATCAGCATTCTTCGTATCTATCTACAAGGTAGTTTTAATTTTGAATTTAAACAAACTTAGCAAAGAAATAGGATATGAGAAATTTTTTTGAGCCTGAATAATTATTAATTCATTTAAAAAATAGTTCAATTAAAAATTTAATTTATATTATTTTTTTATATATTTTATTTATTTATATTAATCAATTAATTGGTTTTTTTAACAATTGATTTATGTAGATAATTCAATTCTGAATATAAATATTAGTTATGTAATGATGTTTTTTTTAATAACACTGTTGATTTTAAATCAGTATTAGCAGCTTTTCAAAAACACAACACAACCGAGTTCGTAGATGTATGTATTAAACCTTATACTTTTTGTATTTCATAGGGCTTCGATACAAGTTTATATTTTAATATCCGCCACAAGAAGAGAAAAGATCAATACAAGATTGAAAGCCTTCACACTTCGAACTGTTCGACGTACATACATATGTACATAAATAGTTGCGAGAATAGTACAATTTTTAAAAATTCTGGGGGAAGGCAACATCAAATCTGGAGAAGGCATTGCACCCCCAAATCAAATACAAAGATTTAATCGAACTAAAACAAAATAATGATTTGTTGCTATACCGCCCATACTAAATTATGTAGGATGAAACCTATTTTCTGCTTTTTTGTCTCGAAGTTAAATTACAAATTTTCTGCCAAATACCACCCACAGTGTTTTAACTAGAAAACAAAAATTATATTGAAATGTGTTTAATTTTGTCAAAAATTGATTTGAAAACTATGTCGCCATTATCTGATATGTAATGGAAATGAGATTGTTTTGAAATGGTGTGATTAATTTCAATTGAATTTAAAAATCATTTTTAAAGCCATTTCAAATCACAAAATAATTATGAAATGTCGTATTTCAGAATTTTATCAGAATTTAATGATAACGTAAGGAAATAAAAATTTGCATAAATGATTTGGTGTGATATTCACTGATAAAGAGCTATGTCCAGACAGGTCCTTTTTAAAAATTAATAAGACTGTGGAAGGACGCTTAAAAATATTTTTATTTGTTTATTGAAAAACAAGTAAGAGAGCTATATTCGGTCGTCCCTAATCTTATATACCCTTCACCATAGTGATGTTAGATATTGCCTTTAGCACGTTTCTATAGAGCCCGATATTCATGCTTCGCTCTCTCATTCATGATTCACACTTCAATCATGTTTGAATCAACTTGCTTCGCAATGTAAAATTTTGAGAGCGAAGCACCTTGTTTTGAGATGATTCAGGTTGAATCTATTTGCGAAGCAAGAATAATTTCTCTCTTCTCTAATTTTTATCGCAAGTTTATTTAAACATAAAAATATAGATAAAGAACAAAATAAAATTAAAAGTGATGTTTAAATATAAATAAATAAGCAGAGTCGTAAAGTAGCTCTGGGTTGGAGAACACGTGCGCTTTAAGTCAATCAGGCCGTCCTTGTTGCTCGACCTTCGAGTGGTTTACGTCTCACTCACATTGGCTGATTGGCTTCCTCTAATAGCTGTACTATTTTATTGTATTGGGGGTTGCTTTAATCAGCCACGTTTTTAAATTTAACTTTACACTGGAGGAGAAGCATTAAACTCATTTTTTCACTGGTGGAGAACCATTAAACTCAAGAGTTTTCACTGGAGGAGTACCATTAAACTCTTATTAATTTTATCTAGCTAAATTTGTAGTCTCACTTCCTATACGAAGGTATAGGTCGCGCTGCAGATTTTGGAGGAAGCTAAGGCAATCACACCTTTGCCATTTACCAATTTTTTTTGGTCAGAATCCAAAAAAAAATAAATAAATAAGCAAATAATACAATGCGTATGTTACAGAGCTGGCAAACTATCGATAGTCTCGCCATTCGATATTTTCGATAGTTTGATAGAAAACTATCGATACTATCTATAGTATCGAATTTTTTGGGAATGTTAGGTTATATATTTTATATGACAAAGTATTCTGTATTATTAACTCCATCATATTAATTGATCATGTTTTGAAATTATTTGATTAGTTTAATAAAAGAAAACTAATATATTAAACCATCTTAAGTAAAGTTCGGAGTTGTTTTATTAAAAAAAAGATAATACAAAAAAAAAACAAAAATATGAAGCATATAAAACTTAGCATAAAAACAAAAAGCCATTTATAATTAATTTTTTACAACGCATTTTGAGATCAATTTTCTATACACACTATACACTACATACACTATAAATACTATGTACTCGTATATCACATATGTTGTGCATATGTAGGCTGCCCAAAGAATTATTTTATAATCGTAATTTTTTATAATTCTTGAGTAATCCAAATTTTTTTTTTAAAATGAGCAGCATATCAACATTTTTTGGCTTTAAACTAGATCTTCTCTCTGAAATAATGGCTCCGGCCTTGCTAAACATTCTTTCAGATTTTGTCGAAGTTTCTGGTATGCATAAGTAACGTAAAGCACATGACTTTGTGAGTGACATCTGATCAGAATTGTTCTGTGAATAGATATAACACTGTATAAATTGCTTAACTATATAATTTACCTTCCAGTACTGCAATGGGTCTGTTTCATAGTCTCCCCTACGTGTGCGAGACTAGCTCGCACTTGACTGATTTATTTTACTTAAAATAGTTTTATACGGCGTGTATTTGTCATATGACTAGTCAGTTCGGTAACCCATATGTAATTTCATGTGTTTGTCAAAATAGCCATTTTACTATATTTAGTACGACTTTAAAAATTCAAGTTGTTAATTTTTTCATGTCTTATGGGGCACCCTTTATTTTTAAAATCAAATCAAAATCATATTCGCAAACATTTGCATCGCTATTGGAACACCCTTTAAATTTTAGGAGTTGTTGTTATAACGGCCATGGTAATACACTTTCTATGAAAATATCAGGCGCCTAACTATTGCGGTTAAAAAATAAGGTAATATACATGAAAAACATGTCACTGATGGAACACCCTTTAGTAATTAATAATTGTTACAGCGGCCGAAGTACAACATCTACTGTAAACAATTAAAGAGTGTACCTACTACGGTTCAAAAAATAAGGCTATTTAAGTAAAAATAATGTCTCTGACGGAACACCCTTTAATTTTGGTATTTGTTATAACGGCCATGGAAATTCTCTTTCTATGAATATATCAAGAGTCTGCCTATTACGACTTAGAAAATAAGTAACTATATGTGAAAAATATGTCATTGTCGGAACACCCTTTAATTTTTAGTGAATGCCATATCGGCCAAGGCAACATATCTTCTGTACAAAATTTTAAGAGTCTACCTATTACGGTTCAAGAAATAAGGCGTTATACATGAATCCACGTCACTGTCGGAACACCCTTTAATTATTATTATTTGTTATAGTGGCCATAGTAATAAACCTCCTGTAAAAATTTCAAGAGTCTACTTATTATCGTGTAAAACTTAGGCCATATACACGCAAAGCACGTCACTTTCGGAACACCCTTTAATTTTAATTTTATATACTTGTTTAGAAAGCGAACATAGAGTTAATTACTGTCTGCAAATTTTAAGTGGTTGCCTCCTATAGCTCAATAAATAAAGACATAAAGGCAAAGAACACGTCACTTTCGGAACACCCTATAAGTTTTAGTATTTGTTGCTATAGTGACCACAGTTATACACCTTCTGTGAAAATTTCAAGAGCTTACCTAGGGTTTAAAACTTAGGCCTTATAACGAGTGATTTTTTAAGAGCTTGAGAACTTTTTTTTTTTAAAAAACGCATAAAATTTGCAAAATCTCATCGGTTCTTTATTTGAAACGTTAGATTGGTCCATGACATTTACTTTTTGAAGATAATTTCATTTAAATGTTGACCGCGGCTGCGTCTTAGGTGGTCCATTCGGAAAGTCCAATTTTGGGCAACTTTTTCGAGCATTTCGGCCGGAATAGCCCGAATTTCTTCGGAAATGTTGTCTTCCAAAGCTGGAATAGTTGCTGGCTTATTTCTGTAGACTTTAGACTTGACGTAGCCCCACAAAAAATAGTCTAAAGGCGTCAAATCGCATGATCTTGGTGGCCAACTTACCGGTCCATTTCTTGAGATGAATTGTTCTCCGAAGTTTTCCCTCAAAATGGCCATAGAATCGCGAGCTGTGTGGCATGTAGCGCCATCTTGTTGAAACCACATGTCAACCAAGTTCAGTTGTTCCATTTTTGGCAACAAAAAGTTTGTTAGCATCGAACGATAGCGATCGCCATTCACCGTAACGTTGCGTCCAACAGCATCTTTGAAAAAATACGGTCCAATGATTCCACCAGCGTACAAACCACACCAAACAGTGCATTTTTCGGGATGCATGGGCAGTTCTTGAACGGCTTCTGGTTGCTCTTCACTCCAAATGCGGCAATTTTGCTTATTTACGTAGCCATTCAACCAGAAATGAGCCTCATCGCTGAACAAAATTTGTCACATTTGAACATTTCGAACCGAACACTGATTTTGGTAATAAAATTCAATGATTTGCAAGCGTTGCTCGTTAGTAAGTCTATTCATGATGAAATGTCAAAGCATACTGAGCATCTTTCTCTTTGGCACCATGTCTGAAATCTCACGTGATCTGTCAAATACTAATGCATGAAAATCCTAACCTCAAAAAAATCACCCATTACATGCAAATCACACCACTATCGGAACACCCTTTAATTTTAGAATTTATTTGTTGTACTTGTTTATATAGCGTGCTAAGTTATATTTACTGTTTTTTAATCTTTAGTCTTTTCAAGAAATAAACATATTCGTGAATAACACTTCTCTATCGAAACACCCTATAAGTTTTAGTATTTGTTGCTATAGCGGCAACAGCGGTTCCAGAGATAAAAGGCGCTGACAGACGGACAGACGGACAGACATTATAGCGAAAACAATAGGGTTTCGTTTTTATCCTTTGGGTACGTAACCCTAAAAACAAACAAAACTTATACACAGCAGTTCGATATTAAAATAGCACAACTCAAAACTGCTAGATACTCCGACAAAGTCTGCGTGGCATGGATACACTGAACCAAAAATTTTACTAAATGCTGTAAAATGGGGTGTAGAATTGAAGAAAAGTAGGTTGTTATACAGCTAACAATCTTTTTAGTCAAATCTACATATTATTATCGTAAAAAAATATTTTTTTTTAATTCCTTATATTGAAGAAATTTCTTCAATATGATTCTTTCTTTTTGTTATTTAACAGGGTGTAAATATGAGAAAAAATAAGTTAAATTAACTAAAATTTTTAGTTAATTTTTTATAAAATTTTATTCGATTATGGCGCATATTTTTATTTTTACGAAATTTCTTCTATTTTACAGCTCTTTTTTCATTTATATATGAGCCGTTTTCGTTGCAAGTGGTGTAAGTGTATTTTATTTAATATGGGAATATTTCGGGTTTTACATTTGAATAATTTGAAAAATATACAAGTAAATATAAATAAATGATATAAAAATGTGGGGATGATGATGATGGCTTCCAAACGGCTATCTTCACCAAAAAAGGAACCACAATCACTAGATACAAGAATTGTTACAAAAAAAAAAAAAGAAAACACAAGAAGTTTAGTTTTTTTCAATCGAAAAAGGCAAAGTTACAAATTAACTTTCCTTTAATTTATTTATAACCATAAATATTCAAAAAATTACAATTTGATTAAAGATTCTAATATTACGAATTTCTATGGCGCGAACAAAAGCGATACGAAAGTAATTTCAATTACAAAAGAGTTAATAAATTACGGCCAACGATATGGCGCAAATAATTATTAATAAAATATATAAAACCATTCAAATGGAGCGACTTCAACCACGAAAGAAGAAAAACTTTGGTATCACTCTCAACCATGAAAATCTTCATTGTTCAGACGTAAACATGATATATGTATGTAGTATGTTATTCTAGTGCAATGTTATTTTTAAATATTAAATTGATTTAAATTTATAATGTAATCATATTTTAGGTTTGATGAACAAAAATTTATACTTTTAATGACTTCAAAAGGACTTACACCACTACCAAAATCAGCAAAAAGTAAAAATCTTACATTTACAAAGTATTAACTACGGCATCTCAATTGAAACAAACCGGTTTCTTTTTATGAAATTTTTATTAAATACACAATCAAAATAAATAAAAAATAACCAACATTATTTATACACGTATTATTAATATATTTTAGCTTTTTTCATTATGATCAAGTCATGAAAATAGTCATCATGTGTTGGAGGGATATATGGTAATAAATAATCATATTTTTCCAATGTGATGAGCCTGGAATGATGATATAAACGTGTTCGTACTATATTTCTAAAGTTGTGTGGTTTTCCCCGTGAGGGCTATAAATTTAGTGATTTAAAATCCTCATTCTCACTAAATGAAATTTTATAGAACATTGTATGGTTTGCTTTTCATAACCCTTATCCAACATATTCAACCAATTTACTTCACTATTGTTATTTTTTTCTCTTCTTAGAATTGCATCTTCTACGGGGAAAAGGCGAAACTATAAAAAATTGTATGTCATTTACAATATTGCCACACATTTAAAAAAGAACTAAAGAAATTATGTAGTACAATTTTGAACTAAATAGTAGTATGTCTTTGAGGATAGTCGACTTACACCATTTCAAAGTAATTATATTTGTTGCTTCATTAACTACGAAAATTTATACTGATAAAAACAATGAAAAAGTTAACAGATTTTTTTGAAAAAAGTTTATAAATAAAAAGTTCATAGTAAATTATATTCACTTTTATCATTAACTAATTTTTTTTCAAAATAGACTTACACCACTTTCAAAGAACATGACTCATATATTAAAATTTCTTCGAAAATAAACGAAAAATTTGTCAAATCAACGGCCAAATTAGTCATATTGACTTCTTTAGGGATGTAAATTTAACTAATTTTATGGGTTGTTTTTCTTCGAATGTTTTACTACAGTTTTAACAAAATTTTTTGTTAATTTAGCAGAATTTTATTTAAATTTTTATAAGTTTTTTCATGCTTTATTGAAATATGTTTTTTACAAAAAGAAAAATCTGTTTATATGAATAAAATTAGTTTATATGAATAAATCGTATATAGATTTGATTAAAAATTAATTAAATTAACCTACGATGTTTGGTTCAGTGTAGGGTTAGTGTACTAAATTTTGATTGAAATCAGCATTGCACTACCACTAAATCATATTGCAAAAAAATTATTGCACTATTTTTTTCAGCTTAGTGATAAACTGCAAATCTTTAATAACAATCAAAAGAATTTATTGGTACTGCAAATGTTTGCAGATTTAGTGAAAAATTCTTCACTCACTTAGTTAGTTAGTGAAAATTTTTTGCTTGCAATCAATAATTAATCAAGCAATCAAGTATTAATTTTTTATTCAGTATTAAAACAAGGTATATAATGGTAACAAATTAATTATTAATTGATTGTCTTAACAAATATCTAATAATTAGGCAAATGTTTCTAATATTTCACAGTCTTTGATTTCTTCTGCAACATTGGAGCATTTGTTTTCCTTTAGTGGAATTGTAGACGCTCCTAGTTCTTCTAAGTGATAGAAGTTTTGAAATGCTTTTTGTTATGTATCCATTTTGCTTATTAAATTATAAAAATTTTGTTTAACTACAAATTAAATTTTATTTATAATGAAGTATTAGTCTTTACTTTTGAATTAGTGTATAAAAATAATAATAGGTCAAATTGAGTGCACAATTTCTACGTTGCAATCAACTTGGGAAGAAATAAAAGTTGAAATAATTTTTTTGAAATCAAAATATTTAAATTTTAGTGCAAATATTTGTTAACTCACTATCACTAATGTTGATTGAGGCTGCAAATTTTGAAATCATCACTAGAAATGAAAAAAATTAATGCAAAAAATTTTGCAATATCATTCCGTGCGAGTGAAGATTGCAAAATTTGTGCACTACCCCCAACTATGATGCCTGGACTTATTTGTATGAATAATTAAAGAGTCTTCTAATTATTAAAAAATACTTAACGATTTCTCACTAGAAAGAATAGAAAAATATATCAGCCGAATACCGCTGGAAACTAAAGGCCCTATATAAAAAGATTATCAAAGTAAATAATAAAAATCCTGAACATAAATCAAGAATGTTGCATTTTAGTTAGTTTTAGGCAGGGTTTGAGAACTATGAACTTAGAAATGTTTATTATTAAAAAGTAAAAAAAAAATATTGGTTAAATAAAAAAATTTATTGAATAAATTTTTTAAGAAATTGTACTGTGCTAAGTGGTGAAAATATATATGAATAAGACATCGTCGTCTTCTGAACACAGTTCGACTAAAATAATAATCTACAGTGCCCAAAAACCCAGGACACAAGTGGGTATAGATGGATAAGTGACTGCACTAAAACGAGGAAGAGGCCCTAAATCTTCGCAGTTAGCACCAATTTCAAAATTACCCAAAGATATTGACTCGAATATACTTAGTTCTCAAAACTGATTTGCAATCTTAGAAAGTGAAATAAGTGAGCCCACAAAAATACCCAAGTCGTTCAAACCATCTCCAATTTATTTGATATATCAAAATTCAAATGAATTAATAGAAAGCTTGATATGAATTATTGGAGGAAAATCATTTTATGTGATCCCAATTAAGCGTGGAAACCTAAGCGACACAAAAATTCAAATAAATAATGAAAGCAGTTAACGATTTTGAAAACCGCAAAAAAATTTTTATACATACCAATTAAAGAGTGGAAAAGGACTTCGAGTAGTTATTAAATGTATTGACTCCTGCGTAGACACAGAGGAAATAAAAGCTAGCCTACAAACAAAAGGATTTAAGGTCAAAAGTGTGTCAGTGTCAGGGATTATTGCAAGCTGCCTCCAGTCTGCGGCAAGATACATGGTGCAGCCCCTTGCGACAAATCTAAGAACGACACAAAAATTCAGAAATGTAGCAATTGCGGTTGAAATAAAACTGCTAACTACAGAGGTTGCCCTGTTTATTCAATAATAAGGAAGTATTCCAAAAATTTTGTCACTCCTCCCAAGCAGGCACAATATCAAACAAACTCTTATTACTCGCAGTTACTGCAGCCAACATCGCAAAATGTTTCATATGCAGATATTTTAAAAACTAATCGTGCCCCTGCGATCGAAGAATATTGCTTCTCTTGGCCGAACATCAGAGAGGTGACCAATAATTGATAACAGCAACCGTGAATCATACATTGTACATATACAATTATTTTTAATTATATAACTTTTTAATTTTTACTTTTAGACTTGAAATATGAGCATTTATTTTTAGTTCATTATTTTGAAAATACAATAAATAATATGATGAAGAAAAAACTAAAACACAACTTAAAATAGGTAAATAAAACACAAAGCCAAAAATGTATCGAATTAAAAAAGAGGAAATAGTGTAATAAATTGTATTATAATGCAACCAAAACGAAGCACGTACTTACATACATATGTATGTGACGTGTAAACGGTATGATTCGCAATGATAATTCAGAGAGCGAAGCAAGTGCTTCGATTTGTTGTGGAAACATGGTATTACGCTGTTTTATTTCCAATTTCAAAAACATTATATCTTCGGTTTTTACTCTTTTGGTTTTCAACTTTATTTGTACATTACCTATAACATATAAAATTATTCAATGTTTTGATTTTAATTTAATTTTATAATTTGTTTGGCAAACTTGCGACCTTTGGTTTTTTTTCATATTTTATTTATTGTATCTTCAGTATGTTTGAACTGATAATAATTACTCATATCGTAAGTCTAAAATAAAAATATGTACACAAGTCCCGCTAGACAAAATATGTATGTATTTATTATTTAATATTATGCTAAAAAATCTCCTTTTTTAGTAGTGCTGGCAAAGTATTGAGTAGTGGGTAACGAGTACTCGGTACTCGATAATTTTTTTGGGTACTCAATACACAAAAGTAGTCAATCGATACTTTTACGGTAGTAAAATATTTGACAACTACGACGATAAATTTTTTCTGCTAAGATTTAAATGGAAGTATTGAGTACCCAAATGAAAAGTATTGAGTTGTATCGAGTAGTTGAAAGTAGTAGAAATTGACAGAAATTTTCTACTTTAAGGGAAGACCAAAACGGGTGTTACGGGGCAATTCAAATTGTATATTGTTTCTGGTTTAATTAATATATCAGCCGAGACATTTGGAGTAAATACATTTTTAAATGTATTTACTTGCCCAGCCTTCAAAAGAAGTTTGTAATGGAGGTTTAAAGTTTCTACATGCACACCATAATGAATCTGATTGTAGAGTTGAGTCCAGGTCATCAGGTAATTTTTAGAGCTGCTACTGTTCGGGATCCTAATGGCTCTATTAGTCTTTTTGTGCAATCTTTAATTCTAGTTTTGAGTTAAGAAGATCTCTGTATGTGATTGCCACTCTCTACGAATTGATCTTTTTTCAGCCAAGAGCCTCTCGACATCTACAGAATAGATATAATTGTATCTAGCTAGTTTTCGGGTTACTATTGCATTTTCAGCAGCTGATTTGGATATATAATATTTATAACGAGAATATACAATATTTTATAACGTCCTTATTTAAAATAGAAGAAATCCCAACAACAAGGGGGTCTAAAAGTAAATGCTTGGCCCGAATGGGTTAAGAAGTATTTGTCTTCGTTTATAAATACATACAAATATAACTTTTGGAAATGTCACTTGTACAATCCAACTTCATAATGCTCCTATTCACATTGCAAATGCAGTAAAAAAGTATATGTGTATATTAAATAGTCAATTGTTGCATTAATCAACATAAGTCCATACTCCGTTTGGGTTGGTTAACCCAAAAATTTTGTGAGTATGGGAAACAATATATAACCAAACCTAAGTTAATTGAAGTCATTCAGAAATCTTATTTAGCGACAAAGTGCTAATAATTCTAGGGTGGGCCACAGCAACTATGAGTAGGTTTAAATTTATTATTATAGTTTATTTACAATTATATGAATTTATTCACAATCAGACGAATCATAATTACGCAATGCAGAATGTTATTCTTCCCAAAATATAATGAAAAATGCTGATAACAGATAAACCCTTTTCTTCTTTCTGAATACATTAAACAGCTTTCTTTATTTGGCTTGGTGAATTGGAACTAATTAATTGTTTAATTTTTCTTTGTTTTTTCAGAGCTAGCTTCGTAGGTGATTCTAAAATCAAAAACAACCAAGTAATATGCAAAAACTATAATTATTTATGGACGTTGGTAATTTTACCCCGTCATCAATAACTATATGTTCTTTTACTGGTCGCTTTTTATTTGCTGGTAGCAATTATTTGAAATTTATTTCTTATACATACTTTAAACCTAGGTTCAGTCACTTAACTCTGCCAGGTTAAATTTTTTACTTTGAATTTATCATTTTTCCTAAATCTTTGTTTCCAGCTCAACTTAAATGTAGAGCAGAAACGCAACACTTTGTTTCAGATTTTATCCCTTTAAACGCTTTTCTATTTTAAAAAAGCAAATTTATCTTTATGTAACGTAATGCGTTGTTTGCTAGAAATCCAAAAATTATATCTGAAACTTAATCTTCCTGCAATCACAACTCACAATTTTTCAAAAAGACGCAAGTAGGCACATAATTTTTAAAGTTTTGAAAACCACGCAAAATCTTTTTAAAAAAGACGCTTCTTTTAAGTAAACTGAATATCGAAAATAAGAATTAAAACAAACTAAAAATGATTTTTTTTCTTCTTATAATATCCCATTCTTTAAAAATACACCGAATTTGTGCAAGGTTGCATTTAAATTTTTTAGAATAAAAACTTGTCGAATTTCAATTCAAAATACGAACTGGAAACTTTAGTTTTTTCTATTTGCGTAACGTTGAAATCACCCAGTGTCAAAGTTAGAAGGACTATTTATTACCAAAATACAAATTATTTGAATGCCATTTATTTTTTTAAATTCTTGTTCATTTGGTTACATGTTGTATTGTTTTTAATTTTAAAAATGCAACTTTGCAATACACAGTAGTTGTTTTATTTTTACATAACCCCCTGTCTACATTTGTCATTAACATGTCTTAACAAAAGTCAAACTTCATATAAAAAACCAGTGTTAAAAATAATGTTTTTTCTAATGGAAACGGGGTTAAGGTGCAATAGTGTTAATGCCCGGTCACATAGAATCCGTCATACGTTATACGTCGTCTTTTTCAACGTAAAAGAAAGTTGAAATATAGCTTTTCTAATGAGAGTTGTCACAATCAGTACGTTCCGTCAACGCAAAGTACGAAAGTTGGGCAACTTTTAACTTTTGATGGACGTTGAAAGCTATAAATTGGTTTCTCTTTGATTCTCTCTATCAAATTTTAATTTTTGTGTTGAGTGGAAGCAAAAATAAAACAAAATACAACAAAATAATTTAACTAAATAGAGTAAAATGGAGAAAAAAGCTTTTCTCGTGTTTTCTTTTCTGATTAAATATGCGTCAACAAAGTACTCAATGTGTCAACCTCTTCCGTTGTTACTTTGATTTCAGTTGAGTACGTTAAAGGTTAACGTATGACAGATTCTATGTGCCCCTGTCTTTAAATGTTTGTTTATGGGTTATTTTCTGTCATTAGTTACGCGTAGGGTAATGTACGAGTATGTTGTAAATATGTATATATTTGTTATATTTGTTCTCGTACAAGTGAACAAGAGAGCTTGAGTTTTTTCGCAAATGTGATCTCTTTCGTGTTCGCATAATTAATTTTTTACATACGTATTTTTAGTTTTAGTTTATAATTTGTAATTCATACATACTTATGTATGTACATCTAACATCGTATCAAAACTGTCATCCACAAATGCATAAAACATGCATCATACCAGCAGAAACATCCTTAAATGTAAATAGTGTTTATTGTATCTACTTCCATATTACTTCCAACAAACACTACATATTTTTGTAATATTAAGTTATTTTAAATATTTATGTATTTATAAATCAATAATAACTACATGCATAAAAATGTTCATTTACCAGTTGTTTCTTTAATACGGAACACCAAAGTCAATCCTAGTTTCCGTTCCTATTTTTTTTATTTTTCTTTTTGTATTCTTAAGAATAATTTCTTCTAACATTAAAATATTTACAATTATAACATTTGGGGACAAAATCATTAAATTTATACATACATAAGTACATATACATATATACTTGTATCAAGCATCATCACAACATCTATATACATATGTATGTATGTACATGCATTTGAATACATCCAAACAAAACTTGTAAATTAAAATTCATGCAAACTACAATTAAACTTACATATAAACATATATATTTTATATAATGCAAACGTTAATGAAATTCATAGCATAAATAACCTTAATGTATAAAAAATATTATTTAAAGAATTACAATACAAATTTAGTCAAAATAAAACGGATAAAATAATGTCCGTTTGTTTACCTTGCCTTTAAGATCCAATAGCTGTTCACCCAATACTTGTTCAATTCACAAACTTCTTGAATTGGTTTATCGGATATACATATTATTGTATTGCAATATAATTCTTGCAAAAAAAAACCGACTACAAATCAAATATATATGCATCAATTCTTAACAAAAATTTAAAAGGAAGTAATCTGTAAGAAATAGTACTCAAATCAAATTATTTTATACTTGTTGCTCTAACGGACATAGTAATGTACGTTCTGTACATTCAAATGTCTATCCATAACGGTTCAGCAGATAAAGCCATATACGAAAATTACCTCAGATATGAGGACACCCTTTATTTTTTACACTTTTTACTACTGACACAGCAATAAAAAGTAACGGTTCCAAAGATATGGCCATATAGGTTCAACAATATCACCTAGGGGACACCCTTTAATATAAAATTTTAAATTAAACACTTATTTTAAAGGACAGATTCTTTGTAAATTTCAAATGTCTGTCTAAAACGGTTAAAAAGTTTGGCCATATGCATCAATTTACATCAACTATTGAGACACCCTTTATAACTTTAAATATTTATAAATGTTATTATACGGGACATAGTAGTGGAGATTCTGTCTAATTTTCAAGTTTTTGTGTATAACGGTTCAAAAGATAGGGCTAGATAGGTAAAATTGTATCAAGTATGGGGACACCCTTTAGTTTCCAAATTTAAATTATATACTTGATGTTATAAAGGACTTAGATATACAGGTTCTTTGTAAATTTCAACCGTCTCTCTGTTACGGTTCAAAAGTTTTGCAATATACATCAAATTACATTAACTATTGGGTCACCCTTTAACTTCTAATTATAAATATTTAATTTATGATTATAAATATTGGATGTTCTATCCAATTTTCAAGTGATTGTCTACAATGGTTCATATATTAAAATTGACGTCACATATGGGGACACCCTTTAATTTTTAAGTTTATTTTTTTATTAGTTTCTGTTATTGGCAGCTATAGTGATATGCAGTTTTTTTAAAATTTTAAAAGGGTGCTCTTTACGGTTCATAATACACGTAAAAAACACGTATGTTGTATGGGGACACCCTTTAATTTTCAAAATTCTGATCTTATTTTAAAATGGGACCAATCTGTAAGCATTTCCTTTCTAATAAAGAAAAAAATTTTAAAATCGGTTCAGAAATGACTGAGTTCTGCGGGCACAAACATAAAAAAAGCAACATTCAGACGAATAGATAACCTCCTTCTTTTTTTGAAGTCGGTTAAAAATAGCATCAGAACTTGTTTTTTCTTCGGTGATTGATAATGCTATCCCGTTTATAATACTAAATTTACCGAATATTGCTTCGAATGTGATTATATTTTTTTGCTTAGGTTTTCATTAAAATATTCCATATATGATTAAATTATTATTATTATGATGTGAATGCCTACTTTTGGGAAGAAGAAAAACAAATGTAAATAGAACAACAAAAATAAATATAATAATACAACGTATATACTGTTACGTTTTTACTTTACGTTGGGTTCTTTTAATTGCAAAATAAATACACGCTGTTATTACTTTTACTGTAAATCACTTTATTTATTTAACACCACTGTTCAAAATACAGCAAACTGTTAACACTCTTAAAATTCGACAACTTAACTCTTTGACTTTTAAATTAATACTGCTATACTACTCGCCAGCACGATTCACTTATATAGGTGCTTTAAGAGCACCAGAATGTTCTATTCCAGACATATCTGGCAGGTTCGACTGTTATTGCTCTTATTTTCTGTTTGTGTGATTGGTTATTTCTTTATACCTGTGTTTGTGGCTATTTATTTCTTTATACCTGTGTGTGGCTGTTTATTTGTTTATGCTTGTATTTATGTATGTGGCTGTGCATTTAACAGAAGAGTGTTTATTTTTTCTGTGTGTGTGTATGCGTAAATGCGAATTTTTGTATGAGGCGTTTCTTTCTTCCATCATTGTAAGAAAATAAGCCATTAATGTTGTTGTTGTTGTTCGAGAGTATTGTTGTTCAGAGCTTATTATGAATAAATTCTTCTTTCGTAACACTACCCCCTTCTCAAACTTGTTCGTCCCGAACAGACACAGATGTACCTTTTCCATAGTTGGCTAGCCGCACCAAGTGCACAACTTTCATTTTTGATCTTGGGCTCTGAAATTTCTGTATTCTGTAAACTACGTCGTTAAGCCGCTTTATTACTTTATAAGGTCCATCCCAATGAGTTTGTAGTTTGGGTGATAATCCTTTCTTCCGTTGTGGGTTAAAAAGTAGAACCAGTTGTCCCTCGTTAAATCCCTCAGAGTTGGCAGCTCGATCATATCTGGCTTTCATTTTATCACTGGTTAATTTTATCCGACTCCGCACGAATTCGTGAATCTCCTGAAGGTCCCTTTGTGCCTGACTAGAGTTTTCGCCGTCTCCTTCTGCCGATGTTGGCTTAACCCCAAACTCTAAATCTGCAGGCAACTTTAGCTCAGATCCAAAGACTATTTTCGCTGGTGTTCGTGAGGTGGAATCGTGAACAGCTGATCTATATGCCAACAAAAATTTGGGTATATGCTCATCCCAGTCCCTCTGATGTGCGCTGACCACTTTTCTCAGGTATTCTTCCAGGGTTCGATTGAATCGTTCGACCATACCATCAGATTGCGGATGTAACGGTGTCGTTCTGGTCTTTCTTATTCCGTATACCTCGCACATCTCTTTGAATATAACGGATTCAAAATTTCGGCCTTGGTCGGAGTGTAGTTCTAAGGGAACACCATAGCGACACACCCAGTTGCTTATAAAAGCGTCTACAATCGTTCTGGCTTCTTGATTGGGAATGGCATATACTTCCGGCCATTTGTTAAAATAGTCCATGACCACTAAAACGTATCGGTTTCCAGCATTGCTAGCAGGGAAGGGACCTGCTACGTCCATCGCTATACGTTCAAAGGGAGCGCCTGAATTGTACAGCTGAAGCTGCCCCCGACTCCTTCGTACTGGACCCTTTACTGCAATGCACTCCTGGCAATTGGCTATCCACTCTGCTACGGCATGTTGACAGCCGACCCAATAGAACCGTTGTTTTATCTTTTCCAGCGTCTTCGTTACACCAAGGTGACCTCCGCTAGGACCATTGTGGAATTGTTTCATGACCTCTTTGTTCTTGGAGGATGGCACGACGATTAAGTCTATCACAGTTTTACCGTCTGTGCTTTCCCAGGTGCGACATAAGCAGCCATCCTTCAACCTGAGACTGTTCCACTGGGCCCAATATGCCTTCGCCAGTGGACTTTCTGGTGAGATCTCACTTCGCGTCGGTCTTCTGTCTTCCTCTTTAGCCGCTATAACTTTTGCCAATATGGGATCGTTTCTTTGTGCTGTCGGCCAGTCTTCACTAGATTCTATATGTGTAAGCCGAACATCAATAACGAATTCTTTTCTCTCTGCCTTTGTGCAATGCTTACACCCCAGATCACATGGCCGCCTAGAAAGGGCGTCTGCGTTGTTATGCTTGCCTCCTTTTCTGTGCTCAATACTAAAGTCATAGCTCTGAAGTCGCTCTATCCAGCGTGCAAGCTGTCCTTCAGGGCTCTTGAATTGCAGCAACCACCTGAGTGCGGCATGATCTGTCCTCAACGTAAAATGTTGGCCATACAAATACTTGTGGTAGTGTTTTATGCACTCCAATGCTGCTAGAAGCTCTCGTCGCGTTACGCAATAGTTTCTTTCAGGCTTCGAAAGTACTCTGCTGTAGTAGCCTATAACCTTTTCTGTCCCATCTACCACTTGCGACAGCACGCCTCCTATCCCATATCCGCTCGCATCAGTGTCTAGCATGAATTTTTGCCCAGCTACTGGATATGCCAGGATAGGTGCCACACACAATAATTCCTTGAGCTTCTGGAATGCTTCCTCGGCTGCTTCACTCCACTGGTAAGGTCGCGACTTTTTGGTTAGCTCATGTAGACTCGCAGCGACACTAGCAAAATTTGGCACAAATCGTCTGTAGTATGTGCAGAGTCCCAAGAAACTTCGTAACTCGTGAAGATTTTGAGGACGAGGCCAGTCCTTTACTGCCCGTATTTTATCTTCATCGGTTGATATGCCCTCTGCTGTTACACGATGCCCCAAATATTGGACTTCCTTCCGAAACAATGCACATTTCTTAACACTGAGCTTCAGTCCAGCCGCTGATATACGCCTTAGGTGTTCATCGAAGGTCTTTCCCATGACAATTATGTATGGGCCTCGCTTCGCCAGTATTTATTTCATGCTTCACTATTGCCGTTCTACCTTGGCTTTTATCTTTTAGGGCGAAGACAGAGGCGTACTTTCGTAGCAGCTGCTTGGCTTTGTTTCTGTCAGGTGGCTTCAGCTCTGCTACCCATTTCCCCACGTGTTCTGCTAATATTTCGCGCTCTTTAGTTGACAGTTTTTAGGCTCCAAGTCTCTCTCGCAATTAATTATGGCCTCTGCTGGTGTACATTGAGCTATGTGAGAGTTTTTACCAATTACTTTTTCACTGCTGGATAGATTTAACACTCTTACAGGAATTTTTCCATTCTTACAGGTTTTAACGAGGGCTTTTGCTGTTATTGTTTCACTCTTAATTCCTGATGGTTCTACCACCCACAACCGGTTGTCCTCACAATCTTCCTCCATACGTGCCCATATCACAGTTTCTGCCTGAGGTGGTAATTTCTGGGATGCTACAGCAACCAACTTCCTTACTGCAGATTTACTCACATATCCAATAACAAGGGGTATTTCGACGTTTCGCCAGATCATTATTTGTTGCCCCATGCGCAGATCCACTCCATGCATGATCATAAAATCTGCGCCAATAATAACTTCGTCCACGATATTGGCAACAATGAACACTTGGTCCACACTCATGTTGGCTATAGTTAATCTGACTTTGGCCTTACCATAGACAGTAGCAAATTCTCCGGTAGCGGTGCGCAGGCTTACATTATTCAATTGTTCCACTTTTCCCTTTACTAAATCGGGCCTTATTATAGACTGCGACGCTCCTGTGTCTATTGTCAGAATACGCTTTCCTCCGTTGATATACCCGCTTGCAGTAAGATTGCTGTTTTGCTGCTGCATCACAGATATGGAGATTGTGGGGCCCTCGGTTGTGGGAGCTAGCTCATGCCCCGTAGTGCTAGCTCTCTTTAGTTTAACGACTCTCGGGATGTTCCATGAGTCGCACGTTTATTGTTTCTTGGCGGCGAAACAGATCTGGCTCGTTTTCTTGCTGCCTTACAGTTTCGTTGAAAATGGCCGACTTTGCCGCAATTAAAGCACTTAGCGTTTGTCTTACCTTGCCTTTCATCTAAGACTTTCTTTACCGACTCAAGTACTTGCTTTATGTCGTCCATTGTTGTTTCTTCAGCAGCAACTTCAACTTTTCGCACTTTGCATGACTGCGGCCTCGAAATGACTTTTGCTGTTTCTTGAGCCAGAGCGTAAGCAGTGGTTTCAGCAAAGGATCTGTTTTGCTTAGCGCAAACTGCGTGCTTAATATCTGGGTCACGAATACCATTAACAAATACCTCCACTTTGAACTGTTCTAAAAGTGGATGGTTTTCCCCAGGGTATATTAGCTGCACCAAGCGCTCTATCTCCATGGCGAAATCCTGAAGCTCTCTGCACCCTGCCACGTAGCTCCATTCTATACAGCTCCTTTTTATGATCGCCACCATATTTGCGCTGTAACGCCACCATTATGTCCTCATAATTATTTCTGCAGCTAGTTGGTAGGCTTTCGAGGACTTCTGCTGCAGATCCTTTAAGTGCCAGAATTAGCTCAATCGCTTTTTCTTCATTGCCCAATAGATTTTTACTGGCCACTGTCTCGAACTGAAATTTGAAGACGTTGTAGGGTACGGTGCCATCGAAACTGAGAGCTTTTATCCTATTTGTGTTTTCCGACACTACTCGTACTGGACCTTCTCTTATTTCCAGGCTCATAATTTTGTTTTCAAGCTCCTGCAGCTTTACATCGACATCCTTCACCTGTACTTCGACGCCACTAGTTTCTAGAAGATTCACTTTTTTGTTTAAACCAGACAGTTGCACTTCAACGGCAGAGATTTGTTGATCGAACTTGCAGACTTTTGTTTCTAAGGTGTCAACACGTTTATTGACGGTTTTAGAAATTTCCTGTAGCTTCTCGTTAACTTTTTCTAGTTTCTCACTGTTAGCCCTAGATTCCTGTACTTCACCTCTTACTTCAGCTAACAGTTTTTCGCTGTTTGCTCTAGAAGCTTCTTGTACTTCACCTCTTACTTCAGCTAACAGTTTCTCGCTGTTTGCTCTAGAAGCTTCTTGTACATTTTCTAGGAGCATTCTAGACTTTTCTCCCATTTTCTCCATCATAGCGGCAAACATCGTATTGAAGTCCATGCTACTTGCTGTTGTCTGTCCCGGTGTTGCAACCAACATGATGGCAATAGGTTTTATATTTAACAATTTTGTTTTTCTTTAAATAATTATACCTTACACATTTTGTTTCCGTTTTTCTTCTTTCCCAGTTCGGTTAAATGTTTATGCCGAGAACGTGTCATGGGTGGTGAAAAACATATAAATGATGTTGTTCTCTTGTTGGGTTTTTGAGGGGATTTATTGATAGTTTGTTGGGAAGAGTTACTATTTGTGGAATAATTGAGTAGTTTGTTTGTGGTAACACTCTTACTTGAGAGTCGCGAACTTTTACGTGCTCCTAGGACAAGAGATTTGATGGAAGTTGTTTTTGTAGTTGATGATGATGGTGATAAGTCCGGGGAGTCCAAGTCTATAATATCGCCTTCTTCTTGTACTAATATTCGTTTTCTGGCATTTTTGTTTCCTGTAGCAATAGTTTTTGTTTTATTACTTGCAACAGCAGGCATAGATGCACTTTTCTGCAACTTTTCTTTCGCTTTCGTGACAGCCAATGCAACCATATCGATTGTTTTTGATTTGGTACCGACCAATTTTCTACGGGATTTGGCCCTTGTTATTGACAACGTCGATACGCTGGAAATATTATTTGATTTGGCTTTTGTTTGTTTTGCACGTTCCTTTCTGATAGTTTCGGTAGTTTCTTTACTTGAGAGACCTTTATTTTTTACAGGCCTCGAGGACAGACGAGTATTACGAACTATGGGTAATTCTTCTACTTTCTTTTGCTGCCTTTTCGCAGTCTTTTTTCGTACAATTCTTCGAGGGGTTCTACAGACGTTAACCTTGCACCACCCCCGGCAGTTTTGGCCACCTGGAGCAGCCGTTTTGATTGCAAATTAACTAAATTCTTCATTTGAGCAATCATACACACAAACGCTGATTGATGATTTGGAGTAGTAATGGAGGTGGATAAACAATTTAAGCTTGGCTTTGCTTTATAGATTCCGTGAAATTCTTTATTTTCTTGCTCATTATCATCATCCTCATCCACATTGATTTTATTATTTTGTGCTCGATTTTGTTGCTGTTTCTTCTTTCTATTATTAACATTACAGTTGGTTTTTAAAATAAATTCAGTTTTTTTAGTGGCAAGATTTGCTTTGGGAAAACGCAAACAATTGCCACGAGTTTTGCTACCACTTTTCCATGGCGTTTTGGGAACTATACGTATCGGTTTAAAATGGCACATTTCCTTCTGAAGACTATCTGTACTGCTGGCATCTTGTCGCTCCTCCGGATAACGATGAATTACAGTTGGCGCCACCGTATGCAATTTGGACAACGAGCAGGTAAAATATTTATTTCTAACAGCTGATACTGATGACGACGACTGTGTAGCAGTAGTCAAATTACTCGAAGCATTTGAGGATGTAGTCGTTGAGACTTTATTTGCATTATGGGATGTGGATGACGAAGATGAGATGAGATTTTGAGTGGACGTAGTTAAGTTGTTGCAATGGATTTGTAATTTATTATCAGTTGAATATTTATTAGCATTTGAATTGTTACTGCTGCTACCTGTTGTGGAAATCAATGCCTTTTGAACAGAATCCTTAAGAGTTTGAATAAAACTTTGTTGTTTGTTAGTGGTGGTGGTATTTGTGGTGTTGGTGGAATTTTCGTTTTTTAAGGAATGGGTTGTTGCTGCTGTCATAGTTGATGAAATAATTTGCTTGGAGGTTGTGGCGGCAGCTTTGTTATGGTTAATAAGTTTGTTGGATATAATTTTGTCATTTTTGTGATTTTGATGATAATTAAATGTAGTGGTATGTGCTTTGGAATTCAGAGAATTTTTGGTGGTTACAGTAGCTGTTGTGTGGTTGTTATTGTTGTTTGAAGATTTCGCTGTTCCAGAAGCCGTGGGATTTGAGGAGTTTAATGCTGAGGACTTTTTGGTCGCAGTTGTAGCTGCAGCTGTGTTATTGCTACCAACCCCATTACTATTATTGTGTAGTGTATTGTATGCTTAAATGCGAATTTTTGTATGAGGCGTTTCTTTCTTCCATCATTGTAAGAAAATAAGCCATTAATGTTGTTGTTGTTGTTCGAGAGTATTGTTGTTCAGAGCTTATTATGAATAAATTCTTCTTTCGTAACAATACTGTGAGCGTTAAAAGAAACTGTACACCTTTGGCTTCATGATAAAAACTGTCATTTATTAATTTCTTTATAATTTAAATGAATAATTCATACATATTTTTTATTTAGCATATACCCTTTTTTCATGTTTTATTAAAAAAGAAAATCAAAACTCCAACAACAAAAAATATAGAACATAAACAAAACAAACTACAGATTTCAAGCGTCAAAAGAAATTGTTCATTATCTCTAGTTTGATTGCCATTTGATTTTATCACAGCTTGTAGTCTTTTTGTCATTGATTCCACAAGTTTTCTAGTAACTTTAGAGAAACTTTTTAGCCATTTCTCCATTTGATTTGAGAGAGTCATTGCTATCCCTTTTTTCTTATTTTCCGATCCAGATGTGTAAAACAACCATTCTTCACTATTTTAGCAGTGTGCTTGGGATCGTTGTCTTGCTAAAAGACCCAAGTACGATCAAAGCTCAATTCTTCGACGCTCTCTACCAATTTGCCTTTTAAAATGTTGAGTTAATATGTTTTATTCATAGCGTTTTCTATGAGTACCAAATTTCCTACACCATTGGCTGCCATACATTCCCACACCATCACCGAA